>QGSO01000167.1:2099167-2521667 GCA_011037825.1 Carya cathayensis | reverse complement strand
TCTTATTTATCAATTCACACAAGAATATGCAAATTAAATAATCAAGAAAGCAATAAGACCAATGATTTAATTATTACATAGGTTCATACAAGTCTTTCGATCTCTATACTTACCTATGTTGAAATATTCAAGATCTACCCTATGATTCCCTCTTTCGATAGCAAATCACAAGATTAAATATCATCTAATCAATAGTCAATTAATTAGAAGCAATAAACTCAAAATAAATCAGATAAACAAAGAGAGAATTGCCTTAAATTAACATAAACAATCAAGCATAGTTCGGAAATAAGTTACATCGTTTTTCTAGAATAAAGAAAATTTAGCTCATGCTAGAATTAGAATTCAATATAAACGAATTCACCATAATTGTTCTGAGAATATTGGAAGAAAATAAACGCTGAAAAATACTCCTTGCAACCGCAAATCGTCTTCAAAATTTCAAGAAAATGATTCAATGCTTTTCTCCCGTCTGAGCTCGTGTATGATTCCAACGTACGTGCAGTATGTGGAACTCCTTCTCCAAAACAAATGACTTGAATCCTTCTAACTGTGTTTTTCTGTCCCGAAAAGTGTTCTCCAGTCAAAAGGTACGGCCATAAAATGAAAAATAACTTTTTATATGGTGTGACGGCGGAAAACCTTAGATCTGTCAAAATACGATGTTCGCTTGAGCGGGGTGTCGAGCGAGTATCGAGCGTTCGACTCTGCCTGATTTCGCTCGAGCGGCCAATGTCTCCGCTCGAGCAATCTTTGTATTCCCGCATCCCGCTCAAGCTCACTGTCGAGCGGCCATCGAGCGGTTGAATCAGCCTGAGTTTGCTCGAGCGGCCAAAATCCTCCGCTCGAGCGATTTTGTAAAATCTGCAATACGAAATTTTGCCAGTCATCAATACAAGATTCAAGTTCAGCAATGAGAAGATTTGTTCTTAGAAAACAACAGCCAATAAAAGAGAAGTTGTTTTAAACTAATTGTGGTATGAACAATCCTACAGTGGATAAATGTTACAAGATACAAGGCTACCCCCCAGGGTTCAAGCAGAATTCCACAAATTTTAGACAGAAATGAAAGTTTATAACAGCTAATCAAGTCACAAGCCAAACTTTCAATACACCTTTTGAGTCCTATAAATTATAATCAATTGCCTTTTTCTCAAGAGAATCGTAAAAAATTGTTAGATTTAATACACTCACAAGCTACTGATAATATCAATCATCAAGCAGCAAATGTTATTTCTAAATCTGTTTCTCAATCTGTTCAAGTTATGTAACTTCATTCTAGCCTTTCTTCAAGTACTTTAATTTCTCCTTTAATGTCTCATAGTAATTGGATTGTAGACATAAGGGCTATAGACTATATTATTCATTCAATTGATACTTTAACATCCATCACAAAATCTTTAAATACTCCAGTCAAACTTCCAAATGGTGACACTGTGCCTATTACTCATCTTGGAATAGTTCAACTATCCGAAAATCTAATTATAAAAGATGTACTTTGTGTAACATCTTTTTCATACAATCTAGTCTCAATGAGTAAACTCACTTCATCTCAAAAATGTTCTTTTATCTTCTTACTTGATTCTTATTTTTTTCAGGAGTTTACCCCATGGAAGATGATTGGGATAGCAAGAAGTTCAGCTGGACTATACATACTGTAGTAATCAGGTGTTACTGCTATTAAGACTCAACCCAAATCAAATCTTGTGACTTTTGTCACAAATTCTAAAGTTTGGTATAGTAGATTAGGTCATCCCTCTATATCTCGATTGATTTGTCTTTCCAAGAATGTATCAAATTTTACTTTCACAGATAAACTTGTTGATCATTGTACAGTTTGCCCTTTGGCAAAACAGAAAAGACTTATTTTCCAAATTCATTCATATAATGAAAGTTTTCCTTTCCATCTTGGTCATTGTGATATATGGGGTCTATTTTCTATTCCAATTCATAATGGTTCCAGATATTTTCTTACTTTAGCTGATGATCATTCTAGATTTACTTGCTTGTTTTTTATGAAAACAAAATCTGAAATTAGGAATATTTTCATTACTTTTTATAATCTGATTGACACACAATTTGGAATAAAAATACAATATCTGAGAAGTGATAAAGGTTTAAAGTTTAAAATGATAGACTTTTTTGCTTCAAAAGGCATCATACATCAAGTCTCATGTGTAGAAACACTTCAACAAAATTCTATAGTCGAAAGAAAACACCAACATTTACTAAAGGTAGCAGGAGCTTTAAAATTTCAATCAAATATACCTTTAGTTTTTTGGGGAGAGTGCATACTCAACGCTTGTCATCTCATAAATCGTATTCCATCTTTAGTTTTAAATAATAAATCTCCACATGAGATTCTTTACAATTCAATTCCATCATATAATCATTTGAGGGTTTTTGGTTGTTTATATTATGCATCCACTCTTACTCAAACTAGAACCAAATTTTCTTCTAGAGCAAGAAAATGCATGTTTGTAGGATATCCTTTTGGTATAAAAGGATATAAACTTTTTGATATGGAAAATCACACATTTTTTGTTTCAAGAGATGTAATTTTTCATGAATCAATTTTTCCATTTCTTTCTCAGTCCAATCCTTCAAGTGTTAGTTCTAGTTTGGAAATTCATTCTTAGTCTACTCATTTTTCATAAAGTCATAATGTTCTTCCTAAAGCAGTTCCTAATTATACTGAAAATTTCATATCTTTCGAATCATCTACATCTTAAATACCTTATGTTGATCCAGTCACTACAGCCAACACAAGTTTGCCATCCCTAAATGATGAAACTCAGTTTCCACCTCTTAGAAGGTCAACTCAACAGCATAAAGTACTTGGTTACTTGCAAAGCTAGAATCAGCGAAATCACTGCAATCTAGCTGATTCTAGCTCTTCAACATTTTCTAAAGATCTTGTTATTCATTCAAGTAATAAATACAGCATTTCTGAGGTTTTATCTTACTCTAATTTGTCACCATCACATAAAGCCTTTTATGCTGCTATATTTTCTTATTTGAAACTCACTTTTTATCACCAGGCTGTTAAGCATGCTCATTGGAGAGCTGTTATGTCTACAGCGTTATCTGCATTAGAATCTAATAACCCTTGGGTCCTTATAACAACTCTACCTCCCAATAAAATGCCTATAGGTCGTAAGTGGGCATATAAAATTAAATACAATTCTAATGGTTCGATTGAGAGACACAAGGGAAGACTTGTTGCCAAGGGTATACTCAAAAGGAAGGTCTAGATTTTTTTGAAACTTTCTCACCTATTGCAAAGATGGATACTGTCAGATGTGTTTTATCACTTGCTGTTATCCATAATTGGCATCCTTTTCATTTAGATGTCAATAATGCTTTCTTATATGGAGACTTAGATGAAAAAGTTTTCATGAAAGCACCTCCTGGTTATCTTAGTAAGGGGGACACAAGAGTGTGCAAACTACAAAGGTCTTTGTATGGCTTGAAACAAGCCTCTAGACAATGTAATTCAAAGTTTAAATCTATATTATTTGATATTGGGTTCTCACAATCCAAAGCAGATTATTCTTTGTTTACTAAAAAGGAAGGTATATTAATTCATTTGTGACCTTACTGCTTTATGTCGATGACATCCTCCTTGATAGCAATTACTTAACTGCTATTGAATCTGTCAAAGCAATTTTAAGTGCTCAGTTTAAGTTGAAAGATTTGGGGCTAGCAAAATTTTTTCTTAGAATGGAAATTGCACGATCACAGAAATGTATTTCTTTGTCTCAAAGAAACTACACTTTAAAGTTACTCTCAGATGCTGGTTTACTTGTTGCCAAACTAGTTTTTTTTTCCTATGGATACTCGTACAACATTGTTAAAAGAAGATGGTGACATAGTTGATGATATTTTTGCCTATAAAAGGTTGATTGGCATATTACTTTATCTTACTCATACCTGGCCAAATATCACATATGCAGTCCATCATTTAAGTCAGTTTTTAGACAGTCCTCATGTACCACATTTACAAGCTGCCTTGAGAATTCTTAGATATCTTAAGTTGGCTCCTGGTCAAGGCTTATTCTTTCCAATATCCTCAAATGTTCACATTAAAGCCTTCTCAGATTCAGATAGGGCTAGTTTCCCAAATACCCATCGATCAATGAGTGGGTATTGCATTTTCATTAGTGATTCACTTGTGTCATGGAAATCCAAGAAACAACATACAGTCTCTAGATCTTCTGTAGATGCTGAATGTAGGTCAATGGCCTTCACAATCCATGAAATTACTTGGATTCGCGCTTTGCTTACTGATTTGCACCAATTACATCCTCAACTAGCCCCTTTTGTTTTGTGATAATTAAGCTGCACTTCATATAGTAGCTAACCCAATTTATCATGAACAAACTAAACACATTGAATTAGATTGTCATTTGGTGCTTGAGAATACTCAAAAGGGATCCCTAACTACTTTACATGTTGCTTATGTTCATCAAATTACAAATTTGATGACTAAGCCTTTAGGTTCTAAAACTTTTGAGTCCTTGTTATCCAAGATAAATGTGCATAATATTTACACATCGCCCTGAGGGGGACAATTATAGATTAATACACTACAAAGTAGTATATAGAAATAAGATGAGATACGTGTAATATTTTCATTGGTTCATATCAAAGTTAGTTAATTCAGTTACATTTCCCTCTCTATTTCTCTGTATATAAATAATACAAAGTTCACTTGTAAATGTAAAATCATCAAATGAGAATATCAGTTTGCAACTCAGTTTATTTCCTTCAAACTTCTTCTCTCCTCTACTCCATGTCATTGTCTTTAGACATATATATATATACACACCAAAGCCAATAATATCATGAATTTTGCTTGTAAAACTTGACAGAAGATTTTTAACCCAAGAAGCTAGATATCCATCATGTCTTGCATTCGAGGTTTTTCCACTATTTGGAACGTCTTAATTCATCAAACACATATAATTGGCTATATCATGTATATATATCAACCCTCCAAAAATCCAGCTTCCTCGATCCACATGACATGATGATCAGATGAATTTTGGTGCATGGATGATTTCGAGCTTGGTTGGATTAAAAGGGTCAAGATCAGGCCGGCGTGGAGCTTTGTCAAAGCATCAAGCTAGCTCCTCAACTGATCTAGTGCATCAAGCTTTAATTCATCTTCATCTTCATTTGTTGAACTCATTAATAAATATGCCTATAATTGCTCATTTTATATATATTTTTTGATCATGATACCAACTAATTAACGCATTCATCATGTGTGGCTTAGGCTAAATGATCACATGGCATTATAAATAAGATCATATAGATAATTAGAACAATCTCTTAATAGTTCCCCTGGCGTTCCATATATAACATGAGAATAATTCATCAAGATTTTATAATTCTGAATTAAACGTACGTTGATACTATAACTAAGATCAACTAGCTGTTTTTAAAACATTAATCTTAAATTATAATATGCATGAGTAGTACATATTTGTGATCAATTTCTCGGCCTACTAATTTCTGGAAAATCTTAATTGAAAGCTATCATGATAAGGTTTGGTTCATAGTACTATAATTAGAACATTATAATTAATTAATAGTTTTTCGAGTGATTTTTACTTTGAGCAAATTGGAAGCAAATCGGTAGTACATCAGAGTATAAAGCTAGCAGTTGCCCAATTATTAGCATTTCGATATTCTTTTTTTTTTTCTTTTTTACTTCTCTCGGAATATGAACAAAGATGTAATGCGCGCGTCATTGATTTCTTCTTGCATGGGAGGATCATATTCCATGTTCCCCAGCTTACTTTACTTTTTTTTTCCTTCCTTTTTCAATTATAGTAAATATTTTAATTACTCGAGTGCTAGCATGCAGGAATAAAACTAATAAAAAACTGATTAAAGAAAATGTCAGGAGTTAGTGGGGCATGCATTAGAGAAACAAGAAGTTAAGCGCATGCATCTGATCATCACTACTTCGACGTATACAAATAGAAAACGTACGTTTTCTATTTGTGCCAATAATTGGTAAATTTGATCATATGATGTTCATATTTTTAATCAAAAAATAGTCAAGAAATGGGAATAATGTTAGATCATGAAGAGTTAATGCGTAGTTTGGTGATTTAGCTGAATGTCCATTACGTGAATGTGGTATAAAGTACGATTAGATCAAATTCATTTTGTTGGGTTATGGAGCCTAGTTTGAACTAAGAAGACATCAAGTTAAAAGTTCGCTTGACTCTTGGTTGACAAGGCCCTTGAGTGAAATTCAGGCACAGAGTTCGTTCGAGACTCACTCAATGGTTGGCTCGAGCAAACGTTAGAGAGAGAGTTTGCTCGAGATGTGCTCAACACTCCGCTTGAGCGAATAAACACATTTTACCGCCTTAAGCTTTATGATGTCATACACTACATATATAAATATATATATTATGTTTATGTTTATAATATGTAAGATTGAACAAAGAGAGGTGTCTTGTGAGCATTCTTGATAGAGAAAGAAGCCCTAGAGAGAGAGAGTTGAGATTGTGAGTAAAGGGAAGCTCTTGTAACTCACTTTGTGCTTTGTAAGCTCTTCTGAATAAAATCTACTCAAACACCATGGACGTAGACACATTACCGAATTAGGTAAATTTTGTGTGTGATTGATTCATGTGTTTCTACATTTATTTCACTGTTTGTCTCATTATCATTATTTGTGAATGTGATGTTTTTCACAACAATTAGTACCAAAAGCCACAGTTTGGGTATGAGGCTGAACAATGTATGGTGAAGAGGTGAATGTTGGAATCGATAAAGTCGATGGCATAGATTTTGGCTATTGGCAAATGCAGATCAAGGATTTTCTCTACGGGAAGAGGCTCCGCCTTCCTCTGTAGGGAAAGAAGCCGGAAAGCACAGATGATGTTGACTGGAATCTGTTGGATTGACAGGTCTGAGGGTTATTCAGCTCATCCTATCTAGATCAATAGAATACGACATTATTAAGGAGAGAACCACAACAGATCTCATGGTGGCTTTGTCAAGCATGTATAAATAGCCATCTATGAATAACAATGTGCATTTGATGAAAAACTATTCAATATGAGAATGGAAGAAAGTACGTCTATTGTCCAACATTTGAATGATTTTAATATGACCAAAAATCAATTGTACGTCGACGTTGGTCAAGATTGAGTTTGATGATGAAATTAAAGCAATCATTCTATTGGCATTGTTGCCAAATAGTTAGGAGGTGATAAGAATGGCAGTGAGTAATTATGCTAACAAGATGAAATTGAATTATGGTGATGTTCATGACATGATTCTTACTGAGTAGGTACGCAGGAAAGACTGTGAAGTTTTTTTATACAAGTTTGGCCTTGAGTGTTGACAATTGGGACAGGGGACAAAAGAGAGTACTGGAATCAGAAAAGTACTGAGGATGATGCTTTGAATGCGATGGCTAAACAAATACAGGACGCTCTATTTCTTGCAGTGCACAACCTAAGTGTTGTATTCAAGGGCTTCATTCCATAGCACCTCACATCAAGAGATCATGTAGAACAATGTTGCTGGTGACTTTGTAAAGATATACATAGCTGATGGAGAGACACTGGATGTACTGGAAGTGGGCGATGTGCGCATCACACTCTTGAACAAGAGCATGTGGACTTTGCAACAAATCAAACACATTCTAGATTTAAAGAAAAGTCTAATATTTGTGGGATAACTTAACGACAATTGTCATACAGTAGCGTTTTCTGGAAGAGTATGGAAGGTCATGAAGGGTGCACTCGTCTTGGCACTTGGTAAGAGAACTGAAAATTTGTTTTTGACATGAGGGGCCAGTGATGTGCAAGAAAATACAAGGTTGCAACTTGCAACATAGCAAATTTGGTTGCTCAAATTAGATAGGAAAGCAAAAGGAAGTCAGTTTTGCAATTCCTCATGTAAGCCTGAGGAAATCTTCCCAGACCACAGTGTGGAGTAGAGGTGTGAGAGATGGGTACAGAGCGTCTGGTATTCTAGGGACGTCTACACCTACAGTTGCTGCTAGCAGAGCTATCAGGATAACCAAACCTCCACAGTGGTCACCTACCTTGAACTATATCCTGCCAACTAAAAGGTGATGAACCACGATACAAATCTTACAAGACAAAGGATCGAACAAGTGGGAGTTAACTAAAATGCAGTTGACTGGACTTCCAGAGAGGAAGAATAGACTGCACAAAGGATGGGCACATCAACTAAAGACATAACAGACTAGCAACAAGAGATGGGATCAGTCGCCCAAATCAGAGAATGGGACATAAACAAAATTTTCTCTTAGTCACCCAGGAAACGTTAGCTCAAGCAAACGTCTAACAGAGAGTTTGCTAGAGGTGCACTCAACACTCTGCTCAAAGTAAAATGAGAGAAACAGAGAGAGTTTTCTTGTGAGCATTCTTGAAAGAGAAATAAGCTCTAGAGAGAGCGAGAGAGACTTAAGATTGTTAGTAAAACTATAGAACGAAGCTTTTGTAACTCACTATGTGCATTGTAATTAATCTCCTCTGTATAAAATCCTTTGCAGTTATGTGGATGTAGGCACGTTACCGAACCACGTAAATCTTGTATCAAGTTATTATATGCTATTGATTTCTATGTTTTTGTATTTATTTCACTATCTGTCTTGATAATTGTTTGTGGGTGTGATGTTTTTCACAACTCTTTTTTATAATTATTTGGAAAGTGGGTGTGCAACCAATCAAATAATTCCCTTTTACTCATCATTTGCAAATATTCTAGATTGGGATATTATTTTAATCTGAGGATCAGCCGACTAATTCTATTAAAATTGAATAATGTCTTGGTGTGCCTACCTACAAACTTAAAATCACGTACGGTTGGTAATGACCATTCATTACTTCTGAAAGCCAAAATTAAGAACTAATGTTTGAGCCAGGAAATACATATTTAATTTGTATTTGTGCTAATTTGATCCATTACAAGAACAAATGCACGACAATACTTACAAACAAGCTGATTGACTGAGCTCTATCAAATCCGACTATACGATCGACAATAATAAAATAAGAAAGAAAATTACCATAGTCATGTTTGAGTAAGTTTCTTTTTAAGTGGCAGGTTTCACATTTTTTTAAAAGACTTGCACGAAAATTACTCATTAATTTTATACTTGTACAAATTATTGCTCTAAACTTTAATGGGATATTCTTATTAAATTAAATGTTTGCTATCTCTTCATGCATACAACTTATAAAAAAGCGAGAATCTATATATATGTATGTATATATATATATATGTGCACGATGTCAGCCACTAGCAACTTTAGTCGGGAATTCTTAATAATTAAGAACATTATAATCTTTAAATTATCAGTTGTAAACATGAAGCTTGATTAGACAGTTGTGGGAATGTCACTAGAAGGTTGTGGGAAGGTCCCTTAATTTCCTATGTGACTTTTAAATATTAAAGCTCTTCTTTTTCTTCTTGATTTGACTTGTTTTATATGTATTATTAGTACTTGAAAAGTATATATTTAACGTCAAAGATAATGTCGACACAGAAAGCCAATATTATTGTTAATTATAATCGTGAAACTACAAGTTGGAAATCTTGCGGGATACATCATCATGTATGTATACGTACTACTCATGTGGATTATATATATATATATATGATGAGATATAGTAATTTATTCCCCAAATGTAATATAGTACGTACCAATAATGGAATTAGAAACAATATTGTTGAGGTGGTCGAAGAAATGAATAGTATCTCGATACATGAAGTTTAGGGATCGATCGAGCAGGCGGATTATTAATAGAGGGTCCTATCTAGCTAGCATGCTGTGCTATTGCACAAGTTTCGATGGAATTAAGAAGCAAAGGCAATGTGCGGATGCCCCGGGCCAAGAAATTATGATAGAAAGGGATCGAAGGTGGGCTAGCTTGTTTTAAATCATTCAAAAAGATAGTGAATGAATTAAGGAGATGATCATTCTCACTTCGGAAAAGGCCAGGGGAAACCATTTAAAAAAAACAAATGGGAAAAAAATAGAGGAAGAAGTTAAAGCACCCTGGTCGAAACTTTTCCATCATCTTATATACGTAAATAAAACATGATCACGTACGAAACTATATAAGTTTTTAATCCTTATAAGAACCTAATTCCGTTTTTAACCATTAATCGGCCACATGCATGCAAGATTTTATTATACCAAATGCATGCTCGAAAATATATATAAGGCGCTTAAGATCTATCATCAGTTGAGTGTTTTGGAAAATAGTTTTTCATAAACCTTTTTTTTTTTTTTTTTTGGTATTAAAAAAAGGAACAAATTTATTTTTCACTCTCTGGTGACCTTCTATGATTTTTCTCGAAAGAACGGAAAAGAAGGACGTCCCTCATGACTCTCATGCACCGGCCTCTTTTGGCTTAATTTATAAAGAATAATTCTATTTAAAAATATTTACGCGACGTACTATATTCGTAGCATAATTAAAAAGCTTTCAAATAACCCTACTATACTAATTTATAAATAAAGGAAAAACTTAAGTTGATGTATATCGGAGTGCATGCATGACAACCCCAAATGAAACGTGAATTATTAATGGAAAGGCAGTAAACCTTTTGAACAAATTTCCTGTGATTTGAGTTGATCAGTGTATGTATATCCCGATTGCACGCATGAATGTCAGTTGCTTTTGGGTAGGGGTGGCAATTTGTGACACGACCCGTTAACCCAATACGAACACAACACGTTAAAAGCGGGTTTGGGTTTAGCCTTATCGGGTTCGGGTCAAAATAGGTCAACCCGTTAAGACACGAATGCTTAACGGGTCACTAACGGGTCAACCCGTTTTGACCCGTTATGACCCGTTAAGAAAATTAAATTTACCTTTATACCCCTTACTGCATAAGAGGATACATCCATTTCAGAGGGCTGAAATTGGAATTTATATTCGGTGAAAAATAAAAACTCAGTTCAAAATCAAACTTCAACCCCGGTCCCCAGTCCCCCCGATTCTATCTAAAAAGTAAAAACATAAAACAAAAGTTACAAAACTGAAAGTGAAAACCCTAGATCTATTTCCTGCGCCGCAAGACCTGCATCCTCACGGTTCACCACTTCACCTCACGCCTCACGGCTCACGGCAGACCTGCGAATCGGCGTTTCGCACGGTAAGACTCGCACGGTAAGATCCTTTTCTCTCTTCGGCGAATCGGCTCTTGGGTTCCAGTTTTCTGGGTGTCTTGTTCATATGTTCTGTCTCAGTCTTGAGTCTTGTATGAAATGAATGGAGATTTTGCTTGCTTGCATAATTTTCCGTCGCTTGCATAATTTTCCGAAGTAACTGTAGTTGAGGAACTCTGGTATGTTTCTCTTTTATCTCAATTTCTTGTTGAAATTTTATCTTCAAGTGTTCTAAACCTTTGCGTTTCTGACATGAACTCGATTGTTGTAGGTGGAAGGCCTTAGACTCTGCGGCTCTTAAGCGGAGCTCTGTATCTTTCTTCGACACTCAGAAACCAGAAACTGCTTCATCACGATGGGCACGGGCTAGGACAAGGGCTGCCAAGGTAAATCCTGTGCCAATGTAGTACTTTGATTTATTTGTTTGTGCATGATTTTCTTTCTTTTTGAAGATGCTTTTTCATTGATTGGCTTTCCTTGATTGAGTTTTACCTGACTCTGTATCTTGACCTTGTATGGCATTATTAGTTTGTTTTGTTATTGAATTATTGACTGCTTATTTCAGCAAATATTTTGTTCACGTTGCTCATAGCTGATTGATATTGTTAGCCTTATTCTATTAACAAATTTCAATTGGAGAGTGTCTGCAGCATTATTGATTTTTGATTCTCTTTGATTATTGATTTTTTAAAAATGTCAGATGAGTGAGGCAGTGGGGGAAAATGAAGATTTGATTGACTTGGAAGGGGTTGACTCGGAAAGTTTTGCAAATGAAGATGCTAAAATAAAACGAAGGAAAAGGTCAAATGTGTGGAGTTTCTTTGACATGGTTCCCGATTCTGATAAAGTTGGTGATTGTAAGGCACGAGCCAAGTGCAAGATGTGTGGAGCTACTTACTTGGCAGCAAGTAAGTATGGAACTGGAAATTTGAGGCGTCACATTGATACATGCCCTAGAAGAAATACACGAGATATTGGTCAGTTGATGCTGGGGCAAAATAGTGGATCTATTTCGGTAAGCACTTCTAAATTTGATCCTGAACAATATAGACAACTTTTGGTCGAAGCTATTGTGAAGCATGATTTGCCTTTCCGATTTGTTGAATATTCGGGGGTGAGAACTTTTATGCAATATGCACGTTCAGATATTCCAATTATTTCTAGAAATACTGCTAAGTCTGATTTGGTTAAGATCTATCATCGAGAAAAAAAAAGGATTAAATGCATGTTAAGTGATGCTCCTGGTAGAATTTGTCTGACATCTGACTTGTGGACTTCTTTGAGCACTGATGGTTATATATGCATTACTGCACATTTTCTGGATAAGAGATGGGTTCTGAAGAAAAGGGTTTTAAATTTTTCTTTTATGCCACCACCACATAATGGCATATCTTTGTCTGAGAAAATTTATAATTTGCTATGTGACTGGGGAATTCAAGACAAGATTTTTGCATTAACTTTAGACAATGCTTCTTCTAATGATGTGTCGGTAGATATGTTAAGAACTCAGTTGAACATTAAGAGAGCCCTTGTTTGTGATGGTGAGTTTTTTCATCTTCGTTGTTGTTGTCATATTCTGAATTTGATAGTACAAGATGGATTGAAAGCAATTGATTGTGCTATCCAAAAGGTTCGTGACAGTATCAAGTATGTCAAAGGATCACAATCAAGGAAACAAAAGTTTTTAGAGTCAGTAAAACAAATGTCTTTGGATTGTAAAAAGGGGTTGAGACAGGACGTTCCCACTAGATGGAATTCAACTTTTCTTATGCTTGAGAGTGCTATTTTCTATCGTCGTGCCTTTTGCCATTTGGAATTGACTGATTCCAATTTTAAACACTGTCTATCAACATCTGAGTGGGAAAAAGTGGAGAAGATTAACACTTTTTTGAGAGCTTTTTATAATGCCACTTGTGAATTTTCTGGAACCAAGTACCCTACAGCCAATTTGTACTTTCCAGCAGTGTTTATTATTTATATGACATTAAAAAAACACTCTGAAAGTGAAGATGACTACATGAAGAATATGTCTTGTCAAATGCTTGCGAAGTTTGAGAAATATTGGTCTGAGTTCAATGTGCTATTGGCGATAGCAGTTATATTGGATCCTCGATACAAGCTTCATTTTGTTGACTTCTCTTATACGAAGCTTTATGGAAATGGTTCCTTGGAGTTTTTGAATGTTCGTACTAAAATGACATCTCTTTTTATGGAATATAGTTCTTCTAGTGCTCCCCTAAGTTCTACCATGACTTTTGAAAGAAGTGCTAGTAGAACAGAAAGTGAATCTTCTTCTGGTAGATGGAATATAGATAATGATCAAGTATTTCAGGTAAATTCAAATAAAATATTTTGTTTAATAATTTATATTATATTGTTTTATTATTTTATATCACATATTCTCAATAAAACATTTTTTTTATTTGGTATAGGAATTTGATTCATTTGGAAGTAATGATCTTGATGCCCATATGCAAAAAAGTCAATTGGAGCTTTACTTGGATGAACCTAGAGCAAATAGAAATGCGAAGATTGATATTCTTTCCTTTTGGAAAGGAAATGAATTTCGTTATCCTGATCTTGCTTGTATGGCTCGTGATATTTTGAGTGTTCCAATTTCCACAGTTGCATCTGAATCTACTTTTAGTGTTGGTGGGCGTATCATTGATCAGTATAGGAGTGCACTGAAACCAGATATTGTTGAAGCATTAGTCTGCACGAGAGATTGGTTATATGGCGAGGAAGTCGAAGTCGATGGTAACATTATTATTATTATTTATTAAATTCTATCTTAATTCTTTTACTAATGTCATTTTTTTTTCATAGGAACACAAGAAATGAACGAGTTAACTGATATAATGGAGTTGGAGACCAAAAAGACCAATGAGGACACACTTCCTTCAGTCCCTTCTGTGGCTTCATAATTTTTTTACATTTGTGTGTATCATCGTATTTGAAATTGTAATATTAATATTTACAATATGTGTTTATCATATTTAGTACCATTGGATGTAATGTAACAAGAATACTTACACTTGGGTAGATGTTCTAATTATGCACTGCAGCACTATGCATTATGTTGTGAGTTTGTTATTTTGTTTATCATATATATGGTATTGTTGAGATTTTAATTTTGATATATTTATTTTTTGGATTGTAATTTATAGATGTAATTAGTTTTATTTTTATTTTTATAGAAATATTGTAATTTTAATGGGTCATAATGGGTCGTATCGTGTCGTGTCTATAAGGGTTAAATGGGTCATAACGGGTTAATGGGTCGTGTTCGTGTCTATACGGGTTAAATGGGTCATAACGGGTCGTGTCGTGTCGTGTTAATCTTTTCTTAGAATTCATTAACGGGTCATAACGGGTCGTGTCATGTCAACCCGTTATCTTAATGGGTCGTGTTAGGGTTTAGAATTTTGACACGAAACTCTTAACGGGTCGTGTTCGTGTTGACCTATTAACTATAATACACATGTCTCGACACGACCCGTTAACACGATTTGACACCCCTACTTTTGGGGGCAAAGCCTATATTGCTAGCTAGTGACAAAGTGGGCCTGTATGGACCCATTTTTAATTTTTATGTCACGGGCTTCACCAAAATTAATAAACACGTACATTTATGCTGTGAAGCTGTAGTAGGCGAGCAGCTGCGCTACCAATCATGCACGCTAATAAAATACGATTTCTTAGACTTGTCTGAATTTGAGCATCTCAAATAGAAAAGAGATAGACATAATTTATTAATGTTATCCGTGTAAATTAGTAACACAATCTATAAGAAGGCGAAACTTAATAAATGATGTAAGATTTACTTATGTGTATATCTCTCTCCTATTTAATTAGACTATTTTTTTCTTTTTGATAAGAGAGTAAGGGATTCGAACCCAAGTTTTCTATTTGGAGAATCAGACTATATGCTATCAGGCTTTTGGCTACTTAACTAGACCCTTAAATTAGAACTAACAATACAATTTGAAGACACCTAGATCCAAAAAATATGTACCTTTAAACAACACATGCAGACAAGATCAGATCGATTGATGGACCTAGATAGATTATTCTATTTCTACTTTGAGATCGTTAATACATTCTCCCACTTTATCTAATGATCTACATGAGCCTATCTCAATTTTTCTACCACTGGAAAATACTTTACATATATGCTCATGTAGTACGCAGTACCATTGCCAACTAGGGGTGTACATAGAACTATAGAACCGACCTCCACTGATGGAAACCGACCGCCGGACGTCAGAACCGACGAAGAACCGGTCGGCCGGCAGTAGAAAATAATGAAAATCAACTTCAGTCAGCTCAGTCCCAATTTGACCCCACAGAAAACCGTTGAACCGACCACCATATGTTATTATATTTTTTTTATATATACCTTATATAAAAAAACAACGCCGTTTCATTTTGTTTAAAATGTCTCAGCAAAAAAAATTAAATGCAACGGCGTCGTTTCTCAAGAACGGGTTAGGGTTCTCCCTTCTCCTTTTCTCTCTTCTACCAAAGTTTAACTCCGCCGCCCCCCCCAATTTTCTCTTACTCTCTCTAAGTCTCTCACTCTCTCATGTGTCATGACCTCGGCTGCAAACTCCCATTCAAGATTCAACAGTGCCTCCGTGACTGAGTGGTGACCTCCATTCAACGATGCCGCAGACGAACCTGTGACTCCCTCACGCCTCCATGTTTTCCTCCGGTCCCTGTGAGCATTCTCTTCTCTTTCCCCTTCATATATAAATTATATATATTATATAAATTAACAATATATAAATTATTTATTGTTAACTTATATATATAAATATTAACATATATACTATATAATCTATTATCAGTTATTGTTAATTATATATATAATCATAATAATCTGTTATTGAGTCATGCTTGCTTTGACTTACATATATTGTTAAGTGCTTGCTAGCTTCAGTTAAACCATGTTATTGTTAACTTGTAGTTTTCAATTTTTTTGACTTACATATATTGTTAACTTATATTTGTTAACTTATATAAATATATATATATATATTAACATATATACTATATAATCTATTATCAGTTATCGTTAGTTATATATATAATCATAATAATATGTTATTGAGTCATGCTTGCTTTGACTTATATATATTGTTAAGTGCTTGCTTCAGTTAAACCATGTTATTGTTAATATGTTATGTTTTTCAATTTTTTTGACTTACATATATTGTTAACTTGTATTTGTTAACTTTTATATATATTAACGTACATAATTTGTTATATAATCTGTTAAAAATACACTATGTCTATGACTCTGTATGTTTAAAAATAGTTCATATAAATTTAGAGAAGATGAGTGAACTACCTAGATTAGAGTCTTAGACTTGTGATGTTTGCCATGTTGCAAACTAGCTGCTAGGATTTTTATTTTTTTTTTTATGTTTGCCATGTTGCAAACTTGTGATGTTGTATGAGATCTTAAAAATTATAAACATATAACATTTATATTTTGTTTTATAATTTAGATGGATTCTTCTTCGTCTCCGATTGATATTTATACAAATGAACCTCAATCAACAATTAATTTGGAAGATGATGTAAGAGAGGCCCAAACATCAAAACCCCTTAGTGCCTCTACTAGTAGTACTTGTCTATTACCTAAGAAACGGAAAAGGACGAATAAGTCGATTGTATGTGATCATTTTACGAAGGTGGATGGTTATCCTGTAGATAATCCAAAGGCTAAATGTAATTATGGTGGCAAGATGTACGCTTGCCACTCAAAGAGAAACGAAACTTCAACGATGCAAAATCATTGAAGTTCATGTCGTAAAAATTCTTATAAACGTGGACCTTTGGATAGGTACCAAAAAACATTGACAGGTGAGGCATCACTTGAGGAGAGGGTTGGAGAGAGTGATGGTAGTACATTAAGGCCTCTTGTAACCCACAAATATAGTGAAGAGATTGCGAGATTGGCTGTTGTAGAAATGGTCATTATTGATGAGATGCCATTTAGGGTTGTTGAAGGAGGAGGATTTAGAAAATTTGCTTGGTCTCTTGAACCTCAATTTAAAATGTCATGTCGGGTTACAGTTGCAAAAGATTGTATGAAATTGTATGAAGTAAAAAAGGGGAAATTTAAAAAAGTGTTTAAAAATGGTGGCAAGAGGATTTCATTGACGACAGATACATGGACATCGATATAGAATTTGAATTATATGTGTCTAGCTGCACAATTCATTGATAAGAATTGGAAATTGGAAAAAAAAAATATTTAATTTTTATTTAATCTGGTAATCATCGAATGGATACTATTGGAAGATATGTTGAGTCGTGATTGCTTGATTGGAGCATTGATAGAATATTTATTGTAATTGTTGATAATGTTGGTTTGAATGATACTGCAATTTCCTATTTGAAATAGTTTTTGATAGGAAATGTGTTGAGAGATAAGTATATGCACATGAGATGTTGTGCTCATATATTAAATCTTATTGTCAGTGAGGGTTTGAAGAAGTGAAATGACGCCATTACAACGGTTAGAAATGCAATTAAATATGTGCGTTCATCCCCCGCAAGATTAGACAAGTTTAAGATATGTGCAGAAAAAGAAAAAATTGATTGTAAAAAAATGTTATGTCTTGATGTACAGACACGATGGTACTTAACTTATTTGATGTTGGAGGTGGCTGAGAAGTTTGAGAATGCTTTCAAGCAGATGGAGAGTGAAGATTATAATTTCCTCTTTTACTTTGATGATGGGCACATGGGACCTCCTAAAGCTACAGAGTGGGAGACAGTGTGGGTGTTTGTCAAGTTTTTGGAAATGTTTTATGAAGCTACTACTAGATTTTTTGGATCTTTATATGCGACAGCCAACACCAATTTTTTAGAGATTTGTGATCTCCAAACTGAATTGATTATGCTGAACGAGAGTACTAATAGTTGTTTGAGGAGCATGGCCATAAACATGAGAACCAAATATGATAAGTATTGGGGGTCATTAGATATGATGAACTTGTTCATGTTAATTGCTGTTGTGCTCAATCCACGAAGCAAGTTAGGACTTCTTACTTTCCACTTGAAGAAAATTCATAATGAGTTTCGTGCTGAGGAGTTGATTTCGAATGTGAGACAGGTATTAGCAAATTTGTATGTAGAGTATAATGCTACATTCAGTTCTACCACGAGTACACCAGTTTCTCAACCCCCTCCAACAACTAGATCCATAAATGAAGGTGATGGCAAACGTGAGACCAAATGGTTCTAGGAGTGGTAGAGGGCATCTTCTACCATGGGATTTTGTATTACCAAAACTAAAGTGGATCAATATTTATCAAATTTTTGTGAGGCACTTAGCGCATCGTTTGACTTGTTGACTTGGTGGAAAATAAATGAGGTTAACTATCCTATACTTGCGAGGATTGTACGGGAGGTCATGTGCTTAATCCTTTTCGGAATTCGTTGGTTCTGAGAACTGTTGAGGCACTTATTTGCACTCAAAATTGGTTAAGGCATTAGTCAACACCCATTGATATCCAAGAGGCTATGGATAATGTGGAGAGCTTTATAGTATAATCGGATAATGTTTTTGTTGTTTTCACTGTAATTTAACTTAAGTATTTTTCATAATATGAATTCACTAATATTTGATATTTTATTCTTATTTATTCTTATAGAGTTGGCCACACAATCAAATGTGACAACTATTAACGATTAAAGATTGAAGGCTTGAAGCAGCAATGAGTGAACATGAAGATCGATATTTTAATTTTTTGCATTGTTGCTATGTTTAAGTCTTTATGACAATTTGTTTTCATTTATTTACGTTATTTTTTTACTTGCATTTTTGCTATGCTTAAGACAACTTTGCTTGTTTTGTAAATTTGTAATATGTAATACAAAATATCTAGTGAGGTTATTTTTATTTTTTTTAATTATGTAGTAAGTAATATAGTAATTAGTTAGTTAATATGGTGAATGATGAATGCTTTAGTTATTTATTATTTTTATTTATTTTTAATATGATGAATTTACAAGATCTTGGATGGTGAATTGAATGATTAGTTAAGAACAAATACTTAAAAAGATATTGGATGATGAATTGAGGAAAAAAAAAAAAAAAACCCAAACCGACCAAAAAGAAGCCCAAAAATGTAATGGATAAAAGGCCCAAAACCCACGGCCAAAACTGACCATGCAAACCAAAACCGACCATGACCCTCTGGCAAAGGAACTGGCCGGTTTTCTCCCCCATACACGGTCGGTTTCGGGCAGTTTCCACCCTCAATGTTCAAAAGCCGGTCGGTTTCGGTTTAGGCAAAAAGCCGAACCGTATTGGTCGATTTTCAGCCGTATTGCCAACTTGTAATATTTGATAAAGTACTAATTATGTTGAACTGGTATTAATTAATTAATTAGGACCCAATAATATAAATAAAGGGATTGATCATCCAATCACAAATGCAAAATGGAGTAGTACGTACTAGCTAGCTGCTAGTTAGAACCGTTAACAATGAAGGATGAGACATTAATCGAACTAATTAGCACGATGGATACTGAAGTACTATAGTTTTGTTTTGGCATGATTACTAAGAGTGCTATATGACATGAAGATGACATTGTTTTTCTTTTTTCTCTTGGTCAATGTGATGATCTATAATTAATATATACGCACACATGTACATATGTGCGTATGTGTGCATGCATGATGTGTGTATATAGTACATGTATAGAATAAAGAGAGAAGGATTAAGGAGTCTGTCATTTTGTCATGAACTCCTCGATCGCATGATAATATTAGTAACCTGTCCGCCGTGACACAATCGGGATGGAGTACACTAAACTTGAGATGATCCCATGGATCATCTATGATCATCCATTACGAACTTTGCTTGTCGTATGAAATTATATATAAAGAGATAGGAATTAGGATTCTTAATTTTGATGGAAAAATCCTATTTACAAACAGGTGTGCAAAACTAAGTGATCTTAATTAGTAGTGTCCTTTGTGTATTCTCCACGTACACCGGAGATGATTGGTAATATTGCAACTATAAAAACTATTATGTGTGCGACGAAGCTTCCAATAATATTTAGGTAACATTTGGACAAATGGACGATCGTCAATATGGAATATGAACGTGCCCAATGGGGTCAATATGGAATATTGAATGCATTAAAGCTTCTCCTCTCTCATAGGGAGGAGAGTCAGCAAGAAGCAAAGGGGATTCTGGGGTTAAAGTTTTTATATAGAAAGCTGTCAGCAATGTTCTTCCTGCCAAGAAGAATCTCATGTTCAAGAGATCGAAGAGTTATTGATAATTCATTATGTCATTGTTTATGGAGTTGTGTTACTGCTAGTGATGTATGAGCAGAATCTCAGCTTATTGCTGTCAAAAGATGGAACTACAAAGAGTATGACTTCTTAAGAATTTTGGAGGAAATGCTGAACAGATTAAAGAAACAAGAATTGGAGGAAGTTGCTTTTATATTGAGAAGAATCTGGTATAGAAGAAATAGATATATCTTTGAGCATAAGTTTGATAGTCTGAGATCAATCATAAATATTGGTGTAAAAGATGATTTGGGAGAATTTCAGCAGGCTCAAGGACACCTAAGAAATCAAACTATGACAACTGAAAGGATCGATAGAGCAGTCAAATGGCAAAAGCCAGATAACAGATATTTTAAAACTTATGCATGAATCAAGAGTTGGTATACCATCCACTAATAGCTATATAGCATAAATAAGAGCCCTCTGGAGAGCAATGGAACTGTGCATTTAACTGGGATATGAAAGAAAAAGTACACATTATAAGCCGTATTCCTTCCTTCTTATTTTTTGGTTTTGTTTTTGAGTTATTATATTCTTAAATCGGTATATAGAGTTAAACATATACATCACTTAAACGGTAAGATTTAATTTATATAATTTAAATCTTAAAAATTATATTACAAATCAAATTATTTCATATATATAAATACTTGAAGAGAGAAATAGAGAGTAAAATTAATTTTCACTAAATGCCTGTAAATAAACTAAACAAAAAAATTTATACATTCCTGAATATCACTTCAGGTTCATGATCGTGTTTAATATTGTCTAAAAAATTTGCTTTAATATTGTAGGGTCATTCATGTATACCTAATCCACGACATTAATTGTTTAAATAAGATTTTCAGCAAATATAAAGATACCCAATAAACATTATGATGTACAAGATCTAGTTTATATATATCTAACTCTATCCTAACTCAAAATCTATAAAAATCTAAGCAATATAGTCTTCAAATCACATTAAGAGGAGTTGGGGAGAGAGCAAGATGAGTGCTAGCTCATGATGATCATGACGCGGCTCATGATTTTTATTTTATCTTTTTAGTAATCAACGTGATCGAAATGCTATCGTGAATCATCTAGGAAACGCATCAAAAACCTTAAAAAACACTTAAAAAAATAGAAATAAAACGACAGTGGAGCCTAAAATACATGGGACAGATTTCCCCAATCCCATCAGACAAAGACCTTCCCCCTCTGGACCAGACACTCTCTAATTATAATATTGGAGTATAATTATTAGAGCATATTGCTTTATTTTTATTATTATTATTATGGAGAAGAGCATCATGACAATGGCATAATCCACTGAAGTGGTGTGTAGAGGAGGTCCTACAGTCTTAAAATACACCCAAGTAAAAATAAAAATCACATGATTCCTGAGCTGTGTGATTTCTTGCGTGGTGGGGCCTCTTCGAGTCAAATCGTGTTAACAGATTATATTTATATCGTTTCAAAACATGCATATTATACTATATAGATCAATCTTAATCCGACCCGTTAAACTTATCATGTCAAAATCTCAAACCTTAACACGATTCATTAATATAACAGATCGTGTTGTATTAACCCGTTTTGACCCATTAGTAAATATTAAAAAATAAGTTAACACGACATAATATGATCATTTTCAAAATATTTATATAGATGGATTGAATAGGCCCGAAATTAACCTGTTTGACCTAATTAAATTTAGTATAATTTTATATAAATGTTAAAATCACAATATCTATAAAAATTATAAAACTAACTACAAGTTCAAAATTACAATCAAAACAATAAAAATATCAAAATTAAAATTCTAACAATTTTACTTTTAGGTATAAAGGTATAACTATAATTTTAACTTTCTTAAAGTGTCATAGCGGGTTATAACGGGTCAAAATGGATTGACCTGTTATCAACTAGTTAAGCAATCGTGTTTTAACGGGTTAACTCGTTTTGATTCAAACTCGTTAAGATTAAATTTTAATCCGCTATTATCGTATCGTATTCATATTAAATTAATAAATTGTATAACATATTATCAATTATTTGGGATTCGTCGTCCCACCATCATAACGTGTGCCAGAGCACCACCATATTGATGCTCATGTGATCCGGCTTAAAAAGGCCAAAACACAAGGCCACGTAAAAAAATATATATATAAAGCGATGCATTGGAAAATTAACACGTGTCCCATCCCACGTGCACTCTGCAGCCCCCATGATTGGTCCCCACCCAAAAGAGATGCCTTTGACCCCACAGATACATCGGGGTGGGCCCTCTATACTTTCCCATTATTGCCATCTCTGGCCCCACTTCCTCACTAGGTTTCTCTCGCATCGCGACACGCGTCTAGTGAATCCCAAAAAAGGTGCATTAGTTTTCCGGTGGGCCCCACTCGACCCATCACTCATGTTAATCCATTCTTTTTTTTTTTTCTCTCAAATTGTTAATCCATTATTATTATAATTATTGAGTTGCTTTGACTTTATATTAATCGAGACTGTTTCCGTTTGGTTACGTGGATGAGATTTTAGTTATATAGATGAGATGAAATGATTTGTTTTAAATAGTAATAAATAAAATATTATTATAATAAAATTTTTTAATATTAATTTTATATTAAAATTTAAAAAAGTTAAATTATTTATTATATTTTATATAGAAATTTAAAAAAATTATAATGATAAATTGAGATTAGATGAAATGAAATTTTTTATTTTGGCTAACCAAACAAACTCTAAGTAACCTCTTAATTATTTATTTAATTAATTTTGATTTTCATCAGTTCATTCCATCTATGATAAAAGAAAATATTATAATTTATAAAAATAAATCTTATAAATAAATATGATTGAATATTATATATAATTTAATTTTATATCTCTTTTTGCTTCACGCGCATTGGCTATGTAAGATATAATGAAAGGAAACAAAAATGCCACCTCAGGTAGGGCAAGGCACAGAATCCAGTGGGGTGACGGGACACGATGGCCCACCATTTCCACTTCAATATTTATTACATTATTTTATTTAAATAATGGAATTGTGTATTAAAAAAACATATCCACGTATATGTAATAAAGAAATAAAAAATAAAAAAAAGAAGTGGCAGTTTGTTTTATTTTACGTGGGCAGTTTCCCATCCTGAAATCTTGACAGGCGTCCCAGAGGCGAAGGGTCATTGCTCAAGTGGGCTCTGTAATCTTTAGATGCAGCCACATCTGTATTTGCACTGTGGTTTTTGGACTGTTTGGAGCAATCCGAGACTCCGCGAAAACCTACCAAACACACATATCTGGAGCTGCATCGAGACTACCAATTCACGTTGGCATGGACCCCAAATCCCTGTAATTCCTATAATTTTGAGCAACAACACACATGTCATTGCTGTCATCTTGTTTTTATTTAAGTGGCCTTGTTCATGGATTCTCAACTTTGATAGAAATATGTATAAAATGTTTTTTATACAGTGAGTGATTTATTTGTGTTTTGAATTATCTCAACGTACGTCTATAAACATCACTAGATATTGACTTCTATTATTATTTATTTTTTGAGAAATAGTTAACATATTATATATATCAAGCACATAATTTTAATCCTTTCTTTGGTTTAGGAAAACCACAACCAATAAAAAAAAAAAAGGATAGAAATTAATAGATTAGATAGAATCCAAGAGAAATATTGTGAAGCAACTATCTAAAAGCCACCTCTGAACAGAGAAAACGGATAAGGCGGTGGCGGACTCGCCTCCACCCCAACCGCCATTTCTGTGAAAAGGCTTACTTGGCCACTGCTCCCATTTCCATAACCCGACATAATACTTTCCGGCGGAGACACCGCCGCAATATTTCCAATTCCAGTAGTAGTGGCCGTTGACGCCGACAAAAAGGGGCTATCAATAGCGACGCAACCAAAAGGTTCTTGGGCAATCGAGTAAGAACCCATCACCTGCCTTTGGCTAAACCATCCCGGTGTCGGGTTATCCGGCGACGATTGTTCATGAAAATTATCAATTTCAAAACCAGTCTCCGGCGACGACGAATTTACGCCCTGAGTTGTTCCCTCTTCTTCGTCCTCAGTCTTTATCGAAGAAGACGACGACGCCGAAGGTATCATTAGCCGCCGCTTCTTCTCGCTCATGAGTCTCCTGGTCCGTTCTTTCTGGAGCATTAGGCGGGGGAGAATATCTGGGTCTTCAACGACTTTGTGCAAGAACGCCATCATTTGCTCCGGCCTTCTCTCCGTCTTCTCCAAACGCCTGTTCATGCCACGAAGCTCTTCGTCCAGAGCCTTCTGCTCCTCCTTCAACCTCGCTATTTCCATAACCAGTTCCTCTTCATCATCTACATCTTCGTGTTTCGACCCTTGCGTATTCGAATTCCGACTCTGCCTCCTCCGCACGATGTTCCTCAACAAGTGCTTCTGGCCTCGGAGAAACCACTCGTTTGCGAATTCCCATCTATCAGTATCCACCTTTCTGAATCCCTGATCATTTACAGAACACATAAGAACAGTTTTCCGTCACGGTCTTGTAAGAAACCAAACACAAAGAGACAAAGATTTACTACAGTTTTGTTTTTTTTTTATGTTTTTTTACTCACATAGGTGTTGAGCTGTCGGACGAAACTGGAGAAGTTGTTGTGCTTGAAATACGCAGGTAAGATCCTCTGCGAGAAGTCCAAGGGATCGATGACGATGAAGCTATTGTTGGCTCTTCCCCAAGTGATCAAACTATCCGTCGTCGGATCGTTGATCATCTGATAAGTCTTCATAACGAACGGCGCGACGACGTTGTTCGCCTCCATTCCATAAACATGAGCAAGCATACTATTTCTGAGATGGAACTGAAGAGTGTTAGCACTGAGGAGGAGGGCCTCTGCCTAGAGAAACCGTGAAAAATGGGTGAGGCAGCACCGTAATATATAAAAAGGACGCACGTACAGTAACACAAGATAACGTGGCGGCCATCCAGAACGGTTTTTATATTTTCCTCAGGTCACGGGATGGGACCCACGTGGCTCCACTTTTTTATAATCTTTAAGCGACAGGTCATCACCCCCGGCGAGTAGATATTTTCGGACGTTGTCCACGCGCAATTACGGAGCGTGTTAGAGCATTAGCCTTGGTTTCAGTAGATGAATGCAAATTCACATATTTTGAACATTATCTTTATCATTCAAGAAAAATTATCACATTAAATTATACATTTTTAAATCAAAATAATAATTAAATATTATTTTTAATATTATAAATTTTTTTCTTAAAATTAACTCTTTTATATATTTTTTACAATTAGCATTTATTATATACATTTGGCATTAATAATACAAATATATTAATAATACAAATACTTTTTATATATTATATTTAAATGATAACAAATATATATAATATATTATAATAATAAAATCAAGTCGAAGATAAAAGTTCTGTTGTGTCATTGAAAGAGAGAAGAGAAAAGAGTTGTGAGAAGAGAAAAAAAATTAATAAAATAATATTTAAAAAGTAAATAGCGCATCTTTCAAGTTGTCGAAATATTTTTTATATTTATGTAAAATTTTATATATGCATAATTTAATGCAATTAAAAAAATTTTATACATTATATTATCATCATAATTACATTATATTTAATAAAATGTGACATATTTATTATTATTAAATAATTATTTATTATATATTTTTTTATTATTAAGTAATAATAAATATATTACATCATATATATATATATATAACGTGATATATATAAAATGATGATATAATGTATAGCATGACCATATAAATATACATTTATATTTGCATACGAATACACCAATGCGAATACTATTAGATGAGTGCTATATATGCGAATACTATTATATAATGTAATTAAATATAATTACATTATATTTAATAAAATGCGAAACTACGCGTGCAAACATTGTCGCTATTGGCTAAACGACAAGGCGGGTTTTCGTTGAATAGAAAAGAACAAAAGAAAAAAGATTCGCACATTTGAAAGGGGAATGGAACTTATTTTTGTCAACTTTCTGTTACGAAATCAACTTATTTTTTCAAACTTTGTATTTCGCAACCAGCTTGTTGGCTATAGTTTAAAAAATAAAAAATAAATAAAAGAAATAAAAAAAAGGTTCTAAAAAATAATTATATTTCTAGTTGAAATCTTGAAATCATGTTTTCACATAAATATGGTAGCGATTTTGATAAGAATATGTTTATAAAGTTAATAATAAAACATAGCATAAAAGGCAAAAGATGAACAAACCTACATTCTTTAATATTAGTAGAGTCAATTTCATTTCATTGCGATCGTAGTGCCAAGATTAATCATATGAAATCATGACTTATCTTAAAATTTTAAGTTGATGGAAATAATTAAATTTTATTATTTATCTTATATCTTAACACTTTACTTATATGTAAACTAGACTCTCCTTCAATAGTTAATCCAACACGTGAAATATTTAATTAAATGAAATAGAATGTAAAATCAAGATTCAGACTCAAAATCTCTACTATGATATTACGTGAATTTACTATTTATTACAAAAATTTAAAGTGATGAAAATAAATATATTTTATTATTTATTTTATATCTTAAAAATAATAATGGAAGAAAATCTACATGTGTAGAATGAACAACAATCATGATGGTGATAAGGTTCATTCTTTTGCAAGTGAACAAGATCTCATATCACGGTTATCACCACATATTCACGTGCGATTTTACTTTTATTCTTAAACTTTACTCGATCAATTTAAATGTTAGACTTTTGAAACTTGAAAATTTATAACTCATGTGATCATATAATATATTTCATACCACAAATATTGTGGTCGGGAATGGGAACGTTTATAAGTTATTAAACAACGATTAGTGTCTTCTTTTATTTATAGATTTTAAATAAGATGAGATGAAATATTTTATTAAAAGTTAAATAAAATATTATTATAATATAATTTCTTAATATCAATTTTATTTTTAAATTTAAAAAAATTATATTATTTATTATATCATCGAATAGGAATTATATTTTCATTTTTGTCTTGCCTATAGATACCTCACTTTCATGAAAAGTCTGTCATACGTATGCTGCTTCAAGAATTTTCGAGGTTTTTCTTACCTCCCAAACAGTGTGTTAAGACTTGAGCCGACAAGTTGCACAGAGTGGGAAAGAGCGTGAAAGTGGGGGATCCAAGATTTATAAAATACTACATTATCTGTAAAAAAAAAAAAAAAACTATATTATAATGAAAAAACAAGCCTATGAGAGAGTGCCAAATAGGGAGCGAAAGATACAGTTAGATTCAGCTGCTCGGTATCGGGACATTGCTTTCTTAGCTGCTCGTGCGTTGGCGGTAGGCGCATTATCCATTAATAAATATAAATAAGAAAAATGATTTATATCCGTATATTTTATTTATATAAAGTTAGAAAAAAAAAACTTGGGATTAAAATAAAAAGAATTAATATTTTTATAATAAATTTCATTTTTTTAAATAAAGTGCGTCATTTTTTACGCACTTGAAAATTGTGTATAGAATTATTCTAAAAATTAAATTTAATTATTATCCTTTTTTAAGATAAGTGTTGATTCTATCCGAAATCTTGTAAAAGTGAAGTTGTTAATTAATGTGAGATGCTAGATTTAGTTTATAAATTAATTAAAGGAGTTTTATAATTTGACATCGCGCATCAATTTATCAAATCACATAAATTTATAAATTTATTTTATAAAATATCTACATAGATTTATATTTTTATTTTTAAACACAATATCAAATTTTTAAAATCATTATGAATAATGTTAAGAGTATCGGTAAATTAGTTAAAAGTGACAAATAATTTTCAAATATTAGTGTCACAACAAAAAAAAAAAGATGATAATATTTTTAAGTGTAGTTTGGACAGTTAGATAAGATGAAATATTTTTGAATTAAAATTAAAGATTAAATAAAATATTATTAAAATATTATTTTTTAATATTATTATTTTAAGATTTTAAAAAAATTATAATGATAAAATAAAATTAAATAAAATATTTTTATTATTTAAATATAATCTATAAATCAAATTACGTCGCATAAATAATAACGAGTGGTATACATATTTGAGGACAACATTAAGCACAATACTTCAAATATTACACCTGTCTAATATATATATATATATATATATATATATTCATGGCATGCACTTAGATCTGTTGGACACGTGTATGGATCAAGTTGGAGAGTGGTGTTAGGAGAGTAGGGAGCAGTTTGATATAGTCTACCATCATATCTATGTTGGTTGTCTGCTCCGTATAGGCGGCTCTTATCATGACAACCCTGTCGGTTGATTTTGAGTAATTTTAATTTTACTTACTTCAAATAAATAATAATTTTATTCTTAATTAAATAAAATAATTATTCAAGATCTCGTGTTTGAAATTTCAACAAAGAGGTCATAGAACACGTGTCACGCATCATTTTAAATATTAAACGTGTCCGTACATTTAAATATATATTCTTACTTGTAAATTATTGATATTTTATTCAATAAATTATTCCACTATATTTTTTTTATTCAAATTATGGTTAAAATATTTTTCAATTATTATAGTTTCTTTTCATTTAAATTGATATTATTATATAAATTTTAAATAAAAATTTAATGTGCAGTCATTTTTATATATTTTTTATACACTTTATTAATATAATTGGTTGCTTCACTTTTTTTTAATATAAAATAACTGTTTTGATTAATCACATCAATAAAATGTGTAAAAAATACGAACTGAATTCAATTTTAAATTCTCAATTTAAAATTTCAATGTCAAACTTTATAAGTGTGAAAGTTTAGAAATGTATACAAGATTGAATTAATAAATAATTTGAGGGTTAAATCTTTTAAAGAAGATCATGCAATAATATTTCATTAAAAAAATATTAATAAGATGTGGACGAATATTATCTTTATCTCTTTTTTTTTTCATCTTTAAAGGAAAAGGAGAGCCATTACTTGCCCAAAGCAGAAATGGGGTCCCTAATTTGATTAAATATCCATTAATAAACAAATTTTTATGCACTTGACCCACATCATGATGTGCAACAAAAGTGAATAAGGGGGGCATGCAATCTAATCCACAAAAATTTATACAACAAAAGATGAAAAAACATACATTTCTTTGTTCACCAATTATGAAAAAACACTTTTTTCAAGACGAAACTTGATAACAATTCTGTGTTCGTGGGAACAAAAATTTTGTCATCTCAGTCATACTTATTGAAGTAACACGTTTCCTTTTGTGACTTCATATATCAACTACATAAATGACAATTACTTAAAGCATGTGTAAATGGAAACAACAAATCTTAAGTTGAAGAACGTGGACATCTTTCTTTTAAGGAAAATGCTACTCTTACTGTTGGTGACTACCGCATAGAGTTAATACTGAGATTTTGTATTACTATTTTTTTAATTAATGATTAAGTAAATATTTTTTAATAATGTTATAAATTTTTTATTTTTTAATAAATATTAAAATGTGTTAAAAAAATACATATAAAAAAATATTTAAAAAAATCTCAAAACAACTAGTTGGAGCTTCAAGCGGTGGGAGAGTAGCAATACCATTCTTTTAAATGATTAGATCATAACGTGAGTAGTATAAATGCTTCATATTTTATGCTACATAGATACTGATCATGATCGTGAGAGGAAGCGAGAGATCGAAACTTATTAACTTCAAACCAAGAATTAGGTGTGGCCTTGCATTGATAGTCAATGATATCAGATATACTGAGATTTATCCCTTTAATTGGACCCATGATAATATATTTGACTCTTTTTTGTTTGTATTTGTCACACATATCTAGCTTTAATTAACCAAGATATGGTAGATTTAGAAAGAATTAATATTATTTTATACAAACTATAGCTGATTAAGCTAATTGTAATCATATTTACGCAGGCAACTTGCATGAGATATATCGAGAACCATCTTGCTCTTCATGTCACAGTCACGCTATTATGCTTAACAGCGATGAATTAACGTAAAGGACTACTAAGATCAGTGCCTACTAATTGGTTGGCCAAGCAATTTGAATTCAGGCTTATATATTATTGGTCATGTGTTTTCTTAAGGTCTAAGTTTGATAAACCAACTCCAAATTAATATAATAAAATATATTAGATTTATGTTTGTAATCCAATTAATCTGATCAGTACATACATATACATTCGATTTATCTTATAGAAACACTCATTTCTCCCCTTAAAATGCCTTATAGGAAGAGTAAGACAACTCCTTATAAAGTTAAGGATGAGTTTGTTTTTAAACAGTGTGGGACTTCTCAATACGTCTCCTCACGTGTGGGCAGTATTTCCGATACCATCATTGTGGGTAGATCGCAGGAGCCTATCATCGGTCATAAGTTAGCCTGCTCTAATACCATATAGAAACACTAATTTCTCTTCTTAAAAGGCCTTATATGAGAAGTAAGATAACTGCTTATAAAATTCAGGATAAATTTATTCCTAAGTCGTGTGAGATTTCTTAATATATCTCAAAAATAACTAGCGAGAATGAGAGGAAACTAGTAGTTAAATACATATTCCGTTTGGATATAGAAACAGTTTCATTTCATCACATCTTATCATTTTAATTTTTTCAACTTTTTCAAATTTTAAAATAATAATAATATTAAAATATAATATTTTTATAATATTTTATTCAACTTTTAACTTTCATAAAATACTATCTCATCTCACTATTCAACTTTCATTATAAATTTTTCATTATGAGTTATATAATTGATTTGTCATAATTTAAGTGGCTTGCACAACAACTATTTAAAAATGTATTTAATTATATTAAATAGCGGGATAAAAATGATAAAATTAAAAATAATTATAGAAAAACAACATCATTTTCTATTAATTTATATTTGACTGACACCGACTTAGGGTATTGAAAATTACACATATTGTCACATCTCAAGTGCCGTACATTTTGGGTAAACGTGATCAGTATTAAATACTAATTGGTGGGTCATCTTTATAATTGCGATTAGATGGAGAAAATGTTAAAAGATGGTGAAGAGAAAGGATACAGTTATTTGGGCGGCGGCCCCGCGGGGGTGGGGGGTCGGTGTGTGTGGATGGAAGAAAAAGAAAAGGTAACGATAGAGACATGGGGTTGAGACAAAGATTATAATGTGAGGATGATGACAGTGGGAGATTATAAGGTCTAATCACACAGCAAAGTGGTTAGGGGTTGTTTGTAGGCTTGTAGCCTGTTGAACTTAAGCTAGAAGAATCCTGGCCTGATTCTTGATTCCAATCAAAGATGCTCGAAGAGTGTAGCACTCTTTCTAGCTTTTTAATGTATTATATTAATTCTTATCTTCATTTGTGAATTATAATTATGTTATTTGTTAATGATTTGTTTTACATGGATAACTTGTAACGAAATAAGAGGGTAGCACAGGGTGTTTGATAAAATTTCAATCCATAAGTTAGAGAGAAATGATCTTGATATCAGTATAGGAATGAATAGAATAAATGTATTACTTTCAAGTGTTCTTTATAAGAGTATGATCGGGGTGATAATGACTAATTTCTAAAATTTATCTGAAAAGACTCTTTGTATAAAGTAGAGTAGTCACCTCCCTTATCAGTCGAATGTGTTATTCATTCTCTTTATCTATATCGCATATCAACAAACCAATTCTTAGGTTCACAGTTCAACCTCTAACGTCTTAGATTTGGAGCTTTAATATATGGGCTTATTCATCCGAGCCCCTAAGTATCCCGAGTCCCTGAGTATCCCTTCCAGTATTGGTATATGAGTTATGAGCATTAGTTAACTCTATGCTAACAATAATTAATACAAAGGATGAAAACATCATTCAAAATCAATGAACGTAAAACGTTTGCAGATAATGTGACATGTTTTAAACAATTTTATAAATCAACTACTTAAATAATATTCAGTTAGTATATATCACATAGAATCATATATGCATGTGTGATTGAGAGAGATAAAATCTATGATGAAGATTGAAATTATTAATTTTCCTGATTAAATATTTTATATTTTGAGATATAAACAAGAATTATCTAAACTCTAGATTTAATATGATTATCCATGGGCTTAACTTTCTTGCTAGCCCCTCAGTCCTCAGTTACCTGATGTATAAGACGATGAGTTTCATGGTTTAAAGGTTTAATTAGGCATTAATGGAGCTTGCCGCAACTTTTCTAGCATGAGGAGGGTCTTATTTGTACAACCTGATGGTTGCGAAGTTTAAGTTTTTATAAATGTGGCAATCTTCAATTATTAATTGTAATAAATCATATAGTGAAAAAGAAAAAGAGAACGAAACATTATAGATAGAAGATTATAAAGTTTTGTGAACTTTTAATATTACTAATTGCCTTATATTTAGTGACATGAATTTTAAGATTCTTTTAAACTTATATGATCAAATTTATGATCATTTACTATAAAGAAATGCTTTAGTCACAAAAAGATCTTACAAAAATAAATTTATAAAATGACGTGACTTAATGTGGTATGTTACATTGTAAAACTACTTTTATTATAAAGTAGCTTAACGTTGATGTCATTAGCCTTGGTAAACTTAACGTTGATAGCAATAGCCTTGGTAATTAGGGGTGCTACCCGCACCATACGATGCGGGGTAGCCCCCTCCCCGCACCCCACCCTCGCATCCCGAAAGCGGGTGCGGAGTAAATACCCGCCCCGCCCCGCCTCATTTTTACTTTAAAAAACTACTACTTTTTTTTATATTTAAAAATTATTTATAGATCTAAAAGTGATTAAAAATATATATTTTTACATCTAAATTGTAAATTTAAATTTTGTAAATATGACTATAATTTAAAAATTATGTAGTTTTTAAATTTGCTAGTGCATATTTTATGTAAGTTGTAGTGTAGTAATTTTAAACTATATAGTTTTTAAATTTGCTAATACATATTTTGTAAACAAATCTAACAAAGTGTAATATATATATTTATATATACACAATTTGTAAAATATAAAGATATTTTTATATTTATAAATATATATTTATGCTTTTGTATATATATAAATATATATAATATATATATATGTAAGAGGCGGGGCAGGATTGGGCCCTCCCTGCCCCCGCTAAGGGGATTATATGCGGGGCGGTGTTGCCCAGCCCACCATGCGGGGGCAGGGCATGGTAGCAGGGTACGAGGTCCCACTGCCCATCCCTATTGGTAATCCTAGTCAAAGTGGAGGCAAAGATATCCTTCGAGATGAGAATGGTCATATGATTTTCACTTTTGTCCGATTCTATGGTATTAAATCTAAGAATTTTGTAGAGATAAGAGCCTTAGCTATTTGTCTTAGTTTATGTGTGAAAATGAATATTAAACATATAGAGGTTGAAAGGGGTTCCATGCTAGTGGTTAATTGGTGGGAGAAAAGTGGGCAAGTTCTTTGGCATAGTCAAAGATTCTAAAAAGAGGCTAAAGAGACAACTCATTCAATGGTGATACGACTTAACCATTCCTTTAGGAAAACGAACCAAGTTGCATACGGACTAGCTAAATTGGACACTAGAGATACAAAACTGTTACTCAATTCTAGAGACAACCTTCCAAAAGTCATTAAGAGAGTGATTTGATTGGATCAAGCATGTTTACAAGTTATACGATATCGATAACACAAGTGTTACAAACCCTTAGGGGAGTGATTTGATTGGATCAACCCAGTTTACAAGTGACGATGTTAAGCATGTTTTGTTATTAATTTGTCTTGCTTTGATTGCAAGTTTCTTTGTTTTTTTTTTTTTTTTTTTTGGATAACAAGACATTCATTCATTCACATCAAAAAAGAGTCCTTACAAATAGAGTTTTTATCAAGCCAAATAGCTTGACTTACAAAAGAAGGACATGAATCCCACCACATCACAATGTCATCAACCTCCCTGGCATATCTAACCAACTGATGGGCAGCGCAATTGCCCAGGCGATTAACATACTTAACTTTTGCTTCTTCAAAACCTTGCATAAGCCTACGAATATCTTGTAGAATAAAATCAAAGTCTGTTAGAACCTCAGAATTTTCATTCAAAGTCTTGACAATTATCAAACAATCAGTTTCTAACAAGACTTTTGAAACACCCCATTGAGCACACAACTGCAATCCTCTCAACAAAGCAATAGCCTCAATAAATTCAGCAGGGGAAACCTCCCTTTCAACTTTACTAACAGCTAGTACAACATCCCCATTATGATCTCTCAAAATCACCCCTACCCCAGCAGAAAAATTATCACAAAAAGTAGCCCCATCAACATTTAATTTCAAATATCCTGGTGGAGGGAGATTCCAACACACAACTTTATTAATTTTCTTATCAAACACATTAAAGACCTGCATCTTTTTATACTCTTGTTGTACAGAAAGAGCATTATTAACAGCGACATTAGTATGCAACGAAACATCCTCATAAATAAATATGTTCCTTCTATTCCAAAGCCCCAAAGCTTTCTATAAAGCTAAACAACAAGTCATCTGAGCCTCTATCTCATGCCAAATTTGCCAACTCCCAAAAAGAGAGATCAGAATTGACAACACCCAATTTAGATCAATATTCCACCCATACATTTCTCACATCAGAACAGTAAAATAAGGCAAAGCAGCATCTTCACTAAAGTTATCACACAGCACACATTTATCATCCTCTAATACATGTTTCCTCTTTAAATTCATGAAAGTTGGAAGTTTTTCGTGACAGGCCCTCCATGCAAAAATCTTTATCTTTTTCTAGATTTTCAACTGCCACAAACACTTCCAAAAAGCTGATTTTGTTCTTTCCCTTGAATGTTGCCCCATTTCTTGAGATAGGCTCTGTTGTAGCACTCTATAAGCACTCTTAACTAAATATATTTCATTCTTTTCATGAACCCAAAATAAAAAATCTTTTGAATTTTTAGAAACATTCAATTGCAGAATTTTTTTAATCACATTTGGAATGAAAAGAGCTTTCAAAACTTGAATATTCCACCAACCCGTATGCCATCTATTAATGAATGGACTTTTAGATCTTCGACTTAAACTCAAGACATAATCTAGAATCTATAGGTCTTTAAAAACTTTAATAGATTTACCATTCCCCACTCTCCACCTACAACCTCTTTTCAAACATTTGAGAGTTTCCCAAATTCCCTTCCACACATAAGATGAATTAAAACATATTTTGGCTTCAAACAAGCTTGTATTAGTGAAATATTTGGCTTTAAAAATTCGATGCACTAAAGAACCCTCATTTCTTAGAAGTCTCCATCCTCATTTAGCATGCACTTCTGGGTCTTTTGATTTGACGGGTGTTTTGTGGATGATGGTTAGTGTTTTCTTTTAATTGTGTTATTGCATTTTATTTTGATACCCGGTTTTGGATTTTAGCATTATCTATAACCCCAGATATCTAGATGTAACCACAGTTTTTCTCAGTCATAAGTGAAGGTATTCAATAAAATTGGAATACCATCCTTTTTAAAAAAAATAAAGATTTAATATATTATATAAAGTCATGTCAGTTTATGAGTTTAGATTTTTTATAGCTATATGTATACCACTTCTTCTTCTTCTTCTTCTTCTTTATGCTAGGAGGGTGAGGGTTTCGAACTCAAGTTTTTTATTTGAAAAATTGGGTCATATGCCATTAGGCCATATACTCTTAACTATTAAATGACAAAATATTAACTATAGATCGTACATACACTCGAGGGAATTCCGGTTTAAGTAGACTATAGTCCTGTTTCACTTTAGAAAGCATGTGCATCTCTCTCTCTCTCTCTATATATATATATATATATATATATATATATATATCCGGGCAAATGGACGGTGGATATCATGTTGCTTCTTCTGTAGTACTCTTTCATGGAAAAAATTGGAAAGAGATGGGCAGTCAATTTAGATACATTATTACTTGGGGTTCGGTTTAGGGTGTTGGGCCTTGTGTGTTTGGAAACATCAAACATCGGATACTAAGTGGTGCATTAGTGGCAGTGAAGTAGTCAATGTTGTTTTGCATAGACATGACATGGTCATGTGCTAAGTACTTTCAGTGATATGGATTCAATCCACTTCAACAACGACAGCAGCATATGAATACAATATTGAATCTTCAAGCCATTGAACATCTCCAACCCTTCTAATGCTTGGAGTTTGCTGGGTGGGTCCTATTTTCCTTTTGTTTTGGAGGATTTTCATTGGAGCATAGAGCGGACACTTGTAAAGGAGATGATAATAAAGAGTTGAGTTCTGTGTCATCTGCCCAGCTTGGCATAAACAACGTCCCTCAGATAAAAATCCAATGCCATGAGTGTAAGAAGTACACATTTTTATTGGTTGACCGAGATTGGCATCTTGATTTTGGGTCCCAACGTGCCAACAGGTGGCACAAGTGCTGAGCAGTCTGCACAGCCAAGAGCAATCAAATGTTAGTTGGACGTTGATATTGTTAGATGTGGTTTGGATAGTAACATGAAATCAGGTGAAATAGTTTTAGATGAAAGTTAAAAATTAAATAAAATATTATTTTTTAATATTATTATTATTATATTTGAAAAAATTGAATTATTTATTATATTTTATGTAAAAATTTAAAAAAATTATAATAATTAAATAAGATGAAATATTTTTATTATTCCAAACAGTTTGTACGATCTTGTTAAGGAGTGACACATCATTGACCACTTTAGCATCAGAATTTGACGACTTTAAAGACGGGCATTGTCACTGAGGTTTGCAACAAAAGAAGGTTTTTCCCCTTGACAAACACAGTTATAAAAAATTGGGGATGAGATCCAGTTACAAAAAAAAACAAAAAAAGGGAAATACTTTGTTCATTTTGCCTTGATCTAAGATTTTTGGATGTGACAAGTTCTCTCAATAATAAGTGATGCGAACAAGAATGGGTTTCAGTAGAGAGTAGAGTTGCGTGAAGCAATGCTAAGGCTCCAATGATATGAATTTGGACCTTTTATTGTTGCTATAAATCACTAGTGTATGAACCGAAAGTTGATTTGCTACTAAAGTGTCTGCCACGTGGGGCGGCGCATAGGCACCTGGCTAGTTTGGATTCAGAGATGAGATAAGATGAAATGAGATAAATTTAGATAAAAGTTAAATAAAATATTATTTTTTAATATTATTATTATTTTAAAATTTGAAAAAGTTAAATTTTTTATTATATTTGTGTGAAAATTTAAAAAAATTATAATGATGAGATAAGATGAGATGAAACACTTTTTGAGAGTGCTGAACGTCGGGAAGGAAAAGAGAAGGATGGCTCCTACCCTAGCTGTCGGCGGATGAGAAACTCTAGAAAGAGGTGAGTAAATTGGAGAAAACTCAGTAAAGATAAGTGGCCAAAAAATGGGCTCCTGGATTGAGTGGAAAATAGAAAAAGTAGAGGGTGGAAGGGTAAGGGGAGAGGGTGGAGGATGAGCTGCTTCCTGTCCCAGAATAGAAGAAACAAGACTTGGGGGGAGCAGGGAAAAAGGGATGAGGGGCAGGAGGGGAAAAGAAGCAAGATTTAAGTTAAGAGCAGCTCTAGTTTTGCACCTTCAATGTTCTTATCTTCAAAACTTTGGATGTGGCTTCTGTCATTGTCAGTGTGTCGATTTTTCCCACCATGTAATTGTATCTTTCTCATTTCACTATTCCAGTGATAAAGTTAGTATTAGAGCAATAAGATATCAAAATGGGAGGGAACTTTGAATAAAATAAGTAGCCAATAACATAAAATGCAGCAATAAAATTAGAATAAATTAATACGGAAAAATGGAAATGTTCTGAAACAGAGCAAATTGAATTCATCAGTTCCATTTCAAGCATGGTCCATTACCCAAGCCCCTCAGCAAAGAAAATGTCATTGAAGATTTTGCAAGCTCTATATTAAAAAGCTTAACAACCCAAGCAGGGTGTTTCCACCACTAATAAATTACAGCCGCAGAGCTTTAAAATTTAAAAAAAAAAAAAAGAAAAAAAAAAAAGAAAAAAAAAAGTGGTAGCGAGCAGAGATATATGTAATAATATGTATCACGTTTCATTTGCTATAACTTGTTCCAAGTTGAGATAGTGACAATGAAGGCTAAAAAGAAAACTGGCTCCATATAGTGAAAACCAAACTGCCAACAAGGAAATTGAGCAATTCAAACAAGAGCTCAACAAAATCCACAGCATATCAAACAATGGTTTTCATCAGCGCTCTCCCATGAATGAGATCAATTACTAGAAGAAACCAACACATGGTACTCGTTCAGACGCTTCTGAAATTGAGCCAACTGGGTCTGTAGTTGAAGTATTCCTGCAGCCTTCTGTGAAAGAATGGCATTTAATTTGGAGATATAATCATCCAGTTGATTGCCTGGCTGATCCGCTTCAACCAGCAGATCCATCTCCTGCATAAAGTACTCCAGTCATACAAAGTCCAATCATGGCAAACAAGAAGAATTGAGCCAAAAAGAAACTGTTAGTTACCTCCCTAACAATGTCTATTGTCTCTTCCACCTGTCTCCGGTGAGCAGTAACAAGATCTTCCTCTTCCTGCTATCAAGCATGTTGGGATTTTACTTAGCAATTTAATGAGTGAAATGCAAATGCTCAAACTAAAAATGAGTGAAATGCAAATCAGTATCTGATACCAAGAATGTGGTTACCTTTAGCAGGGCAGTGAGATCATCATCAGCATGAGAATTATTGGCTTCAAAGTCTGCCATGTCCCTCCATTTCACCTGAGTGTCAATCTTCCTCTTATCATCCAAAACTGACCTTTGGTAGGCCTCTAGCCTTTTATTATTCATTCGTGATGGCTTCTCTTGTTCATAAGTCTGCTCAGAGTAATCAAAATCATCTTCAGCAATGTCACTTTGACCACCTCTCTGACCTTTGTAATAATCTGAATACACAGATGCAGGCAAACTTCCCTCTATCCTCCCACTAGTAACACGATCCACATTAAATGGTGGGGAGGGTTCGGTTTCAATCTGTTTTGGCCAGCCAAACCTGTTCTTGTCGTTTGCAACAGATGTTATGTTATCCTCAAAAATCGATTCAGCGGGTAACACTGAAGACAGGGGCAATGCAGTTGATTCTCTCAGGTTTGAGGTTGAAGACAAGGGATCCCTCCTGGAGCTGTTCCCTTTTGATAGACTCTTCACTCTGGAAGATAGATATCCATCAGAAGATATAAGAAAAAAAGATCCAATTATCCACCAACTTTTTTGGACAACAAAATATACCTGTCAGCATATCTTAGTGTGTTGAGAGTGTGTTCACATGATCCCGAGCTAGGTGAAATGCACGATATCATAACAGTGCGGGAGTCTCCAACAAATGAATCCCTAAGAACTTCAGTTAATTTACTACCTCTGAAAGGAATGTGACCCTGGTCGTTGTCAAGAGCTCGAATACATTCTTTCAAAGCGAGTAAGCTTTTATTGATTTCAGCACCTTCCATTCTAATAAAATTCAAAATAAGTACAATGATTACAAGTTTAGACACCGTAACTACAGACATTTGTAAAAGTGTGAGTTACAGACAGGCCATAAAATAGATATAATGAAAACACGTGTTTGTAACTTGGTCCAGTTTCTGGCAGGGAATATTGCCTACCTGTAACTTTTTGAAAATGCATGGTTTTATTTCACTGGAGTATCATAACAAATGAATGCTCAGATTTTAAGAAAGCATATCCCTACCTTGTTTGTTTGTCATTGTCAGTTGTATCTGCACCACGTTCACTTCCAGCAAGATCTATAAAGGATAGCTTGCCTACCAGTCGGGCAGGCTTTGATTCACTCCCATCAGCTGATCTCTTGATACAGAGCTGAAGAATAGCATGTGATCGGGAGGATTCCTCATTTGCACCAGTTGTACCAGTACTTCTGGTAGCATTTCCTTTCTCAATAAGCTCCTCGATTGTCTCAACATTTGATACCCTGTATTCTTGCAAGCCCACAATGCAAACCTGCTGTTTCCCATCCTCCCTCATGCAAAGCTTTCTGCAAAAGTAGGATTGATTCAGGAAACAAACCTGGAAACCTGATGCATCTTTTATATCCTACAGGATGAAAAACTTACTTCCGATCATTGAGGAGATCAAAAAGTTTCCCTCCATATATCTCAAAAAAACTGACAAATAATTGAAACCCTTGGTTCCGGTATGTATGATGCATTAATCTTAAAATATCTTGGGATGCTTCAAGGGGAAGTGGTTGCATTGTGTAAGTCTTTCCACTCCCTGAAAGAGCAAATATGATAAACTTAAGCTGAACAAAAGAGATCAACGATTCTCACAACTAATATTAGAACTCCCAGATACAATTCTCCCTATACTTTTCTCAATTGAGAAGACCTAAACCACTTGCCTGTCTGCCCATATGCAAAGCAAGTTGCTTTAGTTTTGTGGAAAATCAGTGGGACTATGGGCTCCACGGTCTCAGAGTACACCTACAGTAATGAAGTATGAGATGTAATAAAGCCAGCTTACTGATGATCATAAGATAAACCAAGTCTTGCCATATACTCACTTCATCATTTGGCACATCTTCATTCAGCACAGCATCAAAAACAAATTCATGCTTCTCAACATATTCTGTTAAGTCAACCTGCAGAAGGTGGTGAATTAGATTTCGGAAGAAATCAATCCCTAGATCACAGCCCATTCATCATACATAGCATTTCAGTTCAAAGATACAGCACATGGATTAAAGTTAGTCGTAAACCTGCACAATTCGAAGGAAAAGTTAAATTAATTAGATGAAAAATACCATACGTAAGTTAGCATACCTTCAACCATTGTAAATGGAACTTGATCTCCAAACTTTGGTTGAATAACTCGATCTTCTCTCCCCTCACTCTCCTTTGTTTATATATTAGTGATAAAAAAAACCTCACAAACTTTGCTCAAGGGGAGAAAGAGACCAAAAACTCTTTGAAAGGTGTGCAAAAGTAACTCTAGCTATCAAGAATCATAACTTATTGACTCTTCAACTTTGTTTGGAATTCAGTTTTATTTGCTAATTGAGAAAACCGAACTTATGAGAAAAAAAAAAAAAAAACCGCTGCCTTTAAATGAGAATTAATAACTTGATTAGATATATCATTTTTCACTCAATAACTTTAACTTAATGGCCTATATTATCTAATTCCAATTTAATAATATAATGGTAAAATGGATAATGGTGCTTCATTGGAGTAAAACTTCATACTTCCAAAACTTGTTTTTTTGATAAGTTCATGCTTCCAAAACTAAACATTGTAATAGACAGTTCAAAGTATGACCAAGAAATCCAACGGCGATATACAGCCATGATCAACATAGAGAACTATTACAATCACATCTTTCTAATTAGCAATTCAAGGCTCTTCAGTTCCACTCTTCAATTCCAATTTCAGATAGAGTTATAGGAAGGCAAAGTCATGTTCTTGTAAATGCAGATATTAGTTTGACTATCTCATACCATTTTTTTTATTTTTTATTTTTTATGATAGGGGAACCACCCCACGGCAGAGCCCTTAGGGCTCGCCCATGGACCTAAATCCCCACAGAGACTAGCACAGCAACCCACCGCCGTGGCCTCCCACTTAAATTGTAGTTTGATCCAAGGGGAATCAAACCTGTGGCTTGGGGCTCATGCACATAAGTTCTCCCTTACCACTTGGAATACCCACGGGTGGGTATATCTCACACCAGTTAAGATATGAAACAATTACAATATAGAAAGAAAACTATTACAATGTCAGATATACTCAAAACTCTCGTGATTTTCATTAAAATAAGTTCATTACCATCAGGAAAACATCAGCAGCATATTCCCAGGAGGATTGGGGGAGAGAGAGGGGGAGGGGGGTGTGGAGGAAAAAACACATCTAGATATTGACGTCATACAAATGACAATGAATAAAATGAACCAGCAAGTTCTCACCTTGAGTTTTGTTTCATGAACGGTCAAAGAATTGGAATTCAGCTCTATGGTAATAATATCTTCCTCTTTCTTTGCTATTTCCTTTTTGTTCAGTGGCCTCTTGCGCACCTGTAGCAAAAGCCACCAATTATCAGAAGAAATTAGGTGGTAAAACACAGCAAAAACGTACGGTGCACGTCTATGCATTTGTCATGCCATATCGCTTCATTTTGAGGTTGCTTTACAACATCCACAGCCTACAACCACCAGTGCTTGACTAATCTAGTTGACAATGCAATTTGTTAAAGGGCTCAAAATTCCCCATTTGCCATGCAGCAAAGACTAGGAGAAGCATTGAAACGGTATCTAAGAGACATACCACAACTTTGATCTTGGCAACATTATTGGCCCTTTCTTTATCTGCTGAGAAACTTTTGAGTAGATTATTCTCAGGCAGTCCACGGGATCTGTTTGTCAGCTTGGCGATATGAGCAAATGGGTCAGAGTCATCAAAACTCTTACCGTGTAGAGTTTGATGAAGTTGCGATCCATCATATATACTTGGAACCTGCATCTAACAGTTGGTTGCACAAGAACATCAGTTAACAGATACTTATACATACGTAAATAAGTTATCACAAATCTACCAACAAGTTTTTGATAGGTACAAATTTACCGACGACTAAAACAAAGTCATTAAATTCTGTTCAATCAGTCAGACAATTTAATCTTTGAAAAACACCTTAGATGACAGAAACTATTTAAAGCTCAAAAAGCGTTTCACAAAGACTAGAAGGTACAAAATTCAGCCTGTGGAATTGCCCATCACAGCAAATTCATTCACGCCTCAAATGATGAGGTGAGAATTTCAAATGTTTTTTCATCTCAAGAAAATCTAAAACTTAAACCCCACCGTTATTTCCAGCTCAAGTTGTCATTTCATTTGAAGCGGTTAAAACACATTATAAACCATGATAAGTGGCTACGATGTAGCCATTCAAACTCCACCAAATGGGTGAATAAGCGCCGAATTAAACATCAGATTCATGTGATGTCCAAACATGCAATACTTTAATTACGTTTGTTTTCTTTTATTACGGCTTCTCTTTTTTGTTTCTACATTTCAATAATCTTCTTTTCTACAGTATCTTGCACAACAAAGGGGGAAAAGTCAAATCCAGCATCTTATCGCGTACATTTTGAGTGAAGAAATAAAAAGTTGAGAAATTCTGATCAGAAGATGAAAGGTAGAACTAACCTCTGGTAATAGCTCTGTGTCCAAGGAATGGAGATCGAGCAAGCCGGGGCTGAACTCACTGGCGGAGACTTGATCGTCTCCATTCTTTCTCAAGCTCGAGGACCGCGATCCGGTAGGAGTCGAAGGGTCCGCCACGAGGCTCCTGCTCATTCTCGGGCCCTGAACTCCGCCATAGAAACCAAAATCCTGCACAAGAAATGACTCGTTTTTATGGAAAACAAAAGCGCCGCAATCGCAGGTACTATGAGGATCAGTAAGTTTTCAAAAAAGGAAATAAAATGGAGCACCTGAGAGAGACTCGACGATTGAAGCCAGTTATTAGACGACGCCGTCTCGATGAAGTGGTCGGAGTACTGACGCTGGTGGTGCGACGACGAACTAGATCGGGACATCTGCCTCCCCACCACGTTCATCATCCTCAACAGAACTCTCTCTACTACGATCTAACCGATGCGTTTTCGCTTCAACAAAATCACAACACCGCCGGCTGAGCACTGAAGATGAAAGAAAAGTTGTTGTCTTTTCTGCAAATTTAGCTTGAATATGTTCTTGAGTGCTGGGAGCAAAATGTATGAGAAGCAGGGTTCGTGAGCCCCTGAGGGAGGTGTTGGTTGGAGGATATATTGAGCAAAACTGTTTTTTTTTCCTGCTTAAATGAACCGTACCAGAGAGAGAGAGCAGGAAAAGCAGAGAGAGAGAGAGAGACAGAGAGAGAGAATGATTTTGAAACTTTGAAAAGAAAGACCGGGGACGGGGGGGAAGTGGAGGGGGCAATTCTCAAGGCGCGTATGTTCGTGTACACGTAGCAAAAAAGTACCGGCGCGTGTCTCCCACTCGTTAATGGGGGCAGGAGGAAGACCAGACGAGGAGCCAGTGGCGGGGTCTAGAGGGGTTTTCCACGGCTTTTATATCATTTCTTGATATTAATGTTCGTTGGATTTAAAAATTTATTAAACAGTTAATTAAATTTTGTACGATAGATTCCTTGGTAGATATTATGAAAGATAAAGCTTTTGTGCTGCCACCGCTCAACTATACCGTTCGGCTATTTTTTTTTTTTATTTAAGTGATTTAAAATATATTAGTATATTTTTTTATATTTAAAAAATATGAAAAAAATTAACAAAAAAATAAAACTGAACAGCACGTCTAACGGTGAGAGCTAGGCAGTATAGTAGCCGACTCTTTTTCATATATGTTGGATGGACAACTTATGTGGCAAGACTCGAGTCTTGTCCATTGGGAAAACTTTACTTCTCATGCCATTGTCTACTTGTTGGAAATACAAATCATCTTGTTTTATATCGAAATTTTTAATAATTTATTTCTTAAATATCAGTTGAATATAAGTATTTTTTAATTTCAAATTTTTTATTTTTTATCTAATTATTACCTAATCTTTATAATTTTCTCAAACTCCAAAACTAAACATAAAAAATAATACAATTTTTTAAAAAATTTTAAAAAATATATTATATTAAAAAATTATATTTTAACATTATTTTAACTTTATAATATTTTTATTTAATTTTTTTTCTCTTCTCTCCCAATAAATCATCATAACTTAAACCATTTTAATACTATTTACAAACTATTTCACTATTATTTACATAATTATCATCTCATCACATTGCCCAAACATCCCTACCACTCTTATATCACTATTATGAGCTGACGTTATTTATCAATTTTTAAAATCTTTCTCTTAAAACATAAGAGATGGTCTAAGGGTAATGGAAAATGTCACATTTAAAAAAGAAAAGAAAACAACTACAGACATAAAGAAATTACATAAAAGTAAAAAAGTGGTAGGTCGAAAAACCGTTGAACGCTTCAACTTGGCCACTAAAGAAGCAGAAGGCTGGGTGTGGTGACCAATGTAGTGTAATGCCCTATTGTAAAGAAGGACCTGACACTAGTCTTCAAGGTCCAAAATAGCTTAAGCCAGACACATTGAAGAAGTGAAAGAACTGAACAAAATTATAAAAGATCTTAAACAGAATGACCCAGGCTCTATTGATGAATGAAAGAAAGGGTTTATGAGCCCTTCCATGATCAGTATAGGTGTTCTTGGATTTCTTGTTTGGGCCCATCATACGTTTACCATGGGCTTAGACTTTGATACCCGTTCTTTTTTGGAACTCATAGGCGATTACAGACGCATCATTAAACACTTTGCAAAGTTGTAAGAGTGATAGTTCAACCCCAGGATGTGATGAGTTGACATCGAGGTGCCAAGCGCAAGACGATTCCAAATATCGAGGTCGAAATGGGATCAAGTGTTTTCACGTCTCACTGTTGAAACTTGACTCACCCCTGTCTTTCCTATCTCTCTTTGTGTTTGCTTTGTTCATGACTTGAGTCCTCTAAAAACCAAACTTGATTATAAGTCTTTCAAATGTGTCATTGTTGCGTATTTGACCCCACTGAAGAGACAAACTCAATCCAGAAAGAAATATCATCACCTTAGTACTGAATACAGTTCTGAGTCCAAGTCGTGATAATAGAACAAGTACCATCTAGATGTAGATATAGCTAGTCTAGCCCTCCACCCCCCAAAAAAGCTGGGGAACTAGGGCTATGATTGCAACTAGGTTCTATTTTTTTCATCGAGATTGATGTTGAGTCTATCGAAAAAGCAAAGAAAAGAGAAGACGATAAGACGATAATTATCGTTTGCTCTAGAAAACTACAAGCAACTACATCAACAACTTCTTCTTCTTGCCACAAAGGATACAATCACTCTTTTCTTTTAGAGCTCGCCGCGTTATTCTATTTGGATATATTTTAAAGTTTGCACGTCACCTTTACCCTTTTCTAATTAAGGGAATGAATGGGAGGGAGTTTGGGAGCTACAAGTCGACGATAAGGCTCTATTCCCTCTGTGTCCCAATACCTTCCACTTCCCTCTAAAAGAAAATGCTAATGCCAACTCTACTTTCTAGCAAATGTAGCTAAATTGTAGTGTGTACCTGGCAAGTTGCAATTAGGACTATACATTGGGCGAGTTTTCCCCTCATCGCTAGCCAGTTGAAATGCTACCTCTCTTTTTCTTCATCACTCAGCAAGTCAAAATATGGTATATAGTTACATTATCTTTTTTTGATATATACAAGAAACCATACTAAACCATTTATCTATTTATTCTTTAACATTGTCCTAACTGATGAGCATTAGTTAGGCCTTCATTCACGAGACTTTGCTAGGATCTATAACGCTTCAGTATGCCTTAGGCATTGATGTAATGTTAAAGTTTTCACCAATGCTTAATAATATCTAGTGTACATTGTACTCCCATAATAATAAGGCAAGAAAGGGGAAAAAGCAAGTTCGAACCATCTTATTTGGGATTCTCTTGATGGTCTATCGTATAAAAGATAAGATTACGGCTGCATTTAGGAGTGCCCTCTCAATTTGAATCGACTGAAGAGGAATTATTGCTTGAAGCATCAATCGAACTAACATATCAAGTTTATTCCGAAACAATAGATTTCTCACCCTCAAGAGCCTGAAGTAACTCATCATTATCAGGCCCAAGCCAAGTAACGAATCTGAATGCCTATCTCCAACTGAATTCATTTCATAAGACTTATCAGAAGAAGCAATTGGATAAGAATCATATGCTGAATGAACTGACAAATCGACCGAGGGTCCAAAGGAGATGCTTACACAAACGAACGGAACCTAACTCTACTTCTTTTTTTCTTTCTTTTCCTGTTATCCTCCCAACAAGTCCTGCAGCAAGCGCAACTTTCGATCGATTGATTAGATCGAAGGATGAAGGAATAGAGTAAGTGATGCCCTTATTGATTACTACAGTTTAATTAAAGCAATTTACATGGGGCTATAGTTGGCCTGTAACTACCTCCAGACACTTTTTTTTTCATATATAAGGGACTCCTTCTCTTATCCTCTATATAGCTCGTCGTTGGTCTCGACCTTAGTCTTGGACTAATCTAACACTCAAATCCTAAGTTTGTCTATGAAGAGTGGACCAAAAACAAGCAAGGGGTGGAATACCACAACATACCATTCGAGGATGTTAGTTAAGCCATTCTAGGAGAAAGCAAGCAGGCTGGGACCGAAGCTCACTATGCCGCATTTTGGAATGCATAAGAAGGTTCCACCTAATAGACAGAATGGCAAGCTTCATTACCATTCAATAAATCCCATTGGTTGTTGATTAATAAAAACATGTTTTTTGATAGGTCGGAGGATCGATATTATAAGTAGGACAAATGTAGTGAGGGAACTGGATCCTATGTTTTTAGCTTGACGGCTCAACCAACGACACCTAGTATGGATCAAAGCAGCAGTGTTGACCTTATTACTTTCCTTTTTTTTTAACCCATGTCCTCTATCGAGGAAGAGAAACTCATAGCACAGATGATCCTTATACTTGAAGGCAGAAACAATACGTGTTGTTAGCATAATGGAGTCTCAAAAACTCAATTATTGTATTTTCAAGCATAGCACCAATAAAAAGACCTAGAGGCCTATGAAAGTCACGTTTTTACTTAAAAAGGGGATCTTTATAGGTAGCCAGTCTTTACTTAAGTTGGCCAAAACAATGACTAAAGACTTCCATGCCTTTCTTGAATTCGGAGAGCAAGAACAAGTCTCTCTTTTCTTTTTCTTTTTTTTTTTTTGTTGGGGGGGGGGGGGGTGGAGCAAAGTAGTCAAAGAATGAAGTAAACCAAATGATTCTTTTGGAATGGCTATTCCTAACAATTGTTGTTGTTGATCTTTCCTATGTAGAAGAATACACAAGGCTGGGCCAAGATTAAAAGGAAAGAGCTACTAAAACTGTCTGTCACAACAGGCCTCTCGTCGTCATCACCTGCAAGATAAGGCCAAAAACTTGACTTTACTAAACAAGCAAGAGATTGAGCTTTAGAAAGATGTTGCAGCAAGAAAACGAATGCGCATTGCTTATGCACAAGAGCTTTCACGCTGTTGCTTGTTCATTAGCGTTTTAGTTTTCTTGCTCGCTAAATGCAATCTTTCCAAAGCGAGGGAGGAGGGTTCTTTCAATTGCAAACCTCATCATATTAATATTCATTTTGAATAAGCCAGTGAGGATACATCATTTGATCTTGGTTCAAGTGAGGCATTTCCCACCAAATAAAGAGCAGTACTTGCTTCTAATTTAGTTGAGCTTGTAACTACTCTACTCAAAACACCCAGTTGTGGAAGCAGCCAAAGAAGATGTTTGAATCGACCCAGAGAGAGGAACTTTTTAGGCATTCAAGAGAGACCATACGGGAGTTCTCGTCAAATGGGCACTAGGTTGACGCTCAACATCAATACAACTTAGCGGATGCTTCCGAAGTTGCGGTAGCCAAGTGATGAGCTTGAGACTCATTGAGAATAAAAGGGCCCCTTTCCCTTTCCCTTTCATTGATTCTATCTTTTAGCCAGAGGTCGGTTAGGTGTCAAATATATAGAACCCACAATTGATTGAGATATTGATAAGGTGAATACCCTATCTATTCCATACTAGGCATAATGAGTGTCTGGACCTTTTCTTTTTTTTATCCTATCTTATGAATTTTCAGGTGTATGAAGTTCATTATTTTATTTTTTTAAAAATAGAAGTAGGTAAATAGAGACTCCATTTAACTTAAGTTGATCTAGGCCAAAAGCAAACCTATGTTAAGATAATCATTCTTTGAAACACTTTGGTAGTGCTCCTTTATTTTGATTGGAATCTAAATAATGAATCAGAGCACACAGAGCCATCTCACTCGATAGAATAAAGGATCCTCATTGTGGACTCTTGTGGATGGAAAAAAAAAAGTTACCCTTAGCAAAAAGGTAAGAACCTCCGAGACAAAATATTGAAATAGCTATAGTGAACCAAGGATCACTGTAAGACTTCAAAACAAGAGCAAGGAAGAACTCGCAACAAGCAAATAGTTAGAGCGAAGTGAGCAAGTTCACAATGTGGTTCAATCAACCACAAATCGTGAACTTTCATCTTGACCTCAACATTTTCACTATCTAGGTGGGAGTCTGTATTCCCATCTATCTTTTCACTCATATAGGGGAACTTTTTCAATGCTAACCTTGTGCGATTATGTACTACATTCCTCGAAAAAGAAGAAACATCACAAGTGGGGATGCTCCCTCCAACATGAGCTTACCGTTTCACCCACCCTTTATAGTCACGGCTGTTGTCATAAAAACAAAAGTCCACAGGTCTCTCCTCTAGTTGAAGTATCGGGCCCCTTTTTCGTTGGCTAGGTTATACCTTTGAAATACCCTAGAAGAGAATTTTACTTTACTTCCCTAAATCTTCACTTTAGGTCTAGCCATGCATAGAAGTAGTGGATTGGGAATGCATCATTGCACTGGCCTAGACCCACTTTCTCTTGGGCAAGAGGGACTATCTACTTTCATTTTGAATTTACTAATAGAGCAAGGAACTTGGAACCATGCACAAGGAGCTTGCCTTAAATCATAAATTGCCTGGTTTAGTTTACAAACATGTGTAGAAATTCATAAACTGATGTGACTTTATAGGATCTATGATCTACTTTATAATAAAAGTAACTTTATAATCTGACATGTCATACAAAGCCATGTTGTTTGTGGGTTAAATTTTGTGTAATTTATTTGTGGCTAAAATATTTCTCAAAAGAAAAAGTTTTACACCCCAAAATAACATTACAAAAATTTAGACTAACAAATTACTATAGCTTAATGTAATATGTCAAATCTACTTTATAAATTAGATGAAAATAAGATAAAGTGCGGTTTGTAGCATTACTCTTATTCCTTTTTTTTAAATCTTTTTTATTGTACATTGGGTGTCCGAAAACAAAGTCTAAACTAATCCTAGAGGTGCACATGCCCTCGGCAAGAGATTTCTTGCAAATGCACTTCGAGTAATTTAAAAGAAAATCTCTTGGTCTAATAGCCCCTAGAAATTATTTGTACATGAGAGGATTATGCTACCACATCAATACAAAAAGATACCTATGAGATGAGAATATAGTATAAAATATTTTATTTTTATTTTTATTTCGTTTAATGTGAGAAGAGAATGCATAAGAACTATACACATTAATATTTATTTTGTTTAATGTGATAGTATCGGACAAATTTCCTTGCATGCATGAAAATTAACTGATTAATCATTCGTCAATCAAAACTAAGAGTTAAATGAATAAAATTAGCATCCGCTCCTCCTTTAAAATTGAAGATTCCTCCCATTTTTTAACTAAAATATTATATATATGCAGTGTTTGAAACGGGATCCGTTGAACCACGCACATAGGATAGGCGGGTGTGTCCAAGTGCGCGTGAATTGTGGTGCTTTGAGGTCTAACCGAAATGGTCCAAGCTTTATTATGTTTACAGTGTTTGGTAAAGCATGGAAAGGGCCCGTGGGAGGGTGGGGGCAGAGCGGCAGGAGAGTCGGTGTTGGCCCGCACGTCGCAAATTGCAGTGGCCTCGCGCTTTGAGTAGATCGCGGGTTGTGCGCTGCCTGTGCGTTGTGTGCACGATCTTTAGGCTCTGTTCAAGAGTTTTATTTTTTGGGTGGAGCCCACATGCTGTTCTTTGTGTTGGTAAACTAATCGCGATTCATTCATTATAATTTGGTTTTTTTAGAGTCAGATTTTTTTTCAAGTCTTTGCTTCCTTGATAAGAGTGGGAAAATTCAATTTGAATTGAGTATTGCTGGTGGGAGCTTTCATTGTTTGTGACTTTGTACATGTGATACATGTCGTGTGTGCGTGTGACATGGATAGCCAAAGAGAAAGTGATAGCAAAATAGATATATTAATGTCATGTTTCGCAGTTTGAGCAACTCCAAAGAGGCCCAACTCGATCACCTACAACTATAAGGAAATAAGAGTTTCGGAGTAGTAGGGGACACCTCCAATGCCAAAGTCAATATGATCTTCTAGCGTGAGGATTATGAAAGTTTAAGTATGAGCGTCCTAAGAACCCCTTCTCTCACCGAAGAAGATGATATATATACCCGGCCGGAGTTCCCCCTACTAGGGGATCGTGAGGTTGTCGCTCCATACTCGGGTCAGGTTTCCCTGTTAGCCCCCCTACTGTGCAACAGTCTCGCAGGGTATGATCGTGATGACCACTGGCACCCCAGGAGGCACGTCGTAGCGTGCCTGCCCTTAGGCTTTTATTGAATGCAATGTGGCTCCCTTGTTGTGGCGTGCTAGTCTCCGTATCTCATTTAATACGGTGTGACCTTAGTTAGGCACACCCACTTCTAAGAAGTGCCCAGTCGTCAGGGTTCAGGGACAGGGGCTATCATTGTCCTTGCACGTAGGGAGTTGTTGGCTAGTAAGGGTGTTAGGCAATTCTCCCCTCAACTGTTGACGTCGCGTGTTGTCCAGTTGCTCCTCTCCTTGGGTTTCCTGGGCTGGCCTGGTCTGGTCCATCCCTTGGATCTACCTGAGCCTCGTGGGCCAAGATTGTTTGACCCGGCTTGGCCCTGGGGATAACTCAGCTCATAAGATAAGATCATTGGTCATTCTTCTAAAATTTGAATGATAAATATTTTGGCAACAAAAAGATTTCATAGAAGGAAATTCACAAATTTACGTCGCTTAATATGATATTTTATATTCTAAAATTATTTTTATTATAAAATAAATCTAATAGAGATCCACATGAATTGGTGGAAATTGGTGACACAGAAAAACAAAAATAAAAATAAAAATCTTAGAAAAAAGACTCATAGATCACTAATTCTAATTAGTAAGGTACAATGCAAGTCATAAGGATGGCAATGAAAGAATCCAGTAGCAAGTCGCAGTCCGTCGTCTAACCCGCGATCCATGGTGTCTTCAGGATCATCAAGTACAAAGATTGTAAAGCAATGAACAACGACACATACATGAATAAATCATGCATCAAAGAAGCTGATTGTTGGCAATAAGCAGCCACTGCATGCATGGAATCTTGAGAAACGTCAACATGCATGCCGGTTGTTAACTGTAGTGAACAGCCTTTGAAGGATTTTTATCGATAGAATGGAAACTGGATACAGATACAACTACAGGGATACACACGATTATTATAAGAAGCCCTGTTCTGTAGGGAAGATGCATTTCTTTTGGGTTGGGGCTTGAACCGGTTGAGGGTTTTCATTGGACTTGGATTCCTTACTGTTGGGAACCTGTTTAAATCATGAAATCTCAACCTCTACAATTCTTGTGCTTCTTGATTGGGAAGTTGCACTCCTCAGTTCCAACTTTTGCTCAGTCCTAATGGTTTCCTTTATTTTTGGTACATGAAGAAGAATTTTTTTAAATAATGTAAAAAAAAATCATTATATCATAACTGCAAGCTGCCAAAGAAGCTAAGAAAAGAACCAAATTTTTGTGTGTAATTTTTTACACCATTGGCAAAATTGGACATGAACCTGATATAATAATAGGATTAGAATTCAGGTTAATTTGAATCCACCCGAAATTGATTTGATTAATAATTAAATTTAAGCTTAAGTGTTATTTGTATGCAATATGTATCTTAATATTAAACAATGCCTTGCTCTCATATAATATTATATTATTATTTTTTCAGGAGTTTAAATTGAGAGAAGTTTAATTAAAGAATTTAATGAAATGTTTTAGCAACTTTCTTATATCAAATGTGTAATGAAAAAATTTTATGTGTAGTTATTTTTGCATACTTCTTGTATATTCTACTAATGTGATTGGTTGCGTCATTTTTTTTTAAAGAGAAATACTCTAACCACAAAATGATTGCACAAAAATAATCTTATAAACTGATGTGACTTGATGTGCTTTATCATATTGTAAAGTTACTTTTATTATAAAACAGATTTGACGGATCTCATGAAACTATGTCAGTTTGTGAGATTACTTTTGTGTATTTTTTTTATAGTTATAGCACTCCTTTTTTTTTAATATAATTACTTTGGTCAATCACATCAGTGGTGTTGGGAGGATTTTTGTCCTAAAACTCAAAGGGGCTCTCAAAACTTAGCCCGGTTTCATTAAAGAACAAAATATGGAAAAAATGTGGAATATGGGGAAAATGGAAAGAGAGAAGCAAAACAATGTCTGAAGGACAAGAGGAAAAGATATGAAGAGACGTGAGAGAATGTGATGTTACGCAAAGGAAGGGAATGAAAGAAATAAAAGGGGTGAGGACGACTTTTTGGGGACTTTTCGGACAGACTTTTTGCCAAGCTTCTCTAGAAGGCTTTTTCAACCTCTAGATGTAAGTTCCATTTATGTAGTCGAGACTAGGAAGAGATACCTATTAAATTTATTGTACAGTGAGGATAAGAGATCCTGAGAGACTATAAATCAAATTTATTATAATGGATTCTCTCCTCCCCAAGGTCTTGTGGAAGTAGGCTAAGTGCCGAACCACGTAAATTTATATGTTTATCTCTCATAATTTTCTCTGTATTTATGTACTGCTCACCACCATAGGCATACGCACAGACTCCGTACAGTTGCACTAGATCAGCTGGGGACCCACACAATCTCGACTCGAGCATACCGAGACCCACACAGCACCGATTCGGACCCAATGCTACCTTAGCGCGCTGGGGAGGGATCCTTTTTCTCTTCTAAACTGTTGACAAAAACACATGTCAATAAGTAAAGTACGTAAAAAAATATGTAAAATTAATTGTATATAACAAAACTCAATAAAAATATGCCACGTAAGACTAGAAGAAATCCAAAAAATTATCCATTGACACCATGCAACCATCTGTGGCGGGTTTGAGTGTTGAGAAGTGTTGAGGTATGTTGTGAATAGTAGTGAAAAAGTAATAATAAAATATTGAATAGTAGTAAAAGGTAATAAATAGTAATAAAAAATAGGTAAAAAGTAATAATAAAGTAATGAATAGTAGTGAAGAGTATTAAAAAGTGTTGAGAATTCTTAACACTCAAAGTTACGTGAAGGAAAAAAAAACTAAAAGTGTTAAAAAATATAAAAAAGTTACGTGAAATTGAAAAAAGTAAACTAAAATTAAAACTAGAAATGCTATTTCACCCAAAAATAGCTTTTGAATGGTTCTCTCAAAACCATAAAACATATTATTTTATTAAATTTTTTTTTAAGAAATATTTTTTAATAATATTGTAATTTTTTATTTTAAAAAATATATTTAAAAATAATGAAAAAAAAAAATTGTGCTCATCGGGAACATTCGGGTCATAGGCAAATGGAAGGCTTCGAGGATGCAGCACTCAATTCCTCAATTAAAAAGGGTGAAGATTTGGGTCAGAATCGTAAATAAATAGAGTAGAGAGGCGGTTGGGGTATTTGTATCTCCGGTCCGGAGTCGGAGTAAGAAGGCAGGCGTTGAGAGATAGAGAAGAAAAAATGAATATGGCTTCCATTTGTCTCTCAATTCCCTCCTCCAAAACCCTAGCCATCCCCTCTCTGTCATCATCTTCATCTCCTTCTTCCTCTTCGTCTTCTTCTTCGTTTCCAGCTGCTGCGACGGCTCACACATGCCGCCTCGTTCGCTGTAGATGCTCTTTGCTCACCTTTCCGACGTTCCATTCTCTGCGCCTCGTTCCAGGTAACCGCGGGAGGGCGAAGAAGCTGCAGGTGGTCCGTATGGCCCCCGACGAAGAGAAACTCACTCGCCGCAATCCTCTCGATTTCCCCATCGTATATCTCTCTCCCTGTCTGATTTGATGAATTCCTTCTAGTTTATACTTAATCTTCGTTAATACACGATGTTAAATTACTGTGAATGATGATTCCCTGCTGAAACTCCACCTGGCATGTCTCAGAATTTATTTAAAAAGTGAAATTCTTTCGTCAGAAGTATGTGGAATCCTTTATAAGCAGCAATTGGAAGTTAAGGTTATGAACTTTATTGCAACAAAACTATAACCCGCAATTTTAATTGTCTGTTTAATGTCTTGGGTCAGAAAACATTGGCAAAACTTCATATGATTATGCATAATTTTTTTTACAAGTATTTGATAATGCAATTTTAGAAAATTAGCTTTGATTTGTACCCAACTCAAAGGACTTAGCTGATGTTGGAGCTTGAAATTAAGTCAATCCGGTAAAATTTTTTGAATGACTCTAATGTTGCATTGTATCCATTAACAGTTAGTGCATCTCTACCTTTTAAAGAGAGAGATTACGTGATGGTTGTATTTGCACACAATCACTCTGCTCAGTGGTGATGTCAATTGAATGTTGGTTCTACTTGAACGATCACGTCTACTATTAAAAGAAATGCATTGTCATCTTGACGATGAATCGCAAAGTTCCTATACATTTAACTTGTTTAGAAACTTGTTGCAGTTGGTCTATATTCGCTATGAATATTTTTTAGTCAATGGGGATCTGATAAATCATGTACTTGATCTGCATGGCAGGAGTGGGATAGGCCAAAACCAGGGCGTAGACCTGATATATTTCCCCAATTCAGTCCTATGAAAACACCATTACCACCTCCGTTGCCCTACGATCCTCCAGAAGAAGATGAAGAAGAGGAAGAGAAGAAAGAGGAAGAGGAGGAAGATCCTGAAAAGGAAGAGCCAGAACAGCCTGAGAAGCAGTAGAGCTATGTCTGGCAAAGACATCGGCCTTTAACCTCTTTCAAAATTTTGTTTTTCTTTTTCTAGTTCATGTTACCTTATGCTTTATGTAGTGCAAATACATGATGGATAATAAGGTAATAGTCATCTAGTTAGAATGCTGCTTCAGTGATGTTATCGAAGTTTAGTCACACACAAGTGTTGTTGTGAAGTAGTTTCGATTTCTGTTTTGGTAAAACTTTGAAGTGACATAAGAGATTGGATTCAATGAATGCTTGCTTCTGATATGGGAGTTGGGTTGACTGTTTTCGTTTTGGACTCTGTTTGTATCTTTACTCGTTTGGTACCATCATTTCGGCTTCCCTCAACAAATTCGAAAGCTAGGATTGTTTTTCATAAGATAACTACAAGATTTAATGGCTTTGGATTGCATGTGCTCAATTACCTATTAGAATGAAATGGTGTCCAGTGGATGAAAGGATTATGCAAAGCTGTTACTGGGGACCTTTTGCAGGCAAATTTTGAAGGGCAGGTTTCAATTTCTGTTCTGGTAAATCTTCTAAGTAATTGCTATACGTGTGAGGGAGCTTGCTGTCCATGTAGCAGATAAGTTGTTGTTTAAATTACCTACAGATCATTACACCAAGAGATAGATTTTGTCAGACCTCATTTTTTTTCTAAAAAAGGGAAGTGTTATCTAGTGAAACAAATTCAGTCTGATGAAAAGCCTAGGATTTAGAAAATGAAGGGCCTGGCTCTTAACCATTGAAAAGGTAATTATTGCTTTTATTACCATCATTTGGGTGTAGAATGAGAATAGAAAAAATCACTAGGTTGCATGTAACACAATTTCTGCCTAAAGAGTTTTAAGGTTCCCGAAATTTTCAGTAGGATACAAGAAAGCTAACAGTACCTCTATCTTGCTTCCATTACAGATATGGATACACAATTTACCGAATTAAAAACCAACCTTCCATCAGGTAATGTTGAACCTGCTTCACTTCTGCCAATAGAATATGCGGGTTGTTTTGGTTCAGGTAGGAACATCCCCTCATTAGTGGACATGGAGATGATATCTGACATAGTTGGTCTATCCGCTGCACTTTCCTGCACACATAGGAGACCAACATGGATGTATCTGAAAACTTCACCTCTGGGACAGGAGGAGTCCAGACATGGGTCTATAAACTCAAGAATATCACCTTGCTTCCACAAGTCCCATGCCTGAAATTATTTTCATTATTCGTGCAAAATGTGAGTCATAATATAATTTTAAAAGTAAATTGTTCAATTGTGACTGGAATAGGTATAAGGTTTATTCAAATTCTAACTTGTTCTATAAGAGTGAGAACACCGGATGTCAAAAAGACAATGTTCTTCCTGCCACTCACAATCTCCAGCAATAGGACTCCAAAACTGTAAACGTCAGACTTGACAGAGAAGATTCCGTTCATGGCATACTCGGGGGACATATAGCCACTGTATTAGAAAAAAGAAAGTTCAAAGATTGAATTCAAATTTTAAAAACCAGATATTTGCAAATACACAAAATCATGATATGTGTGTGTATTTGTGCATGCGCCCATTATGTTAGATATTTATTATGGCTTTCGAAATGTAATCTTTACTCACTATGTCCCAACAACCCTCTTTGTATTTGCTCTGGACTCATTCTCCCCAAAAATTCTAGCCATGCCAAAATCTGATATTTTAGGGTTCATATCATTGCCAAGTAAAATGTTACTTGCTTTTAAGTCTCTATGTATTATTTTCAATCTGGAATACTTATGAAGATAAAGAAGTCCTTGTGCAACCCCTTCAATGATTCCAGTACGCATTCTCCAATCCAAAAGTTTCTTTTTGGTGGGATCTGTCATGAAGTAAAAAGCAGAGGTGGTTAGTGGTCACTGTGATGATCATACTCAAGTAAATGAAAATTCAGGGGCTATTCTCAATTTTGCATGAGAGAAACTTATCAACAAACCGAAAATAAAGGAGTCCAAGCTTTTATTGGGCATGTATTCGTAGATCAGTATCTTCTCGTCTTCGTGAATGCAACAACCCAAGAGCGTAACGAGATTCACATGTTGAAGTTCAGCTATTAGTGTAATCTCATTCATGAATTCCTCAAGCCCTTGTCCTGAATTTCTTGCCAGTCTTTTCACCGCAACATGTTGTCCATCTAGTAACACACCCTATTCATCATTTTTCTCAATGTTAGAGAACAATTGTCTCATATAAGCCTGATTCAATAATTTCAATAGCTGACCTTGTAAACTGGTCCAAAACCACCCTCTCCTAGCTTGTTGGACAATGAGAAGCTTTCTGTTACAGCCGCAATTTCAGAAAAACTATAAAACTGAAACTTGTCGCCCTTGTCTGTGCCTCTTTTGATCTTATCCTTGAGTCTGTCGGGCGGCAGGGATCTTAACTCGATTAACGCCTTTTCTTGGCTTGTTTCTCCTTCTACTGATGAGTACAGAAATATACAAACTTGAGTTACCTATACATGCAACTGATAAATTATATGCCAACCGCGAATTACCTCGTACTTACCATTGTTTTGCTTTATCCTTCTTTTGTAGCAAAAGTAACCCGCAAATAGCATTGCCAGAGCAGGTGCAATAACAACGATCCACCACAAATGCTTTATACTTCTCCCTGAATCTTTCTCTGTGCCTCCTGTAGGTGTACCCTCTGATACACGATCACAAAAATCAGCTCTAAGATTGTTGGACCAGTTGCTGATGGAAATTATCTATATATCAGATAAGACGGTCATAATCTTGTTTAGGCAGTGTTTGAAATCATTACACAAACCCGTTATGCATTTCTACCATTTGATATCATTCAACGCATGCAAGACCAGACCATTTATTGTGCACCATGTTTATATTCTATTGTTTGTTACATGGTTCACATGATTTTGCAACTGCTGTAACTGATGAGATTTAGGCACTCAAGTTCTTAGAGGGCCACTTAACATCCAACAAAACCAGACGATAGAATGGCTAAAAACTATGGAATAAAACGATTGGAGAAAGAAAATTGCAGAAGATGCACAATATGAGATTCAGTAGCAATTGAAGGTAAATTGTAGCAAAGTCATACGTGCCTGTACTATTTCCTTGCGATAAGATGTAAACAGCATTGAAGTTCGGATTCCGGATGAAACTTGCTCCCTTACTCCAAAATTCACATCCAGTCCCATTGTCAAAATGACTTCCATAGGCAATGCAGGAGCAATTATTCCAGCAGCTAGTGTGACAATCACTGAGAGCCAAGCTGGAATTAGAATTAGAATACATTAGTTGCTGCTCCTGATAATAACCTATTGCTGGCACAAACAACTCGGAACTAATTCTGCATTCTGTGGGATTCTGTTGTATGCAAACCGCATTTGGATGGTTCACATTGAATTTGCATGGACTGGTAGTTGTGTTTTGCCATGTAGCACCATCCGAAGCTAAAGTGAACTGCAAGATCTGCCCCCAAGAATTCAGCTCCCACCTTGAAATAGTAGAATTGTCCTTGACAGAATACGAGAAGTACTTTTCATCATCATTTGACACAAAGCTAAATTCATATGTTCTTGAATCAGGGGCCATATTCTGAAAGCGCCCATTATTCCAGACTCCACTAGTCCAATATATATCCTCTCGCTTCCAGATGATCAATTGATTGGCACTACCAGGGTCCACACCGAGCCTGAAAGCTCCTAGTGCTGGAATTTGGTCACTTAACCATGAATTTAGTGCCCAACTATATCCACTCATTGGGTTCATGCCTAGTTTCATTCCAGGAAGTAGTGTATTAGTTGGATAATTAAAGCTTTCCCACAATACTCGCCCTGCAATGCCATTAGAATCTACCTCTTCTATCACTAAGTTCCCAGAATCCAAGAGGGTGGCAGTCACATTACTTGAGACTGCCTTGTTGGGATTTATCACAATTGTCTGCCCTCCATTTCGTGTGATCTTCAACAATCCTTGGTCGTCCAAGGTAAGAATCCCAGATGAATCAGTGATCGGATCATCCGGGTTTGCCACCCAGACTGAGTCTGGATGATGTGGTAATTTGCTGTACCATATTCCTAAGTAATAGTAACTTGAAGAGCCAGGCTTGAAGAAGCCTAATTTGAAGATACCTGCTGCAGAAAGTAGGCGTTCCCCAACCCTGATCTGTTGGCCTTGCTTTAGAGTAGGTAAATATTCTTGACAAGAAGAGTAAGGATATTCTATGCAGAGACATGAGAAAAGGAAGAGCATGAGGCTTCTGAGTTTAGCCATTAGCAAATATTTTATCACAAACAATCTTGTAACAAAAATTTCCTTCAAACTTGTAGGTTTTTCTTCTTGGGATGGAAACTAGTTTGAACTTCAAACAAAAAGGCTAGTCATAACTCATAAGGCAAATTGGGCATTGAGGCATGCTAAAAGTGACTTTCCTTAAAAAATAAAAGATCAAGTTTTTTTCTTTGGTTTGCTGAAAAAAAACCAAAAAAGCAAAGCATGTTTGAAATTTTGGACTGATGACATGAGGGTAGGTTGACCTTTGCACTCTCATGTTTGAAATTCACTGTGACATTGATCGTCAAACGATGTTTTCTTTTAAATGCAAACAGATTCCGTAACCTGATTGCCCACAAGCCTCCAAAGGCTGCATTTTTATTCAACTTCGAAGAGTGCTGGTGAAGTCAGTGGCGGAGCCAGATATTTATTGTTAAATAAAACTATAATAATATACATAAAATATTTTTTGTTCTACTTTTATACAATTTTTTTTACAATATATAATAATCTGACAGGAAGATTTACAATTAAAAAAAATACGTTTAATACGACTTATATATTAAAAAGATATTTGATATGTCAAGAACAATATATTATTGAAATAATATAAAGACATTCATATAAATATATTAAACAAAAAAAATACAGAGTGTCTAAAATTATAACTTGCGTTATTTTAAATAAACAAAATCATCAAGTATTGAATCTAAATCAAAATTTTTAACTATTTTTCTTTCAATATAGACAATGGAAAGAGGTTAGAAATACTACTAATTATAGTTAGAATAATTTTTTTTATAATAAAAATTATGTATTTTATTTTATATGAAAAATGTTTTATTTATTTCATTTTTATATCAGATTAAATTTTATGAATGGGTCAAAATAATTTTTAGAAGAGGGGCTAATACATGATCAATAAAATTCTTTTATTAAATAAAAAAAATTAACATATATATATATATATATATATTTTTTTTTTCAAATTTGTAGGCCCCTTGTCCCAACGTGGCTCCGCCACTGGGTGAAGTGGTACTCTGGTTCTAGAAGGAATGCAAACAAACTAGTCTCGGCCTTTTCTCTCTTGCCTGTGGATGTTTGTTTACTTACACCAATCTCGTGAAAAATGACTTAATAAAAATAACAAAACAAATCTTGTATGAGATGTTAAATATATGAGAAATGATAGTTTTCTCTTGTGAAAGCACAAGTGTGGTGTAATTATTTTAAAAAATAAATAAATAAATATATATGAAATTAACATAAAAAGAAATTAATTATTTAATAATAAATCATATTTTTTTAAAACGATTGTACGATATTTACACATTTTTAGATTATATGTAGCATTATTCTTTTTTTTTTTTTTAAATAGACTTCAAATCATTCCTGAATGAAGGAAGTTACAACTGTGACCGATAATTACGGGTAACAAACCCCGATTACAAGTTAACTAACCATCGGTTGTACGCGCCCCCGTACACAATTTTCATTGCGCCGGACAATGTCTAAAACTTCTAAACTCTCCAAAGACAAAACCATAACTGAGATGCGAGACTCTGTAAAACAGAAGTATCCATCTCGGTTCGTCTGCGAGAAAACAATACAAAACATCCACACCCTCCATGAGAGGAGAGGAACTACCCAACTTTCACCCTCCAGAGGAGGAGAGGACTCACAACCCTCTCTTTAAGGGGGACTTGCCTATTTCAAAAACCAACACTGAAAACAAACTAAAACAAAACCAACTCTAACATACTACTGAAAAAAACAAAGAGAAAATACCATAATGCTCTCCCTAGGCGCCGTATGCGCACTAGCCTTTCGCCAAACCACTTTCTGCACTGGGTTTTCTGACAGCACCCCACGTTCTTCACGGTAACCTGCTTAGCATTCCTCCACGACGCACAGTAACCAACAAGACAAAACCACAACACAGAGTAGCAAACTTCTCCCCGTCACTAGCTCCGTCCCGTCACCGTCGCCAGCCCATAACCACCAAAACAAGCCATCCTCCATTTCGGCAAGAAGAACAAAAACTAGAAGCGAAAAACCAGAGACCAAACACACAGCCCCTAACGACTTTATTTCCAGAGACGAAAAAACACAAACAGAACCAAGAAAATCTCAGAAAAACAGCTTCACCCCCTCTCCAGCCACCACCAAAGAGAATCTCCACCCTGAGCTACGTTCGAACTCCACCCCAGAAGATCACCTTATCCCCCCTTGCACCTCAACATGAATCCAAATAAAAGCTCTGTTTTCCATAGACAAAACCGAGCGCCTTAACCCCACGGGATTACACCCAAGCCTGCAATCAATCCAAACACTTCTGACGGCAAAACGTCCGGACTCCGCCCACACCAGAGGACCTCTGATTTCCACCACGCCCAACTACGTAGTTAAATAATGGTGGTCAAATACAGAAATAACCTTCAGACCACTCCATTCCAAGGCCAAAAACGCAGTCGAGGCCCTCCTCCTCCACCGTGCAAACATCACTCCGCCAACCCCGAGATTTAAACCGGAGGATGACTTTGGGCTCCTTGACCGGGAAGTGGAGCTTTCGACCTCCATCCCACCACCAAACCTACACTTTATTGTAAACGGAAAAACCAATAGCAAAAATAGAGAGATGAAAACGGAAAAGGAAACTAAAGAGAAACGGAAAGCAGAGGTGGAGCGAGGGGAAGCCTCAGATGGAAGACGCTTCCTTAGTTTCTAGAGAGATGGAGGCGCTTCTCTCACTAGGGTTTATAATCGGAAAGGTAGAATTTTATAAAACTTGGTGGTATGTATGTAGCATTATTCTATGTATATATATATATATATATATATTAACTTTTACAGCTTTATATAGTAAGTAAAAGTAAAATGTGAACTTCTATTATTTATTTTTATTTATTTAGTTAAATAAAAAATAGAAAAAAAATGATTATTTATTATTAACTGAACTTGAAATAACATAACCTCAATACTAAGTTTTCGAGCCTAACGTATGACACTATCGAGTTCTACTTTATGTGTACAAATCATTTCCCTACTTATAATAGTTTATAATCATCTTCATTTGCATTTATTTAAATTTTAATTGCAAAATTAGTACTCAACTTTTTATATTTTTACAATTCAAGACTGAGGGTTTTTTTTTTTTTTCACAAAATTGATATTTGAAGAGTCTTATAATTATAATTATGTACATGACACATCTATCAATTTTTCATTAGAAAACAAGAGGGAGGTAACGTGTCAATCTTTGATTGACTGACACAAAACCTTAATACTCACTCACATCAGGCAATCGAAGGCTGGCATATGTCATACTTCGCGAGTTATGTATGTCGGCGATTGTTCTTCGTAAAAAACAGGGACGGGTAGGTCTGAATGTCCGGTGAAGGTCGTCAGCAGAGTCACAACTCCTCCAACACAATAATAATCTCTCTCTCTCTCGATTCAAGACTCCATTTCCACTTTGCTTGCTTTCTCTCTCTCTGGATTCAAGAATCCATTTCCAGTTTACTTTCTGCCTCCACTTCCTCCTCATCTCCGATCAAGGCCATGGTACGTACCGGCCTCCAATCTCTTTGGCTTCCATATATTGTAACCATTAATACTGCTAATTTATCAAAAACATGACTTCATATATGTATGCATTCATGGGTCTCTGCAATTTTATGTTTTCAGACTTTGATTATCTCTTGGCTTCTCTCTTTCTCTCTGTCTGGTTGTTGCAGTCTCTCACAACTTTGATGTTTAGGTCAGTGCTGAGGCTACTGGCGTCGCTCATCAGTGAGCCTGCGGTTTCAGTCTCGACTTTACTGTACTACAGCGATCTTATACCTCGAAATAATATCATTCTGCAGAGACTGGTTCGCCACGATTTGCTGGATGACGAAAACTATCTCTTCCATTTTCTTGTTAATTTCTTGAGATGCTTCGGGTAGCTGTATTATCTTGCGTCAATTAATACTGGCCTGCTCTGATTTGACTGCTCATTTTCCTATATATATATATATATATTGTTTTGAGAAACTTTCGATATCAATATGACCAAACTTCGTTCAAAGTTAGTGACTAATTTATAATCTTGGTGTTGTGTAAGAAGTCAAATTAATTTAATCTGCTTGAAACGTAGATGATAACAACACATAATGTAATACAAAATTGCGGTACGAACATCCTTGAATTAACCCCAACAACCAAAGAAGAGAGAGAGAGAGAGAGAGAGAGAGAGAGAGAGTATGAACCTGATCAATAGTGTTTTGGTTGTTTAGGTCGAATGATACAAGAACCTGCACGACAGAAGAACAAAGATAAAGCGACAAGCTAGCTGACTTTCCTATGATCATGGATCAGTCCTATATATCTTTACCCCATCCTCAGACAAAAAACCATAATATTAAGAACATATATTGTCGCTTCAGAAGAGAGCTCCCATTGCCCATTGGAATGAACGATCGATCGACAAGAACCTCCACGGCCTGTTTTTGACATCCTATAATATTTATTATTCAGAAGTTGAGAAGTGGATATCGATCCACTTCAGAAAACTGGGGTACGTACGTACCCAAAAAGGCAGTAATCGATCTTTTGATTTTTAAAGTACTACTCAGTCGCCCAGCTATTGCTTTTGCTAATACGTTAGTATTTTGAACTTCTCGAAGTCTCTAATATTTAAAGCTTGCCTCCTGTTTCCCATGGGCCATAATTACTTTCTTTTTGGCTAATCGATTAATCCAGCTAGCTCGCTAGGAGAAAGAGTCCCTTTAAATTTTCTCGATCCCCATTACTTTTGCTCCACCAATTCAGCATTAATTACTAATACTACACAGCTTTCTCAAAAAGTAGAAAGCTGAATTCGGAAGACTGACACACAATATACGTGCATGGGAATGGCCCGCACGCACAACCTGCTATAGCTTTCATGAAAACTACTCCAAATTATTTCCATGTTAAGAGGACTGATCAGCAGGCCGCGGTTTCCTTCCAATCAAACAAGATGATCAAGTACTTACAAGGGCATCTCGATCTCTTAAATCCCATGCTATCTTCTCATCGATCGAGCTTTGTCTTTGACCTATTAATAGCCGCCAATATTGTTTTATTATATATCTACCCCATGCATCAATTTGTCTATAAGGTAAGTACCCCAAATACTTATCCCTGGCCACTTTTATTTATATTAGGTGAAAGCAACCTGCAATGCACGTTTACTTAGTTTATATTTTATTTTATTTTTGTTAAGAACTAATTTTATATTAATAAAGATGTAATGTAGTTGGTTGATTAAATAACTAACGATGTAATATTTATGTAATTAATAAATAATTACATGTTGTGATATATTATAAAAGAAGATCATTAATAGAATCTATAACATGGTCCTATAAATAAACATCGCACATAGTTTTATGAAAGCTGTTTGAGATAATTTTGGTTCTAGGATGATGTTCCAGCATTTTCCTCATCTTGCATTGCTTCAATAGAGAGAATATTAAAATGTCTATATTTTTTCTCCTTCAGTTTCTTTGGATTTACATAAACTTGAATCTTCAAAAAAAAATTTTAATAATTTCTCTATAACACTTTTAACGTATGGGCAATGTTCTTACAAAATAAATCTTGAATAGTTTTACATAATTAATAAAAATATTTTTTTTAATTAACTCATTATAACCAAACTCAACTTTTGAATAAAATTTTAAAAGATACCTCTCAAGCATGTTTCATCAACTCAACTGCTGAACAATTAAGTGTCTGTTCTGTTACTTCACTAAACATAGTAGCAGCTAGTTTTTTAGTATTATCGTCTAGTTCAACATATACCCTAGCATTTTAAATGCATTGAATATATTAATTTCAATTTGAATAGTGTTAAATTCTAAATTAAATGAGACATCAATTTTAAATTAAAATTGTAAGATACATACGGTAGTTTTTAGACTCCTTGACTTTTGAATACATATGTGGTTTTCATCCTTATCACTATATCAATATCAGTTTTTAGTATTCTAAATAATACAATTTCTAACATGCTTGTGATATCTCGTATTTTTATGTGTTTTAGTTAAATAATTATTTTATTTATTAGTAATATTAGTACTCTTATTTTAAATTTAAAGTGATTTTCATTATATTATTTTGTGATTACTAAGTTATAAAATTAATTTCGAAGTGCTTTCTTGATATTAATTATTATTTAGTATTTAAATTGCTTTCTATTTTAATTTATTTTATTGTTGGCTTTATTGTTTTATTTTATTAATTTTTAGTTGTAGTATTTTTATTTCTCTTTTTTCTTTTTTTTTTTTGTGTCTTTTTATTTTATTGAACTTGTATTTTTCAAATAGGGGTTGTTTTAGTGGGTTTTCTTTTGTTTTGGGCCCAGTCGGTTTTGATTTGTGAAGCTCGGCCCATGGGCTTGCTTTTAGCCCAGTCATCTTTTCATCAAACGGCGCCGTTTTGGTCACCTCTTAGGTTTTCTTCTTCCTCTCTTCTTCTCCTACGCGCCGCTGCCGTCCTTCTTCCTCTTCTGTGTTTCGTCTCTTTTCTTCTGCAAATCAGTGTTGCAGCACAAAAATTGTTTCCTACATATATATTAGCTGGAGTTTCCTTGCAGCCCAAATGGTGGATCATAGACCCACCCATCAACAGGGTCAAGTAGTATGAAGTCCATACGCGACTCGGTCAATTCAAAACTTCCTTCAATATTCGGCAACTCAACAATTTCGCCCAGCTCCTCGGATTCCAAACCTCCTGGCGAAGACGACAATGATAAAGATGAGTAGGAAGAAGAAGATGACTCTGAATCAAATTGGACCATGGCTGCTACTTTCACTGCGGCGGCCTGAATGTCACCTGTTGTTGATGATAGTGGTTGAGGTAGCACATGAACGAGCGAAGGAAAATTCAGCACTGCGGAATTGCCTTTAATGCTCAGCGCGGCTACATCGTGCTCTCGTGCTGCCATTTCAGGCGTGGAAAATGTACGAGCCAAATACGGTATTTCTTGTGGGACTCGCGGATTTCGGACACCCATTTTCCCCAGCTGCGCATCCAAACGCCCCGGAAGACCCGGTGTTTGCTACAGTATCTAGGTCTTTTTGGCGTGCTCTGCTCTGGAGATTGGGGTTTTGGTCTTTTGGATGAGGCAGAGACGGATTGGAGGAAGAGGGCTCGGACGGTAAAGATGTGGATGAGCCACTGGTGCTTGCTTTTGAATTGTTTGGTTTTGTCATTGTTCGGCAAGTAAAAATAATGGCACGATTTGGAGTAGGACTTGTCGATCACGAGGATGGAATTCTCTGTGCGGACAACCGAACGAGAAGAAGAGAGCTCGGGGAGTTAACGGGACAGAAGCGGCAGTTAACGGGAGCTTAACGGAAAATAAGTAAAATAAACGGAAAAACAAGAATTTCTGTTTGATACACACTTTTTATATATAGAAGATATATAAAGTCATGTGGGAAAGCAAGAGGCCTATTAATTTTTTATCCATGCTTTGATGAGATCAAGGCTTCGTTCAAATCGTCCATTAATTAAGTAAATTGAGATAATTGATGCATCCATGTGGCCGATGAATGCGCGCAACTATATATACAGTTACTGCCATGCATGCATGACCATTAATATATTAAAAAAATGTATAAAGATTGGAGACATCATGAGCAGCCTGATAATTTAGACCACCGATGATATTGGCCAGAAAAGTACTCTGGTTAATTTTTATCCTTACGATGGCAATCCCACGAGCTTGCTTGGAAGCCCTCTTCTCCCCCCTTTTTTTTTAAATTTAATTTTAATTAATTTAAAAAAGATTGAATGATGGCGCGTAAGTTTTTTGCATTTTTTAAAGTCTACTACAAATATTTATTTGTTTTGAAAGGAAAATATTTTTTATTCAAACTCTTTTCTAAAGTGCTCAAACAGGAAGTAATGATTTGTACAAATCTCAAATATATAAATTTTGTGAAGGTCTTTTGTAATAAAACGAATCTCACCATAAAAGTATTAGAAAAAATCATTTTTTTCTTACAAGATCCATATTTTTAGAAAAGATTTACACAAAATTTATACACCTAAGTCTTATACTTAACATGAATGGTGATAGTTACAATGGCATAGCTTGGTTCTAACTCGAGATTTTAGTGGGGATTTCTTGTCTTTATTTGTGTCTTGCACCTTGTCTAGCTAGCTATCATTTATTGTTAGAAGAGAAGTTTGTCGGGGTGTAACAAAGATGAGAGAGAGTTATGGATTTTAGGCCGAAAATAAACCTTCCCATTTTATTTAATTTTATCATTACAATATTTTTAAATTTTCATAAAAAATATAGTAAATAATTTAATTTTTTTAAATTTTAAAATAAAAATAATATTTTAATAATATTTTACTTAATTTTTCTCTTTTATCTTATCTTATCTCATTTTATTTTTGCAAAGACATTCATTTTATTAAAATAAAATTTTCCAGGAAGAAGTCTTAGATAAAATCATGGCGCCCAACATGTACCGCATGACCCATATATATATATATTATATTATATATACATTAACCCAATCTTATGATACAAAGTTGGAGGAGTGCTTTTTTCAACCCGTTATGAAGCAAGACTTGTCATGCGTGCTTTAAATCAATAAGTTCCAATATCACCATCATAACGTAATATTATTTATGCTATTTCCATGATGTGACCCTAATTCTAATGGTTACCTTTTAACCTGTTAGGTTTGTTTAGATTCATAAATAATTTCATTTCATCTCATTATTATAATTTTTTTTAAACTTTTACATATAATATAATAAATAATTCAAATTTTTCAAATTTTAAAATAATAATAATAATATTTTAAGAATATTTTATTTCAATTTCATCTAAAATCATCTTATATCATCTCTAAATTCAAACCAGCTCTATGATATATAAAGTTTAGATAATTACTCATCGGAAGACAAAACCCATGGTCAGATATTGGACATTTTATATCCTCACATATAAATTATACGAATCACATTATCCATCTTTCTAAGGTTGGATGAAACTTGAAAATTGATTTTAAAGAACAAATATTATATACTTCATTGACACATGATAACATTTTTTCTTAAAATTATTATAAATATGGTTGGGTTTATTCTAAAAATTTAATATTTTTATAAACCAAATTAAACTTATTACGTCAATTTTTATAAATAGATTATTAAGAATATAATAAAAATAATTAAAGCTACCTATTCTTATCAAGTTTAAGTAGCCACATGTGTGGGGCAGCGTTATTCCCATCAATTTAAAACTCTTGAGCAGTAAATAAATAATAGGGACTACTTAGGCTTGGTTTGAATACCAAGATACTCTAATATCATCTCATTTAATCTCATGTCATCTCAAAATCCAAACACCACAAACATAAACATTTTTTAATTCAAATCATAAAATAAAAATAATATTATAACTTTATAATATTTTTATTCAATTTCTTTTCTCTCATTTCTCAAAATTATATAAATATTTTAATTCAAATAATTTTATTATTATTTAAGATTAACCAATCTCATAACTGTCCAAACCATACCTTAATTTAACGGTACTGCCAAAAGTGAAAACAGGGGGCGTAAGTCGTTTTTATATTCTCCGCATTGACCAAACGACTCTGTAGTCGTTGTCGTAATTTCATAGAATAAGGCAAAAGACATAGTAAAGTAAGCACTCGTACCTATGGTGACCCAATTAAGTATTAACAACGAAACTATGGGGTCCAGCGGAGCAGTGAAGATTCCAATTTCCATCAACCTCCTACTGGTCCACACCCACCTTCACCCAAATCCACCCTCCACTCCTTCCCTCCTTTCAATTATTACAAGTTATAAACATAAGGACTTTTATGACTATTTCCATCCTATATTTTATTGTTTTTAATAGGTTCAAGTACCCATTAAACTCATAAGTTATATAGATATTTAATATTTTTTTATTCTAATTTAATTAAATTATTGAAATGAATGCAAATAATTCACTTAATATAATTTTTAAGTCTTTATAAAAGTATCAAATTATTGATAATTTGAGATGATACCAACGTTAAATACAATCATAGCCTCATAGAGGATTCAAGTATCGTATACTCTATTTAAAAGAAAAAAAAAACTATTATTGGGGACAACAAGAAAACACCGATCAATAGTTTACTTTTGAAAGGAGAAATGATAATTACAGTTATAAGTATACAAGTGTCACATAATTATTTTAAAAAAATAAATAAATATAAAATTTATGTAAAAAACTTAATTTTTTATTTATAAATTTTTTAAAAATAACTGTACGACACTTATACACTTCACGATTATATAAAATATTATTTTTCTTGAAAAAACGCACTTTATTTCTAAAAAAGAAGTAAATTTACTAAATTTAATATTGTTAAAAAAAGTCTTGGAATCTATTGGCCGCGAGCTACGAGACCATACCCCGTAGGAACCGTGTATTCCCCAAAGTACCCTGGCAACGTTTATCACATTATGAAAAGGACAAGGACATTATAGTAAGAAAGGATAAACCAAGAGGTTCGTCTAAGACAGGGAGTGGAGAGAGTGGATGAGTATTTCAAAAGAAAGTGTGAGACTCTTGACGCACTTATAGCGGCTTTTAATGGACACAGACCTTTTTTGATTTTTTTTGAGAGCTGTGTTTTCGTTCATGTCGAGTCGTTCTCTGACTCCAAGTCAGAACTGAGAGATCCACAATGTTGGACGGACTTCTCGGCCGCGGCTTTGGCTCCAAATGGTTTTTTCTTCTCTATCTATCTATGGCTGTTTTAATGTAAATCTTTTGGGTTCTTGGATTTTGATTTGTTTCCTGGATTTTGCTTTTTGTGTATGTGGTTGTAGTAAGTCGTTGATTAAATTGACCAAGACTCGGATCGATGTGATTCGGAGGAAGAGAAAGGCGACTGAGAAGTTTCTGAAGAAAGACATCGCCGATTTGCTTGCCAATGGCCTTGACATCAATGCTTATCAGAGGGTAATTCTTCGTGCTCTTGACTTTTCATTCTGTTTCGTTCCCTTCAACCGATTGGATCTTTCAAGTCGAGTGTTTTGAATCTCGTTCACTGTCATTTTTTGGTTGCCGAGTAAGTTCAGCCAGAGGAAGAAATATAGATCCTGGATTTTTCAGTTTAATTATTTATAAGAAAAAACAACAGAAAGCAAAAAAGCTCACAACTTATCCTAAATTGTAGATTTTTTGGATGCAAAATCGTCTCTTTGAATACATATCTATATATATTTATCCTCTCTAGACTTAAAAATTATTTTTCATTTTAATTTTATTTTCCCCTACGTAGCAACTTTTATGGTCGAAACAGAGTGTGCTCTTTGTGCTTCATATTGACAAGTAGTTGAAATGCAAAGAGAGCATCGGCTAACAAAAGCCAAATGAAGATTAATCTTGCTTGAACAGTAATAATACGGACTTTCGTCATAATTTCATGACACTGGCGCAATGGAGTTATCATTGTTTACTATGGAATTGGATTTTAAGCACGGGGGCCCACAAAGGACTCATAACCTGAGCCACTTTCAAAAGAGCTACTGCCTTTTCTTGTTCACTCATGGATTGACCAATTGCAGAAACGCGGCCTCGTGTTTCTTTGGACATTAGAAGAGACTCAGAATTCTTGGAGGGAAGTTAGAATTTTATGAATGAGATATAACTTGTTAAGTTGTAAACCCCGTGCAAAAGGTTCAATACAAGTGCATTCCACACCTCTGTTGAAGTGTAAGTCCCACAACTAGTCAAATAAAAAATAAAAAAAAAGAAGTCCCATAACTAGTCAAAGTGAGTCTTCAGGCAGAGTGCTGGTGATCCAGAGTCAAACAAATCAATCTGAATATTTTTTCCCTTGTGGTTTTGTAGTCTGTGTTATCTGAAAGAAAATTTTCTCCTGCACCTGCATAGATGGACTATACATTTTCAGCCACTGTAAATCATTCATCAAGAAATCTGGGGATCTCCTGGCTCTCAATCAAATCATTCTGTTCGTTTCCAGATTAAGAGTTTAACTCATTAGCTAGGATCCTGTATCCCTTATTCGGATCTGGTTAAGTAATGGTAGGAAGTGGTGCTTTTTGGGACATCAGACTTGGTGGATTTTTCTTTTTTGGATGGATGATTGGGACCTGATTGCACTCGTAGATTGTGCCAGCTGCTCTGTTTTTAAATCTTCTAATAGTTTGTGTTTCGAGTACCTTTGCTCAAAGAACTGTTATTGTTTCTTGCGAGGTGGTGAAACAGGCTGATGGGCTTCTTGTCGAGTTGGTGCTTTCTTTCTGCTATGATTATGTTGAGCTATCATGTGATTTCGTGTTGAAACATCTTTCAATAATCCAAAAACAGAGGTAAGGTTTGATTTTTATTGTTACAGTTTCAGATGAGCTGTTTGCTGGCCTCTAAGCAGAGTCAAAATTCCATGATAACCCAGTATTGTAGTCGAGCTATGCGATACATATGTGTTTAAGATATATTTTATATATGTGAATCCATATTTCAAAATATGTTGGGCACATATCAGTGGCTATATTAATATTCAGAAAAACAATTTATGAAAGCCTTTTTTATTAGTTGGGTACTGCTTTTTTTCAAAGGGCTTGCGCGCCCTTGTATTTTGCATTATTCTAATATCAAAGGGGTAGAAAACACAGGATAAGAGTATACTATAAATTGCAAATCTATCTCTTTATCATACTCTTTATATTTAGTTGTAACGATCCAAGGAATGCCCAAACTACATCTGGGCCCATACTTCAAAATGACTATTCAATGGTATAATTGGAACCCATTGTAATTATTATAAAAAGCAAGAACTTCTCCCTCTCAAACAATGTAGGATCTAATTCATCACCTATACTCACTCAGTACAGATTGTTTGATATTCATCTTAGTGAGAATAGGACCATAGGTGGTGAATGAAATCCCATATTGTGTCTGGATGGGAAAATTTCTTGCTCTTTATAATGATTTTAAGGGGATTCAATTGTACCATTGACTAGTGTATTTGGAGTATGTGGCTTGGGCCTTGCTTGGGTTGTTACATTAATGCACCATATTGGCTAGAAAATCCACTTCATAGTTCATATGCCAAAATTTGAGGTATGAAATTCTTTTCCATTGACCTTAACTATTAGCTGGTTATCCGTCATCTGATGATAATCACCTATGGAGCTCATCTTATCCGCATAATACCATTATTTATACCAATAAAAAAATAATAATAATGTATTGTTGACCTATCATGTAACAATTGGACAGCATGTATGACCATTTCAATTGGATATATGTTTTATACTATTTGTTATAGGATTATAGATTTAGATGAAATCTAGTGGGTGCATTTTTGCGGGAGCTGGCATATGAAAAAAGTCTGGATAGATGCAATATGGCTGCCATTCTTTTAGACAGCTTCCTTTTAATTGGATATTAAATCTTTACGTCTTATTTATATGTATAATTGCTGGGTAATTATACCGTATAATTATTGGGATTGCTTGATCTATTTTTTATTTATCCTTTGCTGCTAAATAAACATAATAGAGTTTTTTATTTTATAGGTAATAAGAAATTTTATTTCAAGTAAATAGGCATATCACCTGGTATAACATGTTGATTTCATAGGTAAATGTTTATGAATAGTTGAATACCATATATATCCAAAATAAATCCTTTTTGAGATATGCAATTAGTTCCTAATCCAAATGTACGCTGCCTGGACGTGTTGTACTTTTTCGTGCAAACATAAGGATGCTAATAGGTCCTCTCTCTCTCTCTCTCACACACACACACACACACACACACACACACATGGTGAACGATTAACTCCCATATGATACCAAGCTATTTAACTTCAACATGTTTACTTTTTAGTAGAAAATTTCCTTTCGAGAAAAGAATGAGAAGTCATCCAATCAGTTTGTTTGGATGCATATCCTCATAATGAGTTTGGCATTAATAAATTTCTGGTGGGTCCTGTTCCACTAGACTTACATGTTTTGATATGAGTTATGTCCTACTATTTTGAAGGCTTGGTCTTGAAGGCCAACGTGAAAGTGAGTTACAGTTTTTGTTAGTTGGTCTTCGGCAATCATACTATTCTTTTCTCTCAAAACATCTTTGTTCAACATTTCTCTTGCCTCACCATCTTCTCTACAGTGAATGCCCTGAGGATTGTAGGGAGGCTGTGTCATCCCTAATGTCTGCTGCTGCAAGATTTTCAGATTTGCCAGAATTACGTGATCTTAGGCAAATATTTCAAGAGAGATATGGGAATTCCCTGGACTTATTTGTGAATCAAGAGGTAATGCTTTATTAACTTACTTTAAATAAAATAATTCAACATTCATAACTGTTCTAGTACTAATTGGTTGAGCTGCTCATATATAGTTTGTTCAGAATTTGACTCCGAAGCCATCTACATTGGAGAAGAAAGTTCAATTAATGCAAGACATAGCACTGGAGTTTTCAATATTATGGGATTCCAAGGCTTTTGAGAAGAGGATGTCTATGCCCCCCACAAATGTAAAGGTGTGTCCTGCATTCTATCATTCTGGATATTAGTCCTGTAAAAATAATTTTTCTATGGATATTACTGGCGGATAGAAATAGAGGGCAGACCTGGGATTGTTAGGATTACTGGGACGACTCATTTACTGAAAAGCATCCTTTTTACTTTTTTATTTTTTTGAAGATTTGAAGCCATATTGCTATCCTCAAAATGTCTTCCACACATTTGAATTTACTTGCAATTTCTGTGCTTACTGCAGGTGCAACCTAAAATCTATGGCTCTTTGAACGTCACTGTTGATGAAAATAAGTCATATAGTGGTTTGGGAACCATCCCAAGAGGAGAGAAGCCTGATGTTTCATTTAAAGAAAGACGTGAACTTACTAATGGGCGTGGGTTGTGCAATGGCCATGAGGGTACCGTATTAGAAAGAGAGCTGGACTCTCGGTCTAGACATGAACTTTCTGGTAAGGATTACAAGGGGCCCAATGGCAGAGAACGAACTATCCTAGAAAAGGATGGTTATCATCCTTCATACCAAGGACGGCAAGATGTTGCCGATATCGGACATGAAGCATGGAATTTTAAAGGTGATGCCACCCCGAAATCATTTAGATCTGGCACTTCATCTCGAGGAAATCGAGGAAAGCGAGTGGAAGTCATTGATGGTGGACCCGGGTTGCTTAATGGTAGGGAGAATACCTCCCCCAGAAGAGACTACCCAGAACCTTTAATTCATGGACATCCAGAAATTTCTCGTAGTTGTGCAGGACAGCAGTCGAAGGGCAATGGCAAAGAATTATTAGCTGGTAATAATCATGCTGGTCAACATGATATTACAAACTCAGTGAAGAAGTTTGAGGAGGATGTAGTTCACAGTGTGAAGCCCCACTATAATAATGCCACCCCTCCTCCTTATATTAAGCCTAAAGCAAAGGCTAGCAAATCTGGGCACAATTTAGGATCTTCACTGGCTGGTTTTGACAGCAATGTAGCCCTTACTGACCCTCCAATGCGCAAGAAAGGCAATGAGGGTAGCACTTCAGAGAGGATCCAATTAGGATCATATCATTCTGTCCAGGAGAGGCAGGTTGTTGGAACTGCAAGCGTGAATGGTCACGGTCAAGAGAAAGATCAACTTTATCAGGATAGTGTAGCTGGTAACTCAATACCAAAACCAAGATCAGCCCGAAGGAGACACACAAAACCACATCCCGAGTACAATGATGCTGGCTATCTTGAAGATACAGGGCTTGTTGCAAGAAAATCAAGAAGCAAGGCAAGGGACCACTCAAGCCGTGGCTTGCAAGTTTTGTTTGATGATGAGCACTGTCAGAACGATGAAGAGGAAAGGATATTGGACAAACTGCTGATGCAGTATAGTAAGAAACCGTCACCTTATGAACCAGGAAGGGTGAGAAAGTCTAAATCTCGTCGGTCACATCAAGCAAGCACTGATGCGAGTGTATCCCCACTGACTAGCAGAGATGTACATGATGAGAAGCCAGAGATGGTTTCTCCTCCGCCTCGGTCAATTTCTCTACCTCATGAATATAGAGAGCAATCAGAGGCAGCCAAAGTGTTTTCTCGTGCTGCTTCTTTTCAGCCTGATAGGTCAAACCCAGCTCGGCATGTGCATCCTAAGCTGCCAGACTATGACGATTTGGCTGCCAGGTTTGCGGCCCTTAAGGGTAGGTAAAGGGGATGAACGTGCAGATTCTCTTTATCAGCCCGGGTTCAACCATTCTAAATTTGCCGCATTTATTTCCCATCGTGCTTCTGGTGCTGGCATAGAAGAAAAGTAGCATGGCTACACTATTCATAATTGGATCACCTTACAAGCTTGGCTTTGTTGTTGCATTTATGCTACTGAGTATAGCTCTAGTGTATGGCTGGGATTGCTGTTTTCTGAAGTGGATGGATGGACAATTGCATCTATAGGTCATATATTTTGGTACAGGTCCTGACCTATTATTGGTTGTGAGAGTTGTAACAATGCTGTGTAGCTTCAAATACCAGAGATTTTATTATGTTTCGATAGAGGTTGGGGATTGAGATTGTCTACATTGAAAAATAGTTGCTTTGTACCCAAAAAAAAAAAAAAAAAAAAAAGGATGCGTAGAGTTCCACTGTCAAAGACTTGTTTCATGGTTAACTAATTATAATTTCAGTTTCGTTTGAGCTACACTTTTAGTTGCTGTATTCTGGGTAAATTTTAATTTTTTCAATCTTTCGGTCTTGTATTAAGTACTATATGACCTTAAATTTCAGAAAAATCCCACTTAGCCCAGCTAAAAAGCATTTCGACATTCCCCAGAATCCCGACGTCCGATACCCCTTTGGAAGATTCACTTTTCCTATCAAAGGTTAAACACTGTTGCCCCAAGAAGGCACGGTTCCGGCGAAAATAGCTTCTCACCGTACCATATAGAACAGTTCGGGAGAGGGATGAGTCTAGAAACGGTTAAAGAAAAGGGAAAATGCTAGGTTCTTAAACAAATTATGAAAGATTCTTTAATAATATTTTTTGATGTCTTAGGTCAATTACAATTTTTTTTTTTTTATATCTTACGTAATATATTCATTCAGCATATTTGGTTAAGATATCTAAAATTTTATAAACGCACTCTCATCTAGATGAAGTGATATTGTTTATTAATTTTTGATTTTTTAAAAAAAAAAATAAAAGACAATCTAAATAATAGAAGTACTATATTTTATTTAATACAGTAAATGTGAGATGAGAATGTAGTATGTTACGTTAATATTTTTTAACATTTGAGTGTTTGTTTTGCAACTAAGCCTGAAAACAAACAAAATCCGAAGTTGCAGAAGCTGCACATTAAGGGGGGAAAATCCATGAGGCTGAATAGCACCACCGTTATTTATATTTGACAGGAAACTAAAAATTTTTGACACCCGCCGCGCTCTTTTTGCTTACTTTTGATAAGGACGAGTCTTGTTGTTTCCCTTTTGATGATCATTGGGCATCTAAGTTTACAGTACTACCTTGGTCCCCTTGTGAGATCCCTGATTTTCTCTTTTAGTTCTCCATTAGTGGACTGTTTAAGGTACTGTTCATTGGCTAACAAAGAGGAGGAAATACTATAGTTGTAGTAGTAAATGATTCAATTTACATATTCCATGGACAACTTCTGGGACACTCGGTTATTTCACAACAAAAAGAAGGTAAAATCATGGCAGGTATTTCTCTTTGTTCAAGTACTTTGAGTCCCTCCCTGGCTTATTTGTCTGCACTACTTACTGCAAAATGGATTCCCAGGTCATTTGTATGCACTGCTTAATAGTTATATTGCATACAATTAAGTAATCAAAATTTGCTCTTTACCTCTGACACTTCTTACTTCAGTGTTTATTCACTTTGTATTCAATAATCATTGTCTCGCCCATACAGAGTTATGCAAGATGTCTGAAAGTGTTGCAAATTGTTTTCTAATGAGATCTTAAAATGTACACACAACAAATGTTCTTACAGCATGTTTGTGAAGCTTGCATATCAGTCTTCACCTTTGATTAGCCACAATGAATTTCCATCTGATTGACGTGATGATGTCCTTAAAAGTGATCAAGGAAAACCTGCTATAAGATGGGAGCTGGCAAAATAAGGGAAACGAATATTTCTTCCTGTCAATATAAATTGTTTGAGATATTCTATAATTTCTATATATAAGCACTAACTAATTACATCACCCGCAAGCAAGGTAGCTCGATCACTGACAGATCAAAATAATGAAGGAGATCTGGACCATCACTTTTGACTTCATGTTTTCAAATAATTAATAAAAATGGTGACTGCACAATAACTAATGGTAAGTTCACAAGATTGCAAGCATTACATACAGTTGCAGAGGAAGTAAGGGCATCATGCAGAGCAGCAAAACAGTCTTCCTCCACTTTCTTGTGATCTGCCCTGTAACTTCATCCCAGTTGTACGTGAAGGGTTAGCTTTTGCCAATCTCTTTGCTGCAAAATAGCTCATCTCTATAAGCATGAAAAAGTTCTGGGTAAAACAGGAATCAAATTTAGTTAACAGTTGGTTGATATCACCATACATGGATAATTAATGGCAGGGCCATGTTAAAAAAAAGTTGTCACCAAAGGATGAAGCCACCATTGGACATAAAGTATCCAATTAAGAAGTTGTTTTGAAGCCATAACTGACCTTGCCCACCCCTGGCGCGTTTTAGGATTCTTATTTCTTGAATTTTTTTCCCTTAAGGGGTCAAATATTGGGAATGCCATCAATTTGAAGCTTGAGTCAACCATCGATACTAAATAGAAAAAAGTAGCTAAAGTTACCTATCTCATAGAAGAGCTCGTTCACATTCTGTGCAGTTTTTGCAGATGTTTCAACAAAAGCCATGCCATTTTCTTTAGCATACTGATCACCATCCTGCAACCATTATTACAGAGGATTGAAAATTTTTGTTTTTGGCAATCGCATCAAACAATGGACTCATTTGCAATAATGATCATCACAACCAACGTGTAACCTGCTCGAACAATTAACACATTCTCTCCTTGTAAAATTACAAATGTCAAGGTGCAAGCAATGTGCCATTGAGTACACTCAACTACAAACGGTTTAAAGATAAGAATATTGGACTGTAACAGTTTAGCTACCTCAGCTGGCACTTTCCTCTTCTCTTCCAAGTCAGCCTTGTTGGCAGCCAAGAACATTATCAAATTTGGATTTCCTGATTTGGTAAAATAAGAAAGCAGATTAGCTTTTGAACTAAATTCACCTGAATAATCAGTTTATGTGCATAAGTGGTCATAATATCAAATTGAAGGATCCAGCCAATAGATGACCTTAAGTTTGATTTCTACATTAATTCTTTTTATGGTTTTCATTAAATCCTCTATAACTTGGTCAATTTAAGGGGTGGTTGAACATATAAAAGCCTTGAGATGGAATTTTTTCAGAACCGGTAAATACTGTCAAATTGAACCCAAAGGGTCATAACAATATTGGCAAGTCTCTTTTCCATTTTTTTTTTTGATAACATATTCACACACTCACTCAGTTTTGAAATCCATGACCCCACCCTCCACTTATTTTGCAAGTTGAAGAGGTTTCATTTGAGCTATAATTCATTGGCTATAATGAAAAATTATAAAATAACAAAAGTTTATCTTTACGCAAAATTGGCCCCTGCATATTGTGAAGAAATCAAAACATGCCGTGAACAGATTGTAAAATAGAGACTACTATGGTTCCACCACAGAAGAAAATATAGAAGGTTTTAAGTAACACATATAATCTCACTCCTAAAGGAAAGCAATCCCAGGCAATTTATTGTACAGGAAACCACCCATGGATATGGGCATACATACATCCCATCTGGGTGTCACAGGGACCTCACAAAATGGATAGTCCGGATAAGTGCATCTCAAGAAGGTAAAGGACTTCCATTGCAGGTGATTCGGTCCTGATTTGAAGTATTACAGCTTGCAAATTTCATACACAGATTGATGAAGAGAGAAGAAGCAATAGGAAAAAAAAAAAAAAGATTATACAGATATAGTTTTAGTCTTGGCTTGTATGCGTTGAATTCATTATTTTCTGCCAATTACCTTGTCTTTGCAATTCCTGAACCCACTTTTTGGCTCGTACAAATGAATCCTAAAAAATAAGCACATGCATTTAAAGAGTCAGATAGATCCCTAGCTTCAGATTACATAACTCCGACAAGTTCCTTTTTTTCCTAAGAAAGATAATTTAATTGGATATACAATCCAAAGCACAAAGTAACAAAAGAAGGGGGTGGGGACCCCTATAAACATCACCCCCCCCCCCCACAAAAAAAAAAAAAAAAAAAAAAAAAACGTTGCAGGTAAAATGAGAACCAACTGAAAAAAAGTTCTTAATGAAGACTTTTGGTGCTCTTACTACTTAAAAAAAGAATTCACAAAATCACAGATAGATCTCAAGATTATAATCAACGTGGGTAACATCAAGAGAGGACACACAGGGCCATCTGAACACCACAATGTTCAACGAAATGCGCACAAACACTAGAGAGAATTAAGGTAATTGGCTACTAAAGCTTAGAATTGACATTCAAAAACCTGCTTAACTTTAGATCACTACTAACGATATTAGTTGGACACAAGAATGAGTATGTGAGAGGCTAAAAATAAAACTAATTCTAGACAAAATTTACATGTGAAAAGCTAGTAATAAGGTTAGTAGATTCTTGTAAAATAGCTACCATGCTTGTAATGTCATAAACCACAACAGCTGCTGCTGCACCACGATAGTACATAGGAGCCAAACTATGATATCTCTCTTGTCCTGCTGTATCCCATATATCAAATTTAATAGTGGCCTCATTTAGTGACAGGACCTGTGTGAAGAAGGCCGCTCCAATTGTTGATTCCTGCATCTTATACTCATGTTAGAGGTTGTACACTACTATGATTTTGAGGAAGGAAAAAGAGTGAAAATATATAGTAACGAAACAGAAAAGGAACCTGGTACTCAGAAAATTGGCCTTTGACAAATCTCAACACCAAACTTGTTTTTCCGGCTCCCATGTCCCCAAGAAATACCTAGGGTAAAAGTTTGATAAAATCAAAAACAACAAAAGCTTTCTCTTTCGCTAATGATCCATAACCACTACTATCAATTTCGAAATTCTTATATGTAAAACAACTAATAGCTAATTCAAAATCTTTCTTGCATTTCCGGTGGATAAGCTGGGATCATACCCTCCACGCCACAATACGATTTTAACAATCCATAAATCATATATCATTGGCAACCAAGCCCATGAAGTCCACATAATCCGAGAGGCGACGACCAAGAAACAATAATGTCTCACAAGACGGACGCCGATTTTGATGGCAATAATGCATAAAAGCTATCTACGATCCTAAAATCATACAATTCCCTCCTTTCTTCACACAGCTCCGTGTAGTATTCAAAACATACGATTTGGCAAATAATTATGTTAATCAGCATCTATATATCTATAACAGGTTGTGTTGTATGAAAAGTCCGTATTCGAAGGTACACAAAGCAACAAATCTCAGACGCTACATATCAAATTGTTAAATTCATGTCTCAAAAATCTTATCTATTTGAAATAAAGTTAAACCCTTTCCATTGTTTGGGCGAATTCTAAGAAAATAAGGAAGACATACCCACCAGCTTGGCTTGTATGTTCTGGTTGCCCGTCCTCGCCATTCTCAATCCAAAGTATAAAAACTCTTAAAGATTTCAACCAAAGGAGAAGCAGGGCTGCGCGCAGAGAAAGACAGTTTTGAAAGCGAAATCTGAGCGAGGGAAACACCTCTTACTGCTTTCGGAAAGGTATAGAAGACGAGGAAAAGGAGATGGAAACTGCTATTAGCGAAGAAGTGTTTCTTAATTCCACGAAAGCTTGGATCAGTATAAAGTTGTAAACACACGTAGGAGACCTGTAAATTGGAAATAGTGGAAATGGATTGGTAATAGCGGTTTTAGAATGGGACTGGTAGTTTTGTCCGTTGACTGGTTGGTTTCTGAATTTGTCCATTTTTGTTTTTGAGGTGGTTTTTTTTATTTTGCCGGTTCCTCAGTTCTCACTCTTTTTGACTTCTTGTATCGCCCACTTTATGTGGCTCAGGCGGATTCATCTTGGATCAAGATTCTCTTGGTTACAAGTTTTACGTTTTTTAATATATATTATGATTTTGAATATATAAATCTTATTTAAGCTCGGTTTATATATAAAAAGTGTTTTATCTCATTTTATTTAATTTCATAATTATAATTTTATTAAATTTTTACATAAAATATAATAAATAAATTTTTTTAAATCTCAAAAAAATACTATAAATAATAAATAATATTTTATTTAACGTTTAATATTCATATCAATTTATTTTTATCTCAACTCACTATCCAGATGATAGTTACGAGGTTAGATAATCATGATCTGCATTTTCTATAAATAAAGTCTTTCAGTTTTTCTAACCTAAATGTTTTGATTTTCTCAAGTTATTTTTCTTTAAATGGGAATTTATTTTAATAGTGTGTAAAAGTTCTAAACAGTCATTTCTTATATAAATGTTTACTAATTGTAGAAGAAGTTAACTCTTGATGGATAAGTTACTTTGATTCATTCTATGAAAGACTCTTGTACTCATGATCTCTTCATTGAAACAAAATTTATATATTTTTCATTGGCATACAAAATAAGAATGTAAGGGGAGAAAAGACCAAGGTGTTCAACCAGATTCTAGTGATCAAGATGATACAATGCCTTAAGAATCTTTGGGTATATGAAATGTTGAGTTGATTCTGAAATACTTTTTGAAAATAAAAAAAAGGAATAAAAAAGAAAAAGGAAAAAATATAAAGTTTTTAAAGATTTCTAGAAACTAATAGGGAAATTATATAAGGTTTGATGTATATATGTTTGGTTGAGAGAAATTTTGAGATTGTTTGAAAATAGATGACTTTTTTTTAGATGAGATATATATGGGGTTTCTCTCTCATTTTCTTTTCTCCTAGTTGTCTTCTTCCCATGCTCTTCTTCTATTTCTTTTCTTTTTCTCTCTCCTCTTCTTCTTCTCCTTGTCCCGGTAAAATCCTAGGCCATGGCCACATGTCACTCAAGCTAGATCTATGTTTTCCATTTATTTATTTTTTTGTATTCTCAAGCTAGATTTGTATTTTCAAACTAGATTGATGTTTTGTAGTTTGATTTTTTTTTTATTTTTTTATTTTTATAAATTTAAATTTAAATTTTATTTAAAGTTTTTTTATTTGTAGATTTATTTTAGATCATTTTTTTGGTGTTGTTCTTAGCCAACTCTATGGGTGGAAGGGATAAAAAACTCGTTCATCCGGTCAACTGAGACGGACAGACAAATAAGGGGGCAACTGGGCAAGGGGTCGTATAGGGCGGGTAGCAGCCTAGAAAAAGTTGTATTTTTTTTTCCCTAAAAAATCTTTTCATGCAAGCTTTTATGACAACCAGCTCAGTGAATGTATACAATTGTATCAAGTTTTCTAAGACTATTTATAATCCTACACTTTTTCATACTCTATATGTAACCTTTGCCTAAAAAAGATAGAAAAAACAGCCACTGGATCAAGTGAGATGAACAAAGAACACCGTCAAACAAAAAGCTCATGGGAACAATCGTAAATACCAATCCGAAAAATATGATTGCTTGATGTATTGCTATAATTCCGCTGTAGATTATTATGTACCGACAAAATCATCAACAATAAGACTACTAATTATAATAACAGTGACCATAATAACAAAGTTTATGAAATCATCATTTATTTCAAAAGTTTAAATAGATACGAAAATATAGATTTTTATTATTTATTTTATATCTTAACGCTCATTTTCACTTGCAGGCTTGATTGTCCTTCAATATAAAGCCAGTGTTCAAACTTACGACCAATACTCATTGCATGTGAAATTATTACCTTATCAAAAAACTTAAACTGATATAAAGATGTTGATATTTTTATTATTTATTTTATATTTTAATAATATTTACCATGTGAGCGTGCCACTAATCCTTGCCAATCATTGTAAGCACTTTGCTTTTGAAACTAGTCAAAACTTTACCCCATTTGTTTGACAAAAACCAAAAAAAAAAAATTATATTTATCGCGAATTTGTGTGTTTTGGAAACTTGGTATCTATTAAAATAAGGATTCTTAACACTATTTGGCCTATCGAAATCGATATTTTTATTTTTTGCAAGGAACTCAAAGTCGTTAACGAACTTGTACCAATTTGATCTTTTTCAAATCTGTTGACATATTTTTTTGGCCTCAACAATATGGTCAGATTACTCTCTATTCTCACATGTTGGTTCTTGGTAATAGTCTGCTTGAGATGTTCATTCATGACTTGTTTAATGATAAATGATAGGAAATAAAGAAGATCAGTATTTACGTGACTTCGCACTAAACCTAAAGTCCATAGGTCCATGTGTAAAATCCAATATAAATAGAGCTCGATACAAGCTTCCCATCATTATTGAGCTCTCTATGATTACTCCCTTGACTTCTTTTTAGAAAAAATGGTCTTTGAGCTATCCATTTCTTCTCTCTCTACAGCTGTCATCTCCATCTCAAATTAAGCCAACCTCCCGTCTATTATCTTTTTTAGGAGTGTAATTGGTCCGGTTCAGTCTGGTTTGAATTTAGACAAAATTTAAGACCGAACCGATATGCATCGATTTTGCATTTTTCAAAATTGATTATGTACCCGGTAACCCTCCTAAACCAATACCTCTGATTTTACCCTTTTTTGATCTAGTTCGGTTTGGTTTTTCGGTTTTAATATACTAAATTATATATTTATATAATATATAATATAACATATAATACTATAGTGATAATATATTGTAGTATATTATAACCATAAACAGCGGAATCAAGTGAAGATTAGAGAAATGAGAGACAGAGAAGATAGATATTATGATCAAGGCAAGAACAAAGGTAAACATGAACAGGATATGTGGAGGCTCGGCCTACCAATGCATGAAATGTTCAATGTAAAACCAGAGTAATGAAACAAAACTTTCAATTATATATTATCTGAAAGTAAGCGTCAAATAGATACAAGTTAAACAAGGGATAAACTTACAAGCTTAAGAATTCAAAAAGAAAACAAGTTTGTAAGGGGGCTAGAGGATAGTCAGGGAGTTGGGAGTTCTCTCTAGGATAGTTGTAGATGTAATTGGCTCTGCCTAACAAATGAAATGAGGAGTCCTTTTATAGAGTAAGGAAGCTCCTGTACAAGATGGAACTGTCCCGTAAATTACGAGAAAGTTGGATAAAGGCAAATAGTGAATAGTAACTTTTTGTCACTATTTACCCATGCTGGCAGACAATCGTCGAAAGTAGTTTGTCTTCTTCCGCCGAAAGTGAATTATTCTTTTTGCACCGAAAGCATCTCTGTCTTCAATCTTGCAAAGTGGTCAAAAGAGCAATTATTCCATCACCTTTCCGCCCCCAAAAGCAGAAGTCGTCGGGGTGATAGCTGGATAGTGCGCTGGTATCTCTGCGAGGAGTAGCTGCAGTGCTGGATAGTTTGGTCATTACTCAATCATCTCCCAATTGAGGGGGATAGTCTTCTGAGTCATGGCCAAAGACATTGCTGTAGGGATCTGAGTCTGAAGAGGCTTGTGATCCTTCTGCAACTGAGTCTTCGCTGTTGCGGGCCTTTTCCTCTTCTTTGAGTTTGGTCTGCAACAGTTGAAGTAGATCTGTGCTCGAAAGATCTGTTGATGACTTGTCTTTCGAGGATGGTGATTCTGTTGAATTCTTCTTTTTAGCTGAAGATGTTTTCTTCTGCTTGGATGAAGAACTCTGTGATTCTGAAGCTTGTTCGCCACCTGTCAGAGTAGGATATGGTACTATGGCTTGGATAGGTGAAGGAGAAGGAAATTCTTCTTTGCTTTTCAGATTTGGTACCACAAGTGGAAAATCTGAGGATACTCTGGAGATAATTTCGTCTGAGGCGAATTTATCCCACCATTTAACAAAATATTGGCGGACCAATAAGTTGCTACGCTTTTCATATGTCCATCTACAAATCCATGGGGTTTTGTATTTGGCACAGAAGTGGATAAGAGAAGGTAATCTGGCTTCTCGCCCTTTTACCTTGTTGGATATTGAAAAATGCTTGATGACTTGCTGGAGATCATCAGGAAATATTTCAATGCTGGAACCAAAAGAGCCCCACCATCGTTGAAACCACAGAGGAAAAACATTTTTGCTTCTTCATCCGAAAGAGAAGAACCAAGAGTGTGAAAAGTCTGGGGTTTGATAAAGAGGAAATTTAAACCAGGCCTGAATATAATCATAATAATTATAAACAACACCTGTTTCCGGGACAAGGGTTTTGGAGGTAGAAGGGTGGGTGACCCATTCTTCTTCCGTCATAACATGGTTAATCTGACAATTATGAAAAATGATTTTTGATTTATCAAATTTGTCAAAAATCGGTTTGATAAGAACAGAATTGGTTTTCACCATGATTCCGAGATAGAACTTGAGAACTTTGGCTGGATTGTCAGGGATCCAGTGAAAATCTCATGGAAAATACTCAATTGCGATCTGATAAGGGTCTGTTTTAACTGATTTCTCAATGTAAAACAGATTATCAAACCACACTTTCTTGTGGTAGGGTGCCTTGTTGGCACTGATAAATTTGCTGGCCGGCCGAGATCCTGTTACTGCTAATGGATTAGCAAAAGGGTCACAGGGTGTGGCTAAGGTTGAAGCAAAAGAGGCAGGGGTAACCAATCTGGGAACTTGCCCTAGACTGGTAAATCTATTGGCTATCTCCAGTGGGGAGGAAGCCGTGGTCAAAAGAGTTGTTGGTACTGGAGGTACTAACAACTTGGATATAGAGGATTAAGAGGAGGAACTGGGAAGTCCTCCAGGTTTCTTCTTCTTACTCATGGTTTTTCTGCAAGAAATTACGAGTAAGAAAATCAGGGATGGAGTTATCCGATCCTTTAATAAATTCAATGTCAAAATCAAAAATACTTAAAACAGCTTGCCATCGTACAAAAATCTGTTTTGATGCAATGTTTTTAACATCTTTTTCTAAAATTTCCTTTACGGACTTGCAATCAATCCTCAGAAGGAATTTTTGGTTAAGCAAATCAGATTGAAATTTAGATATGCACAAAACAACAGATAGTATTTCCTTTTTAATAGTACTATAGTTATGCTGTGCATGATTCCAAGTTCCGGAGTGGAAACGAACGATTTGTTCTGAGGAACTTGGTGAAACAACTTGTTTCAAGATGCCGCCATAGCCTGTGTCACTGGCATCAGTTTGGACAATCTTGAAACTATTTAAAATAGGAATTCCAAGACAAGGGAGAGTTTTGACATGTGTCTTGATTTTCTGGATAAGCTTAGTGTGGACATCAGTCCATGGAGCAGGATTAGATTTCAGTCTCGCGAACAAGGGGCGACATTGTTTTCTCATATCCTGGTAGAAGTCAGAGATGTAATTCAAAGATCCAAGGAATCTTTGGAGCTGGTTCTTGTCAAGAATAACATCTGGAAATTTGTCAGCAAACTCAATAGCTCGCTGGATAGGTTTGATTTTTGCTTCGAAGATGTCAAAACCAAGGAATCTGATCTTGGTTTGGAATAGTTTCATTTTCGAAGCAGATAAGACAAGTCTATTTCTTTTGATGACTGCAAGAAACGTTTCAAGATGCTTCCAGTGTTCATCAATAGACTTGGAGAATACTAGAACATCATCTATGTAGACGATGGTGAATAAGGTGAATGACGAAAAGATGTCATTCATGATATTTTGGAATTCACTAGGAGCGTTCTTCAGCCTAAATGGCATGACATTCCACTCATAGTGACCCAGAGGGGTGGTGAAACCAGTCTTGTAGCAGTCAGACTTCCTAATTTGGATTTGCCAAAATCCAGACTTAAGGTCAAACTTAGAAAACACAACTGCACCTTCTAATCTTTGAATCAAGTCTTGTTTATTGGGAATAGGGTACCTAATCCACTCTAAGACTTCATTCAGGGGTTTGTAGTTTATGACCAGACGGGGAGTCCCTCGCTCAATCTCAGCTTTTTTCTGGACATAAAATGCTGCACACGACCAAGGTGACTTGCTATGCTTAATGATACGTTTAGCAAGAAGATCCTCAATCTCAGTTTTGCAAAACTCAAGGGTTTCCTTATTTATTTGAATGGGTCTCGCCTTGGTGGGTATTTTAGATTCTGAAAATCCTTTTATGTAAGGCAAAGAAACTTCATGTTTCTTCCTATGCCAGAATGCAGTAGGAAGGTTTGAACAAACAGAAGAAATCAAAACCTTTTAAAAATCTGCAATCCTTGCCTGGAGCAAAGGATCCCTTAGATTTTCGGATACATGTTTAAATTTAATTTCTTGTTTAAGAAAATCAAGATGTTTTCTTTTAGCAGAAAGCAAAGACAAAGATTTTCTATAACAATCACGTTCATATTTGGAAGCAAATTTAAATTTAACTTTCTGTCCAAAGGGGTCAGTGGTGATCCCGTCATGTTCAGAAAGAAAAGGGTAAATCATGTTAAGGAATGTCATCCCCAAAATTACATCATGGGAGATGTCTTTGACCAGAACAGATGGAATTTTAAAGCAGACATTGTCCTGGCAGACATGGGCATTATTTAGCTCATAACGAATCTTCATCTTAGATCCGTTTGCCGAGAATAAATTCTCTTCGGACTTTTCAAAGTACTGGGTAGGAACTAATCCTTCGCGGATGCAGTTCAAATCAGCACCTGAATCAATCAAAGCAATAGCAGAGAATTTTTAATCATGAGCAACAATAATCTCTACCAAACAAAACCATTTCTGCGGGGCAGAGTGTCGGAGCACACAAATATCCTTATCAGGGTTAGATGGTTCACCATGGTCTGAATCATTTGTTTTATCGCCTGAAGGATTTTGATCAAATTCATTTTGAATTTTTAATTTAAGTAAATCTTGTTTAAAAGATGCATTCTCAGATTTAAGGGTTTGAATCTCTTCTCTGAGTTGTGAAATCTCATTTTTAACAAGAGAAACTTCATTTTGTAAATCTTTTATAGAAATTTCTTTGGGTTTTTATTTTTGAAAACGTCCCAAAGTTTCTTCAAAAGAAATTTGCCCTGAAGATGTAGACTCTTTGCGAGTCATGTTCTTCTTAAGCTGTTTGAGATACTTCTCTTTCAGCTCAGGGTTTTCAATTTGTGCAATAAGAGATAAGAGTATGTTTTCATGTTCTTCCTCTTTTGTTAAAATCTTTTTCCCGTTGGGTTCCTGATCTAAAACATCTCAGGTTTACAACAGGAATCATTACAACCAAACTTAATATTTGGCGAGTTGGAATGATCAGAGTTTGAACGATAACTTGAATCGTCAGAACTTAGTTCATCTTTATCCGAAGATGTAGGAGATCCATTTTCGAGGAGTCGAAACAGATCTTCTTGATCAGTGGCATTTATGTGCAACTCATTAAGTTTTTTCATGATCTTGGGCTTCTTGGGGCACTTATCTGCAAAGTGTCATTTCTTACCACAAGTAAAACACGTTCCCTTGGAGGGAGTTTTAGAAAACCATTTTTGAAAATGTTTCTTTTTTGAAACCGGTTTTGAAATTGGTTTTTGATAAAATTCATCGCGGTGTATTCTCCTGTGACTCCCACAAGGTTTAGAAAACCTTTTGATAGTTTTCTTATGTTGCCTAGATAGAGCAATAGGAGGAAGGCCAAATTGTTCACAAAAATTTCCCATTTCATATTTGGCTTTCTTTCTATCATTCATCTGTTGGGCAATCATCCTTTGATCATTACACATACTAATACCAAGCTTCTGAATTAGACTTATAATATCACCATAAGTGTAATCATTATAATTCAGAAAACCTGAGGCATCAGTAAGCGAATCCTTAACCTTAATGGCAAACAAACGAGGCAATCCATCGATGAATTTCTCTTTCCAATAAGGCATGTTAGGGTCATCCCTAAGCATAACTCTGGTCATAAAGACATCTTTGTACCAACGGTAATCAGACATCTTATTGCATCTCAAATTGTTTAAATAATCAGAGATACGATTTGTTATGTTGGAGGGTGTTCCAACAAAATGTTTAATCAAGGTATAAATCAGGGTGTTGACAGCATTGGACTCTCCTTGTCCTACTCTTTCATCGAACACGGGGAAACCTTCTTCAGTCTTTTTGACTGCAGAACGAATTTCTCCTCTTGCCGCATCGGTGAGGTGTTTGTCCTACCAAGCACGTAGCATGCCTGAGAATCCATTAGTCAGGATATCAACAATGTTAGACTGGCTAATATTGTTTTTAATATAGGCTTGAGCAACCATAAACATACGTTGGACAGTATTGAGGATTTCCTGCTCAGATAATCCATCAATATTCCATTCATACATTGCAGAAACCGAGAATTGAGATTGGAAACCTCTTTCCTCGAACTGCAAATCAGGGGGTGTGGGTCTTGAGTACCAGTTTTTCGTAAGACCAATGGGAGTAAGTCCTTTTGAATAAAGTCTGGCCACAGTAGGTCTTTCCAGAGAAAGATCCTGAAAATCATTTTGAATTAAATCTATTTTCTGTATCAAGGAATTATCAGACAAAGTGTCATCAGACAAACCATCATCATCTAAAGTTTTCACAGAAAATGAGTCATCAAAATTAACCCTTTTGCCATCTTTGTCTAGGACGCTGACAGAGGGTTCTTCTTGCTTAATACCAGCAAGCATTCGATTAAGCTTATCGAGAGTACTATCGGCCGGTGTAAAAGTAATTTTTGGCCTACTCTCCGGTAAGGTAACCAAAGGTTTTTCAATCATTTTGGCAGGTTTTTGGAAAATAGGTTTTTCAACCATATTCTCTATACGATCTAGTTGTTGACCTATTGTATGGAGAGATTGGTTGACAAAATTGTTTTGTTCAACAATCTTTCTAGTTTCCAGTAAAATGTTTTCACCTGGTTTTGAAATCTTAAAAGGAGAAGCTTTTACTTCTACTCCTTGATGGGAAATCAGGATAGTTTCTAAAGGAGGGTGGTTGGTTTTTACAACAGTCCTGCCTTCTTCTTTAGTAAAATTTGATTTTAAAACATTTAAACCTTTCTTTGAATCATCCTTCTTTGAAGCATAATGATTCTCAAGAAAATCAAAAAATAAGATATGCTTGTTAATGGCAATCATCTTATTCATCCATTTTCTTCTAATCTTCTGTTTCTCAGGGGTTGAGTAAATCTCGCAATAAGTTTTTCTCTTATCACGGTTTTCAGTTGATTTAAACTCAGCAAGCAAAGAAACCATATCAATAGAATCATGGGTTAGTATTTCATCATTAGGATAAGATGCTCTACTCATCATCATTAATTGAGGATGAACAGGAGCAACCATATCGGAAGCAGTAGGAGATAATGAATCGTTGTCTTCCTTTTGTGCTTCTTCCTGTACGGATTTATCCCCTGCAGTATACATGGCAGATGTAACCTAGGACTGAGTTGAAATCCCTTTCAACTTTAGATCTGGGGTTATAGGAGTGTCATTTGGTTGAAACTCCTTGATAATGATCGGACGAGAAGATCTTTGTTGTTCTTCCAAGTATCTGTTGAGATTGGCATCTCTAGGACCTTGGTCCGAACTGACAGAGGATCTAGATCCAGCAAAAGAATTTCTTCTTTCGTTAGAGCTAAATGGTTCAAAAGATATCTTTACAGTACCATCAATGTACTGCTTGATATAACTCAGGTCTTGCTTAGGTCGAACTTCCATTGGTGGAAGTTCTTCCTTAAGGACCCATTCTTGTGGAAGTTGTATGTCCTTCCAGTAGAGTCTTTTGGGTGTTCTGATGTTAGCGTTCTCTGTAGAGCTACACATCAGTAAGGTCTCATTTTTTGGAGACTTGATTTTAGCCTTTGTCTCAAGGCTAGAACTCAAGACTCTGTAGTATATACGATAAACTAAAGACATGGGTCTACTGCCTTCCTGCATGTTAAAACCAGAGGTTAGAACATTCAAGGTTAGTACAGACAAGACATGCTTATCGTATAAATCAACAGTTAAATCAGGATAGCAGTCAAAATGAACAGGACCATCCATCAGAGAAGTTTGAACTACTCCTAAGGCACTGTCTTCAAAGTTTTTGAATCTACCATCACACAAACATAAAAGTACAGAAGCATTGATACCTTTTCTGATCAACGGTTTCACTGCTACTTGTACTGATGCAATATGCATGAATTTAAAACCTTTTTCTTTAAAAGATTTTATCAAATCTTTTTAAAATAGTACGCATTATTCTTGCGTACTGGATACAGGAAAAGTTTGTTCCACGGTTTTCACCTGGGACATACTCTTCAGTTTAAAGTTAAACCAAGTTTGGTGATATAAGGAATTAACCTTGATCTTTGGCATATGCCATTGATCTATATCATCAACCTCGGTCTCATTTTCTGAGATTTCACAATCTTCTTCGTTGACAATATCAGGAGGCAAAGCCGACCTGGAACTAACTGATGAACTAGATCTAAACATCTTGTTCATCTTGGTCACAACTGAAACAAAACTCAAGGTCCTTCCTAGACCTAGGTCAGTTTGTACTACCGATAGCAGCAATCCCCGCACATACCGTAGGGCCACAACATTAACCCAACCTCACTCCACATGCCTAAAACGCCTGTCCCTCGGCTAAACACGGCAATCTAGGAGCCCTTCTGGACGCTAATGTATTCGACTGCGGTGGAGGATGCGAACTAAATGCTTAGTACGTCGACCTAGAAAGAAGAGAGACAGAGTGTCTCCAGATATGATCAAGAAAAGCAAGATATAGAGATAAGAATTCAGCAGTTAATATCCAGAACCGAAGATGGCTCTGATACCATCTTCGGTTCTTATCTCCAGTTAATATATATTATAATTGTATTATAAACTATAATGATATATTATAGTATATTATAATATATAGTGATATAGTATTATATAGTATAACTATTAATATGCACTATATAATATTAGTATAATTATTAACACAATAAATTATAGTGATATAATATTTTCAAATTTAATAATATATTAATTAGTAATTTATCATATAATACAAAACTATTTTATATTAAAAATTATGTACAATATAAAAAATTAAAAAATATATATATATATGAATTGGTCCAGTTTTAGAAAAAAAAAAAAAACTGGAATCAGACCGACCGATTTTAAGAAAAATAAAACCATTATCGGATCGAACCAAACTTGGTACCAGACTAAACCCACCGATTCTATCTAGTCCAGTTTACCGGTCCACCGATTTTTTTTTACACCCCTAATCTTCTCTCATCCTTAGGTCCCTTTCAATTGCTTTATGTCTTGTCCGCAGCTTATGTCATGACATCTTCCCTTTATATCTGATCAAGCATTGTCTATTATCAGACCCTCTCTTTCTCCTTTCCTTCCTATCATAGTAGGCTTTCATCTTTCATGGACGATCAATGAGCCTTACACTTGCACTCATTTTATCCCAAAACAAAATCATTATAAAAGTTTCTTTCAAATAAACATGAGATTGCAGCATTTGCCCAATCACAACATTCATGAGCATTGGTATTCGCTTAGCCATATGCTAATGTAACTTAGCTAATTAGACCTATAATCTCTCTGCATTGGATTCGGCATAATCATCTCATTTTGTACATTGCGGTGGACATGATTTTTACATATTTTGATTTCTAGGTCGTTGGATATGAGCATGAAACTGATTTTGTATATGTTTTGATACCTAGTGTTTGAAAATCAAGTTAAATATTTAAGTTGCTAGATAGGTTTTGTATATTTTGATGTATATATTGTTGGAAATTATGAAAATGAATATAAAAAAGTATTTAAATAACAAATAAAAGAATGCATTAATTAAAAAGAGATAAAAAATAATATTTTATTATTATAGAGAGTGAGATGGTTAATCTAATATGAGGTTCAAGTTTTGAGTGGATAATCAAAAGTTAAAAATAGACATATTAGCCAAATTTTAACTAAAATTTTGCCTAAACCAATGCTAATGATCTTAACAACCATATTAACGGGTTGAGAAATTTTGGAGGTTCGTTGTAGAGCCTGGTATAAAATCATTGTACAGTCATACACTCGCTTTGATTTCCAGCAAATATGGTTTAAAGCTTTAAACCTTAGGGCCTGCTTGAAAATCAGTTTTTTATTTTTTATGAAACATCATCCTTCATTGATGTCATGTTTTTCTATATGATAAGATAAAACATTGAAGTTTCCTCCATGTCTACAATGTAATATGATACATATATAGCTGCTTTTGCTAGACTATGGGCAATAGAGTTGCCTTCTTTGTTTATATGATAGACTATACATGGTTCTAACTTTGCCATTGTAGCTTGAGTATCAGTTATGATCATCCCAAAGTAGCTTTCATTTTGCTTCTTTAGATTGAGTTCATTGATTGCTATGTTAAAGTCTCATTCGAGTATAACTTTCCTCATACCCAATTCTAGTCCAAACATTACAGCTATACATGCTGCTATGGCCTTTGCTAGAAGAGAATTGGGCATTGAGTCTTTTTTTTCCTCAAGGTAGCTAAAAAATTGCCTTCTTCATCTATTACTGCCACTCCTATTTCTATTTTGCAATATTTTTTTTTATCAACTGCTACATCCCAGTTGACTTTACAAAAATCTTGAGGTGGACATTCCCATGTGATTGCCCTTTTGTTTTCTACAGAAACTTGATGCCCATGTCTTTGTTCGACTGTACATAATTCTAGCTACAATTGTTTCACTATGTGTATAACAGTCTAGGGATCTATCAAAATGTTCTTGAACACTAACTGATTTCTTCTCCACCAAAGGTTCTAGAGAGTTAAGGACAGCTCAATCATTTCTTGCTTTTTTACCTTGTTAAACATGTCTTCCATTAACTCCCTAAAACTCTTGTATGACCATTAGCTGAGAAACACTCCCATAATATATGTTCAATGGTTTCAGGCACCATAAGATGCATTGGAAAATTTGGATCATCCAATATATTAGTCTTGGTGGGCAGTATATTTCGATAGGCTCTACAAAGAAAATTCTTGGCTGCTGGAGGTATGTGAATCTTCCATAGTTTGGTCCACCATTCCTTATGATTACTGTTGTAGAAGTTCTGGCCTTTTTTTTTTCTATCTTGTAATTCCCCTTGTAAATGATATGCACTCCTCATTGTAAAGCAACCATTAACACTGGTCCTCTATATAAATTTGTCTTGTTGATTGCTTTGACTGATTGGTAATTTCTAAATTAAATAAGCTTCCTTATTGCAAAACGCTGCCTGAATTAAAGGGAGGTTCCATTCTTTTTTTCTTGGCAGTATCAGTGCTTCCACTTTAGCTTCTTCCCCCAATAATTTATTGCCACTTTGATGTTTGTAAGATGTTGGTTGTGGCAGCCATGGATCAGACAATTCTCCAATGAAGTCCTTGTTGTAGAAGCTTTCTTGCAGAAAGTATACTTCTCCATATGCAGGAGGGGTTGCTTCCAATTTTTTCATTAAGAAAATCAGATTTGGAAAAGTATTTGAGCTTCAACACTCTTGATGATAAAGAATTAAGATATAAGAGGATTCTCCATCCTTGCTTCGTTAGCAAAGTAAAGTTAAAGTTTTCATAATCTCTAAATCCAAGTCCTCCCATGTCTTTTGATTTTTCCATTTGAAACCAACTCATCCAATTCATTCTCTTTTCTTGGTTTACCTGTCCCCACCAATACCCTCTTATCATGCTATTTAGTTGTCTCAATAAAGTTTTAGGAAGTTTAAAAACTCCCATTCAGTAAGCAGGAATAGCTTGAATGACATATTTGAGCATAATTTCTCTCCTTGCTTGTGATAAGAACTTGTGTTTCCAATTGCTCATTTTGACACTGACTTTGTCTAGTATAGCCTTGAACTCCTTGCTTGTTGATCTGTCTACCAAAGCTGTAAGGCCTAGGTATTTATTTTGTAAGTTTGTGACTCTAATCCTTGCCATACTAGTTATATTGTTTTTTGTTGAGATCCTGATATTTCAGAGAGGACTTGCCTTTGTTCATTCTTTGGCCTGATGCTTCCTCATATTGACTAACAAGTTCCATCATTTTCCTCCATTCCAAATCTATTGCTTGGAAAAATAGCAAACAGTCATCTACAAAAAATAGATGATTGATATGCAGTTTTCCTCTAGCTATTAGAAGCCCTGCAATCTACCTAGTAATCTCTGCCTTATTGAGCATTTGCGTGAGTGCCTCTGAGCATATAATAAATAGATAGGGTGATAGTGGATCACCCTATCTAACTCCATGAGATGGTTTAAATCTGGCTTGTGGGATTCCATTGATTAATAGTGAGTAAGAAACAATTGAAACACATATTGAAATAAGATCAATCCATTTTCTATTGAATCTCATCTTCTTCATTACAGTTTCAATAAAAGACCACTCCAATCTGTTGTACACTTTACTCATGTCCATCTTAAAAGCCATATACCCTTTGGAACCCTTAATTTTGGACTGCATTGAATGCATAGCTTCATATACAACTATCACACTGTTTGCTATCATTATCTTTGGTATAAATGTAGTCTGAGTTGTTGAAATTATGCTTGACAGAATGTTCTTCAATCTGTTTGCAATTGCTTTGACCATAACCTTATACATCTCATTACACAAACTTATTGGTTTGAATTATGTTACAGCAGTGGGATTTTTTACCTTTGGGATTAAAACTATGAATGTCTCATTAATAGAGTTGTCCTAATTGTTTGCGTTAAGAGCTTTAGTAACTGCCTCACATAGTTCTTTACCTATTATGTCCCAATGTTGTTGAAAAAATCAGCTGAAAATCTATCTAGACCTGGGGAACTCATAGGATTCATATTAAGAACTGCATCTTGAACTTCTGAAAAATCAAAATCTCTCAGAAGCATTTGGTTCATCTGTTCTATGACCAACATTGGCATTGTCTCTACACACTATTGTTGATCCTTTGGATTTGAAGTAGAGAACAAATTTGTGAAAAAGTCCTAGAAAATCTAATTAATGACTTGTGAAGAAGTTTGAAGCTGCCCCTCTCCATCATAAATTTTGTTAATTGTGTTAATCTTGAGCCTTTGAGAAGCACACTTGTGACAGTAACCTATGTTTCTATCTCTCTCTTTAAGCCATCTTTGTTTGGACCTTTGTTTTCACTTCACTTCTTCTTGTTCCAATCTCTAATTAATCTGCGTTTGAATCTGTTTGATTTCTTGAATATCAGAACCTGTGTTCCTTGTTTGTAGTTGTAAAATCTTTCCTTGCTGCATCTTGATTGCCTCAGAGGCTTCATTTTCTTTGTTCTTACTCCATTTTGCAATTGTTCATCTTGTTTTTCAAACCTTCTAAAGAGTTGCATTTATGTTTTGAGCATGCCAAGCTGTTGATATTAAATCTTTGAAGTCAGTATTGATGCCCCAATGATATTCATAACTCTAAACTGTCTTTCTTTCCTTCTTGTAAGTTGTGTTTGAGTATTCATGATTGTTAAGAGAGGATAGTGATCCAAAGAACTTATTGCTATTGTTGTAACCTCTATTGATGGAAACATAACGAGACAAGTAGTGTTAGCACATACTCTGTCTAACCTCTCCTTGGTGAATTTTGATCCGTCTCTGTTGTTAGACCAGGTATGTTTGAGTCCATTATAACCCATTTAAGCAAAAGGTCTTTGAGACCCTCCCCATTTTCATGTTGATAAAGAATTTCGTCGAAGTCTCCCACACACAACTATGGAATATGGTCTATAGGTTGTAAACACCTAAGCAGCTGCCAATTTCCCTCTCTTTTTACAGTTACTGAGTGGTCATAAAACCCTGTGATAGTCCACACCTTCCCAAGTTTTGAGTCATTAACCTTAACAGAAATATGATATCTAGTATAAGAGTGAAGCTCTATGTCAATAGCTGAATTCCACATAGTTGCCAACCCTCCACTACTCCCTCTTGCATTAACAATGAAACTTCTATTAAATCCAATGTTATTCCTGATTTTCTCAATCCTCTCCTTTGAACTCTTAGTTTCAATGAGGAAGAAAATATTTGGACTCTTTTGCTTCACTAAAAAGTGAAGCTCCTGAACTGTTTGAGGGTTCCCAAGTCCTCGACAGTTCTAAGACATGCATTTCATTGTAGTTGGTGGGGCTGCTTTGCAGCCACCACCATTTGTTCCTGAGTTTGGCTTTTTCTAGGATTAAGCTATATATTCTTTCTGTCTTTTGTTAATCATTTGTAGATTCTCATTGTCTGTTGTTTCTTTGTCCCTTTTTCTACCTCTTGTAATAACTTTGCTAGTGTAATTAGTTTCCATCTCCTCTATTGTTGAAAGGTTGAGTGCTCTTGCTCTTCTCTTCCAAACGAGAGGTTTAGGTAACACCTGCTCATTCTGCATAGGATTACTTTTATACAGATCTAAGATAATCTCGTAAGTGTTTGTACCTTGCAGGCTTTCTTTGGATCTCAAATCTGGATTCCTGACTATTTCCTAAACTCCTTCGTGCATCTTTGATTCCTTATACCCCTCTTCTTGTTGACTTCTTGTCTGATCTTCTATAATCTCTTTTTTCCTTTGTTGCTCAAGATGGAGTTTTTGTTTAATTACTATTGCAGTCTTGTTGTAACTTCCACAATACTGATTATGTGCAGCTTCATCATGATTCTCATCCTATGTTACTTGATTTCCTTTAAGATTGATTAGAGCCCTGTTGCTTTTACCCTCTCCACTACCTGAGTCATACTTCTGAATTCTGAGTCCCCTTCCCTCTATTCTTTTGTCTCCACTACTCCTTTAGCTGAAAGTTGTGGCCCTCAACCGTTTACCATATTTGTTTTTTCCAGAACACATACTTGACCAACATGTTTGATAACCCCACACTGAAAACAGAATAAAGGCAATCTTTCATATTTAAACTCTACCTAGCTTTGTTTGCCTTCTACTCTAATCAATTTCCCACGAGGTATAGGCTATGTAATATCAATATTGACTCTTATCTTGAGATATTTTCCTTACCCAATTTCATCCCCATCCACATCAACAGTTACCACTTCCCCTAGTGAGGAACCAATTTTCTCACCTTCATCCAATGTCATGGTTGCTAGAGGCAAGCCATGTAGTTGGATCCAAAATTTTTTTTGATTAAAATCCATCTCATTTAGGGGGGAGTGCTTTTATCAAAAAGTTGTATACAGATTAGGTATTTTATCAAAGGTCCATGGTTTACCATTTAACACTTTATCAAAAAGTTGTATACAGATTAGGTATTTAATCAAAGGTCCATGGTTTACCATTTAACACTCTTTCAATATCGATCTACATCTCTTTGAAATACAATCAAGAATCTATGATGTCCCACCTCATTAAACCAGATTGAACCCTCAGGATTCCATACTTTGGTCAAAGTTGCTTTAAAAGCTTCCTTGTTTAAACTCTTGTCCATCAAAATTAGAAGATGTTAGAAATTATGTAAATGTACACAACGGAAGAAATACCTCAAGGATAATTTGTGTAGTTGTTCCACGAGTGAATCCAGTGTTCAAATCGATTTCTCCACTCAGTGCATGAATGTGCTACATAGATAAATCTAGAGACACACTCAAAATGCCCACAGCTTAAAAGTTTTCACTCACAGAACAGAGAGAGATAATACCAAGAGAGAATACCTTCTGCCAAGGGATGGAGAGTGATTTATCAGTCCTCTGCAACTCTTCATATGGTAAACTATTCCTGGAATCCCTGAATGGAAAGAGGCAGGGGCATGCCCACTAAGGGCGCCCCTGCTTTATTACATCTCCCACTCGCACATAGTGGGCATGCCCAAGGCATATATGTCTCAACATGTTCTCTATCTCATTCATACAAAACAAATAGGTCGTACGACCACCGAGTACACCTGAAAATAAAAAATTAGGAGCACTATACCAAATCTCTCCTTAAGAAGACTAGCATAACAACATCCCTAAAGTGTCTCGTATGCCCTAGACTCATTCGATCGCATCTAATCAAGCATATTTGATTCCTTTTGAGTTAAAAAAAACCCAGAACTATGCTTTAATTGCTTCTTAGTTATCGTGATGTGTTCACAAAAATTGTCACTACCAAATTATAGCGCCAAAGTTTGACATCAGCAAACACAACCTAAATGCGTTGTCGAATAGTTTTCCCTTCGCCCTCATGTCACTCAATGTTAGTCTAACTGTTTTCCCAACAATACCTCTTTAGACCGTATCAATCATGATCATAGAGAGTCTGCTAGAGTAGCAAACATCAGAACCTCCATCTTACGACATTGTCAAAAGTCAAGAAAGGGCATCATTTTAAAATATGAAGTCTAGGACTCACACAGTGAAGAAACAGGGAACCATTCATTCACTTCCATATTTGGTCGTAAGAGCACATGCAGTATGAAATACATGCTACGGTGAATCTCTCTTTCTCAAAGAGTGTATTTCCATCTCAAACACCATACAGATCTTAGTCTAGACACATGTCTAACCCGATTTTCTCAATTTGCTCACCCCCAAGGTGCCAAAGAGAATCTTACATCTGGCTTACTACAGGCTACATGGATTGTGGAGTGTCCATGTGCGGTTCTTTTAAATTTAATGAACCTCATCTTAGTTCTTACTAAGACAACATATCTCTTGTGTCATACTTGTCTCTCTTAGGACAAGTATCAAGTGACACAATGTCTCATCTTTGCTCGCTATCTCTTTGCAGCGCCAAAGGTGATCACTCGTGTGAGTGAGTCAATCTAAGCCTATTAACATACCTTGTGTGTGTGTACAATTCATGCAATATGATCAAAACCAATTGGTAGAGAAGAAACACACTGCATTAATTTCTCCAAAGAAAGTTTACAAAACTGTGTCAACTGAATTATAATCACAATCTACGCAGTCCTAAACTCCTAACATGAGTCATAAAAGCGACTTTCGCAATGGGCTTTGTCAAGGGATCAGCAACCATGCGATTCGTAGATAAATGTTTCAAGACCACTTCCTTTTGTGCCACCATATCTCTTATGTAGTGATATCGGATATTAATGTGTTTGGTTTTTCCATGATATTTTGGATCCTTAGCATATGCAAGAGTAGCCATGCTGTCGCAAAAAATCATCACTGGATCAGAATAATTCGCGCCAATATCTAAGTGCTGAAGGAACCTCCTCAACCTGCAAATAGCCTCCTAAACTGCTGCTGAACATGTAATGTATTCTGTCTCCATAGTGGATAAAGCTATACAGGGTTGTTTCTTGCTACTCCATGTGATGGCGTCATTATTCAGCAAGAAAACATATCCAGTTGTCGATTTGTGCTCATCTAGGTCACTGCCCCAATCAGCATCACTGTAACCATTTAGTTGCAAATCTGAACCCTGATAGTACAATGTATAGTCTGCAGTTCCCTTGAGGTATCTGAAAATCCTCTTGACCGCTTTCCAATGAGCCAGTCTAGGATTAGATTGGAATCTACTGACCAAGCCAACTGCATAGCATAATATCCGGTCGAGTACACATCATTGCGTACATCAAACTACCAATAGCGCTAGCTTAGGGAACATGAGTCATTTTCTCTCTCTCTTTTGGAGTTTTAGGACACATTTCTTGGCATAAGGTCTCGCCTTTAGCAATGGGATTGTAATGGGTTTACAATTACTCATTTGGAAGCATTCAATAACCTTCTTTATGTAAGTCTGTTGAGATAAACACAGAAGCCTCTTTGAACGATCTCTATAGATCTTAACCCCCAAAATATATTCAGCCTCACCCATGTCCTTCATCTCAAAATTGAGGGACAACCACTCTTTAGTGGCGACAATCATTCCCTTATCATTTCCAGCCATTAAAATGTCATCAACATATAATGATAACAACACAAAACTCATTTTGGACCATTTTATATAAACACAGTGGTCTTCTGCGATCGTCGTAAACTCATTCAAAAGAATGGCTCGATGGAATCAGAGGTACCACTGTATAGATGATTGCTTTAGGCCATATATAGATCGTTTGAGCTTTCATACTTTGCGCTCGTGACCTTTGACCACAAAGCCCGTGGGTTGATCCATATATATCTCTTCATCTAGTTCTCCATTGAGAAAAGCTGTTTAACGTTCATTTGATAGAGTTCTAAGTCCAAATGTGCTACAATGGCTAGAATCAAGCAAATTGAGGCAAACCTTACTACTGGAGAAAATGTTTCCTCATAGTCTACACCCTCTTGTTGGGTATATCCTTTCGCCACTAAGCGAGATTTATACCTTTCTATTGACCCGTCTGCTTTACGTTTGACCTTTAGAACCCATTTGTTCCTAATGGCCTTTCGTCCTGGTGGTAGGTCTACCAGATCCCAAACTTGATTAGTTCTCATAGACTCAATATCATCATTTAGTGCTTTCATCCACTCATATTTAGTAGAAGATGAGAAAGCCTCTTAGATGGTTTTAGGCTCATCATCATCTTGCATCCCCACCATGAAAATCTCCCCTTCAATTTCAAATCGACGACGGGGAATATTTCCACGTGAGCTTCTACATGGTTGAAACTGCTGAGAATAATCAACAAGTGGTGTTTCGTTACTCGAAGCTAAATCACTCCCACTGTTCCTAATAGCTTGAGAAATTTCATCATTCTCAACTACGACTTGGAGTGATTTCCTCTTGATCCACAAGTTCTTGGAGTTCCAAACTCCTATCAACCTCGCCTCTAATTGGAAATTCATCCTCGATGAAATTCACATCGCGTGACTCAATTTCAGATACCGTCCCATCAGGTTGTTCACCGATTAATACATATCCTTTAGAGTGATCAGGGTACCTTATAAAGATACACTTCTTTCCTCTAGGACCCAGCTTTCCATACTTATGGAAAGAATCGTGAATGAAGCCCGCTGAACCCTATGGCCACAAGTTATTCAAGTTGGGTTTCTCACCGATCCAAAGTTCATACGGGGTTGACAGCACTGATTTGGAGGGCACTCTGTTAAGGATATAGGCTGTAGTCAAAAGTGCATCCCCCCAATATGATATTGGTAGGTTTGCTTGCGCCATCATCGATCTAACCATCTCAAACAGTGTCCGATTTCTTCTTTCTGTCACGCCATTTTGTTGTGGTGTATATGGCATTGTCAACTGCCTTTTAATTCCTTTTTCATCACAGAGCCTTTTAAATTGTTCAGACAAATATTCACGTCCACGGTCAGTTCTTAGAGCTTTTATACTCCTGTCTAATTGATTCTCAACCAAACTTATGTATTGTCTAAAGCAATCCAATGCTTCAGACTTATGGGAGATCAAATAAACATGACCATATCATGAATAATCATCTATGAATGTGATGAAATATACAGCCCCATGTGACGCCCCCAAATTCCGCTTGGGATTGAACGGACATTTGAAGTGTCGAGACATGCAACACAAGGTTACCTGCCCCCGTTCATGACATATAAGATGCAATGTTCCTAACATGCATCTAGCATTATGCAATATTCGCAGCAGATAATCTTTTTCTTTAGCAATACTATGCACCAAACTAAATATATCCCAAATACTTGAAACATAATTCATACATAAAGGCATACTAAAAAGCCGTGATCATCACACTAGTCCAAAATGGTTGTGATCAAAAGAATACTTGAGATACAACTCCAAAAGTACAAGTATTAACCTAAGTTAAATACTATACCATCATCAACATCGCACCGTGGCCTAGTCGACCGTATTCAGTTGGTCAGATTCCAATTCTCCTTTGGGTCCTGTAACAAGATCTACCATTCGGGGGGAATGGTAGTTGGGACTACCACAGTGAGATTTGATTACAAATCTCAGTAAGTTAACATAAAACTTATACACAGGTTAAAAATGCATGCATGGCAGTAAAAGCATAAATGCATAATTATAGTCATACATAAACATAGTATAACTTGACATATAGCATGACTTAACCAGAACTTAAGCGTGAACTGAACTTGACTTAACATGGCATGAACTTAAGCTTAAAACATAACATGAACAATCAACATAACATGAACGTGAAACATAACATGGACATGAACATAACATAACATGAACGTGAGCTTGAACGTATCATAAACGTGAACATAACATGATGTGAACATGAACTTGGAACATAACATGAACATGAACATAACATGTACGTGAGCATAACATAACATGAACTTGATCTGAAACTTGACTTAACATAAACTTGGAATCTTATTTAATTGTCTTGATTAATAACGTGCATTAATACGTACTCCACAGTTGTTGTGGCCCCACGTATTCAAGTAACATAAAACATAATACGTACTCCACAGTTGTTGTGGCCCCACGTATTCTACATGTCACAATTGCTGTGTCTCATGTAGTGTATGCTCCACAGTTGTTGTGGCCCCATACTTCATGCTCCACAGTTGTTGTGGCCCCATGAATTCACATAACATAAAATATAATACGTACTCCACAGTTGTTGTGGCCCCACGTATTCTACATGTCACAATTGCTGTGTCTCATGTAGTGTATGCTCCACAGTTGTTGTGGCCCCATACTTCATGTAACATAAAATATAATACGTACTCCACAGTTGTTGTGGCCCCACGCATTATAAGTAACATAAATATAATACGTACTCCACAGTTGTTGTGGCCCCACGCATTATAAGTAACATAACATAAATATAATACGTACTCCACAGTTGTTGTGGCCCCACGCATTATAAATAACATAACATAAATATAATACGTACTCCACAGTTGTTGTGGCCCCACGCATTATAAGTAACATAACATAAATATAATACGTACTCCACAGTTGTTGTGGCCCCACGCATTATAAGTAACATAAATATAATACGTACTCCACAGTTGTTGTGGCCCCACGCATTATAAGTAACATAACATAAGATATAATACGTACTCCACAGTTGTTGTGGCCCCACGCATTATAAATAACATAACATAAATATAATACGTACTCCACAGTTGTTGTGGCCCCACGCATTATAAGTAACATAACATAAATATAATACGTACTCCACAGTTGTTGTGGCCCCACGCATTATAAGTAACATAAATATAATACGTACTCCACAGTTGTTGTGGCCCCACGCATTATAAGTAACATAAAATATAATACGTACTCCACAGTTGTTGTGGCCCCACGCATTATAAATAACATAAAATATAATACGTACTCCACAGTTGTTGTGGCCCCACGCATTATAAATAACATAAATATAATACGTACTCCACAGTTGTTGTGGCCCCACGCATTATTATAACATAACATGTCTTATCTTTCTTAATGCATGTGATATTATTTAATATCATATACTTTTCTAACATGGCGTATACTTGTAAATGGCATAATATGATTTAATCATAAACATTTCATGGCATACATGTATCATATGGCATACTTAACATGGCATACTTATAACATACATCATTGTATGGCAGAAAAGATTATTTAACAGATAATTATTCATGAGAGATTAAATCATACGTAACAGATAAACATGTAATGACATAGCATGACATGGCATATACGATAACATACATACATAAATTGTAGTTCTCTTACCCATCACACATACACAATAAACTGATAGTAAGTTAGAGGCTAACTTACCTCGATCGTCGCGTTCTATGAGAATAGAGCGCGAGACACGAGGAACTGCACAACAGCTGGAAGAGGAACACTCAAGTCCTTAAGATTTTCACTTCTGAACTCAATTGCCATATTGTAAGCACTTGCAACACCACGGCCAACTTGAGGTTTCACTATACTCGGAAGAGATAAATTGACTTCAGAAAGCCTTTGCACTAAAACAAGTTCATTAAAATTATCAATAACAACCAAACAAACAACTCATTTCTCAATCCATATACTCTTAGCCATAGTCAACCACAAGATGACACCAGTCATCCCGGACTATAATCCATATCATCACTGCTTCGGGACACTGTCATACAGTTTCCCAACATTACACCATACGCTCCACACTTCTCTGCTACGCCATTCAACCCTTCGTGACACGCCATCCGGTGTATCACGACTTAGTACAGAGTACACTCACGTGAACTCTCTTCCATTCACACTACAAAACCCATCACTGCGATACACGTCTCACGGTGCATCGCTACGCGACACGGAGTACGCGCTACGCGTACTTCCTTCGCTACAACACTCATCAACACGATGCACATCACACGATGCATCGCCATACCACACGGAGTACACTACATGCGTACTCCCTTCCTTCTACGACCCACATCACTACAGCGCATGTCGCGCGGCGCGTCGCTGCATTACACAGAATACGCTACACGCATATTCTCTTCACACAACCCGCCGTATCACATCTACGGCATCCATCTCACGCCTATACTTCACAGCACAGTCCACAAAACTACAAAATCAAGCCTAACACTTCACAACCACACTTCGTTTCACAACTACGCAGCGAACTCCACAAACACTAACTACACAGTCTACAGCCAACCAAATCAACTATGTTAAACATAAATAACTAAAGATAGAGGGTTATACCATCGACGGGATAACCCGTGCGTCGCTCGCTGCTCGTCACGAACATGCGTCGGAGGAGCATACGTGGCGGTACGGTGTCTGTCCACCACATAAAGTGGTAGTTTGGGCTTGAGAAAGGCTAGGCGTGGTCTTGGAAGACTCACGGTCGCCTTGTGATGGTCAAAGGTGGCGGAGCACGGCGGCATCACGCCGTGAACAGTAACTCCGAACGGTGAGCGGAGGAGACGCGAGGTAGCGAAAAGCCATAGAACTTCATGGAAAGCTAGGGAAAGGTAGAGGAACATGTGGTGGAGCTGTGGTGGCGAGGTGGTGGTCGGACGGTGGCTAACGGCGGCAGATCGGCCGTTTGAAACCATTTTTGGCCTTGGAGAGTGCGGGAGAGTGTGAGCTCTACGAAGCTCCGTTGGCCATGAAATTTCTTGGAGAGGTTCATGAGGATGAGAGGAACAAGATGGTGGTGGTGAAACACCATGGGTGGCCGTGTACGGCGGCGCACGGTGGTGCAACCGAACGGGTGTTTTGAGAAACCCATATGAGAAAAAGTGAGAGTTTGGGAAAAAGAAAGACATGGGGAGGAAGCCCTTGATGTGGTGAATCCAATGGTGGTGCTTGGTGGCTGATTTGGCCATGTATGGTGGTCCAAAATGGTGAAAAGCCTTAAAAACCCATTTGTTTGGAGGCGAGAGTGGCGGCTAACCGTGGCTCGGATGGAGGTGAAACTTGGAGGGGATGTTCACCGGTGAGAGGGGAAGAAATCTGGGTGGGTGGTGTAGTCCACGCCGCCGGCGAGCGGCGGTTCTGGGCGGAGAAAGAAATCGGCAACAGGGGAGAAAACAGGGCAGGGGCAGCAACTTCCGGGGGCTCTCGGCGACTAACGGCTGGTCCGATGGCTCTGAAAATTGGTGTGTATGAACTATGGTGAAAGGGGAAGAGAATGGCGGGGGTGGTGTACGACACCTCCACCGGACGGCGGAGAAACGGGCGGTCAAAGGGGCGGCGACGGTAATGAGACAAGAAGGAAGAGCACGGGAAGAGAGAGAGAATTGGTGGCCGGCGTTGCACACCTCCGGTGCAGATGTGTTCGCCGGTGAGGGAGGGACATGCCGGAGGTGGAGGTGAGGCACGGCGGCCGGAGGTGGCGCCGGTAGGAAGCTAGAACCGATCAGCTATGGTGGAAGGGTGTAAGTCGACCATGGAGAGAAGGAGAGGAAAGAGAAGGAAAAAAAAGAAAAAAGGAAAAATGAAGGAAAAAGGGTAGGAGCCTAGGTAATAAACTTCAATCCTACGTTTTGGGATCCTCAAATAATTCAACGGTGAATTAAAACACTGATTAAAAACGCGTAAATGTTTTATTTTAAATAAAACACTTTAAATAAAACACCACGATGAATTAAGGTAGAATATTATTTTATAAACTAAAATTTATAAAATAATATTTCCTCATCATTATATAAAATGATAAAGTACCGTTAATTAATCGAAGATGATAAAACCAATTAATTTAAATAAGAGTTTTCAACGTAAAATTAAACATCTTAATATCTTAAAACAACTAAAATATTTAATCTAAGTAATTATCCACAATTATAATATTTTCAGAGCTCATTAAATTATTATAATTCTGCTACTTTAAAAACAAGCTTATCTAATACTTTGAAATTCGATGGATAAGATCCGGGAAAACGCCATCGAGGTACAACGCTTAGGATAAAACTGTTCATGATTTTTACAGCTGTCGGTGAAGAACAAATTACGTGATTTACGGAAAAGATAATCTATACGCGTGATTCCAGATGAGGGTAAAGACGAGAGAGATGTGATTGCTGTCGGGAAAGAATCCAAAACTGATAATTTTAGCGGGCTGTTACACCCCGTGTCTCGGCCTTGCACTCATTGGGCCACAAATATCTGAGTGGATTAATTGCAACAGAGAATATGCTCTTGCTGCTTTTCCAAATGGTTTTCTTTTTGATTTTCCCATCAAACAATATTCACAAGTGGGCAATGTGACTTTAGCGAGATTGCTTATTAGGTTTTCTCTAGCTAACCGTGTCATCCTCTCTTGCCCAACATGGCCAAGTCTAGCATGCCATGTATTCGAATATAAATTATAAGATTCAGTGATAAAAATAGTAGATTCATTCACATTTGAATAATCCAAATCCATTATCATAAAACTGTCTGAAAGAAAAACAAAACCATAAAAAACATTACCCAAAAATATGGAAACACCATTGTTTTTAAATAAAAAGCGGAAACCAAGTCTGATTAAAGTAACTACGGAAAATAAATTTCGTCATATTCCAGGAGAGTATAACACATGATGGAGTAATAAAATGCGACCGTCTCGCAACACTAGCTTGTAGGTACCAACTCCCAGTACCTTGACACTAGCTCCATTCCCCACGTTGATATCACGACTCCCAACAAGAATTTGATGATACTCGACAAATCTGACTCTGTCTCTTGCTATGTGGTCGGTCGCTCTTGAATCAACAGTTCAAATAGGATAGGAGTGAGCAACCATCACATAACTTGTTACATAAACAGAAAGAGAATAGTCAGATTATACCTTTTTCGGCTCAGTACAATCACGAGCGAAGTGGCATTTCTTTCCACAGTTAAAGCAATCCATATTGGACTTGTTCTTTCCACGCTTCCCTCTATTGGTGCGTTTGAAAGTTCCTGACTCTTTTTGCACATGTCCAGTGGATACCCCAAGCTTATTATTCTTGTGCTTAGGCTTAATTGCCTTACGCGAGCAAGATTCAGCCACATAGGATGAATCTTTAGGCTTAATAGCCTCTAGGCGCTTGGCCTCAAGCTCCAAATGACGTGACATATCATCAAAAGTTTTGATGTTCTCATTGTGCGTCAAATTTTGACTCATGGCTTCCCATGAATTGGGTAGTGAGCGTATAACCGCTTGGACTTGCTGCTCATCCGTCAGATTGTTTCCAGCCACTTTGAGTTCATGGATCATTGATGACATCGTTCTAAGATGTTGCTTTATCATGTGTTCAAAGTGCATCTTGTAAGAGTCAAACTTCATAGTCAGTCTGCGCAATCTCGTGGCAGAAGTTCCCCCGAACTTCACTTTCAGTGCTTCCCACATACTTTGAGCAGTGTTATACTCCTCGAACTCCCCGATAAGGTCATTGTGCATGCTGCTTAACATAGTAAAGCACGCACACCGATCCTTTTTGAGCCAATTCTCAAAAACTTCATGATCCTTTTAGTGTTGTTTAGAGTTCCCTTTTTCAGGCTCAATTAGGGAATGAGTTAAGGTCTCCAAGTCCTCTTGCTCATTCAAGACATATTAGATCTTACGATGCCAAATGTTGTAATTTTCCCCATCTAGTTTTTCTCCTTTGTTCAAATTGGCAACAATACTTTTTGATGTCATTTCACTACAAAAAATGCACAAATTAGATATACACACACACCTTAAAAAAAAATGCCGCATCACTAGATCGAAAATTCTCTAAGCTTCCTAATTATCTCTTGCGCCACAATGCTCAATTATTAACTATTATCTTAATTTTCGCGCAATTTTAAATTGCATGGGAAATTTCAAACAAATTTCAACCATACATCCACTAATTATCACTAAAAAAAATTAGTCTTACTAATCCAGTGATAATATCATAAACCAATCATGTATTTGAAGAAATGATCATGTCAAAAAAAAAAAAGATAATAAAACAGATTTCTTTTTAGCACAATTAGATCATAAAAAAATACAACCCCCACTTATCACCAGGAGAAGCAATAGCCCAATGGTGCGCTTTCATCTTGGCTCCCTTTAATCATGTTATGCACATGTGAAAGATGACAATCAATCATCTTTCAAAATTTTCAAATTTAATTTTCAAAATATTCATGCACATGTGGAAAATATATTTTAATGCTTTATGATAAAATATTAATTTTGAGCCTTAATCCTAATTTCGAATTTTTAAGAGATTTACAACATTACTCTATGATTTTAATGTGAACTTGTTCCCTTCTTGCTCATACTTGGTTCCTTGATGTACTTGATTCCATTGTGTGGACAACTTGAGCTTGAGACTCCTTTATTCTTTGAATTCATTTGTTATCATCAAAATCCATGTGTAGATTTTTAATTACATGAAACTTGAAACCTTGGGTTCAACAATCTCCCCCTTTTTTATGATGACAAATACTTGATAGAACCTGAAATCTGTATTAATACTTAAGCTCCTCATGAGAATGTGCGTTAGTTTTTCAAGCAAAAGTATAAATATAATTCCAAGAATATATAACAAGTTTAGCAATTTAAACAATGTTAATGTTCTAGTTTAAAACTTCTCCCCCTTTTGGCATCATTAAAAAGGATCGGCAGCAAGTAAATGGACTGAAGAAAACGGTGCGTTAATAGACACTGTAGATAGTTGAAAAAGAGAGCCGTCCATGACCCGACAAGTGCTGCAAAGCCTCGAGGCCTAACTCTATGAATTTAGTGCAGCTAAAGATTGAAACAATCATATGATGTTGTTGACAAATGGGATTGAAGGTTTTGAATTTCTATAAAAAATGATCATTTTCACCTATCGGATACAAAAAAAATATCGCTTCTTGACCTGAGTTCTGTTTTTCCATAACGATAGAATGGCCGAACAATTCTCTTCCACTTATGTTCCAGACTTGAATCAGGAACCCTTGACGCATCAACCATCAATCTTCTCTCCTGAGGCCGTCAATACCATGATAAGAGCAGAGAACCGTTTTTCTAGTAGGACTGATTATGAGATTATTGCAGAATCAAGAATGCTCAGTAGTCAATATGCTGCCTCTGTTACGATTATGTCTCGGAGGTTAATGGCGAGGGTGAGTGAGATTGATCATCTTAACATCCAAATATCTGAGTTACGACAGAAGCTTGCTAATAAGGATAGAGAGAATGAAAGGCTAAAGCAAGAAAACAAAGAGTTGAAAAAATTTACAGATTGGTATGCTCATGATCTGCAACCACGAATAGTGGAGCTGGAACGAGAAAGGGTTCAGATACAAGGTCAACATCGGCAGATAACAGCAGAGGTTCATCGTTTACTAGAAAAATAGGGACAATCTACTGTTAATCTCGCTGGCTTAGTAAGAAAACTTTTGACAATGTGTGTCCAACATATCTTGTATTTCTTTTGACTAAATAAGATTTGAAGAGACAATAGTTTATCTTGTTCTTTATGCTATCTCTATAAAATCAGTCTTAAAGTTCATCTGATTTGCATCAAATCTTTTTCTCATCTCTATAACTCATCTGCATTCTTTCAACATTCTCGCTTTAAGTTTTCAATTCTTTTCTCAATGGCTCATTCTTCTAACATTCCTCTAGATCCATCCATGAGGTATTCTACACTTCAATCTCATGTCCTTTCTGCAGCTACCATTGGTGCCATGTTGCAGCAAGAGAATAATAGTTTGGCTAATAAGTCAGACTCCAATGCTATCTACGACTTGGTGAGTCTTGGGACTCGCTACTCATCCTCTATTGTTACTTTTTCCCAACGGGTACAAGCCAAAAACTATGAGGTTGAAAGGCTTAAAGAACAAATTGTTTTACTTCAACGAATTGTTCAAGAGTCTCACACAAGGGAATGAATCATTCGGCAGAAAAATAAACAGTTGAAATCTCTATTAGATTCTTCATTCCGCTTGCCAGTTCCCATGGATAAGGATGACATGATATTGTATGAAGAGAATGAGCGTCTCAAACATGAGGCTAAGAACCTCAAGTTTATGTAAAAGTATTAAAAAAAATATCTCTCTATTTTTATGAACTTTGGTCTACCTTTTAAGAGATATTCATAACATGCATTATACATATTTCTCTTCTAATCATACACAATCTATCTTCTGGTAAAGGTTTTGTGAATATATCTGCTAACTGATTGTGTGTGTTTGTGAACTCTAGTACTATATCGCCTTTCTGCACATGATCTCGAAAAAAATGATATCTTATTTCAATATACTTAGTTCTAGAATGTTGTATTGGGTTCTTTGAAAGATTTATAGCACTTGTATTATCACATTTGATTGTTTATCAAACATGAGCTAGTCTTACTAATCCAGTGATAATATCATAAACCAATCATGTATTTGAAGAAATAATCATGTAAAAAAAAAAAAGATAATAAAACAGATTTCTTTTTAGCACAATTAGATCATAAAAAAATACAACCCCCACTTATCACCAGGAGAAGCAATAGCCCAATGGTGCGCTTTCATCTTGGCTCCCTTTAATCATGTCATGCACATGTGAAAAATGACAATCAATCATCTTTCAAAATTTTCAAATTTAATTTTCAAAATATTCATGCACATGTGGAAAATGTATTTTAATATTTTATGATAAAATATTAATTTTGAGCCTTAATCCTAATTTCAAATTTTTAAGAGATTTACAACATTACTCTATGACTTTAATGTGAACTTGTTCCCTTCTTGCTCATGCTTGGTTCCTTGATGTACTTGATTCCATTGTGTGGACAACTTGAGTTTGAGACTCCTTTATTCTTTGAATTCATTTGTTATCATCAAAATCCATGTGTAGATTTTTAATTACATGAAACTTGAAACCTTGGGTTCAACAACCAGTCTTCTTCAACTTCCGGAATTGGTATTGTTCATGTGAATAGTACCCAAAAAAAATAAGTGGCTTAAAGCAACCATTATAGTCAGCCTCCGCAGCTGGGTTTGGTGGTAGAGCACTCACTAGAGTGCTTTGAACGCCACGAGTGGGCTGCTCCCATGGTGCAGCACCACTCCTTGGCAGCTCTCATGGTGTAGCACCACTCCTTAGCATGCGACAGCTGTGGTGCATGCTGCCCCACTGCCCCATGCGGTGCCAGTGGCACCACGGTGCGAGCCCGCAGCACCATGGTGCACCACACTGCAGGCTGTAGCACCGTGTGCTTTCAGCACCAAAAATGGTGCTCGGTGCACCACTGGGTGCTTGCAGCCCATTGAGGTGTCCTCAGCACCTTGTAGTGCGAGGACCACCCGTGTGGTGCTAGCAGCAATCATGTGGTTGCCCAGCAACCACCACGGTGCGTACCGCACCTCTGCGCATGGCATATACACTGCCATGCGCAGTATCACACAATGCTTGACATATATATATTGCATTTAAAAAAAAAAACTACAATATAATACATACTCTTAATGCATAAAAAAAACTGTCAAACACATCTAGCAATATGGCGTGATGCTCATGTAAACAGAGATTATATAAAAAAACTTACGATAATAGATCATGGCATTTCTAACAGTTTCAAACATGTTTTAATAAATAGAGACTTAACCCAATATATATAAACATGATCATATTCATAGAACGTAAGAAAAAGAAAATATATGCATTACATGAACAAGAAATAGAGACATATTTCACTGGGAACAACTAACTTAATTCTCTGATACCGATGTTAGAAATTATGTAAACGTACACAACGGAAGAAATACCTCAAAGATAATCTGTGTGGTTGTTCCACGAGTGAATCCAGTGTTCAAACCGATTTCTCCTCTCAGTGCGTGAATGTTCTACGTAGATAAATTTAGAGGCACACTCAAAATGCCCATAGCCTAAAAGTTTTCACTCTTAGAACAGAGAGAAATAATACCAAGAGAGAATACCTTCTGCCAAGGGATTCAGTCCTCCGCAACTTTTCATATGGTAACTATTGGCTAGCCAAGGTTACGGCCAGCCAAGGTTATGGCCCTTGACTCCAGGCATAACGCCTGGAGTAATGCCAGGCGTTATGCCTAGCATCCCTGAATGGAATAGGCGTTATGCCCACTAAGGGCGCCCTTGCTTTATTACAGAAGAAGCAGACATTTGTGAGCTCTAGCATTCGCTTGTTTCGGTGTCGTCCACTAAAAAGTTCACCTCTTCTTTCTCAATTTCTATTAACTTGAATCCTTCCCATAGCTTTGTTAGTTCTTCTGCCATATAAATGTTTGTTGCAATCTCTCGGTTTCTCCAGATTTCTCCAGAAATTTAGCGAAACCCTACTCCACGGCCTCACCCTTCTAAGAATGAAAGGACAGTCACCTTACCCAAAAAGGAAAGGACTTATCTCATCCGCTGAATCTTGCTTGAACATCAGTTGATCATCTCATTGGCCGTTTCCAAATATTTTTGGGAGGCTATTGTCGTTGTTGCTAAAATTCCATAAAGCCAAATTGATATGGAGAAAGGCAGAGACCCATGTTTGTCTTATAATGCGCGTACGTACAGGGATCAGCAAAATATGGTAAAGATATATGGAACTGAGATGGATAAAGTATCGGGAAACAGTCCAAAATGATAATGCCGCACTTCAAGGCTAAACAGATTTTAAACTGATCATGGAGAGTTTCTGCAGCATGACCATGCCAGTCCCGCGATGATCTAGGGTCCCATAATCATGAGATCAGAGCCACCAAATGCTCCCAACTACGCGAGAATTATATGTATACATGCCAAGGTGGTCAAAATCTGTAGGCAAACTTTGTGATCAGGAAATTATATCAGAAAATATGCCAAGTGTACGTAAATTCAGCCACATGTAATATCGACGGCCCACATAGTAAACCTCATCTCTTCATGCAACCAGTCGCAGCACGTGGTGCATGCGCACCTTTCGTTTCTTCTGCTTTTTTGAAGGTTGTGATTATCATCATCCATGTAGTTTCCCAAAGATAAATGTTTTTTATTTTTCCATAATATTTGTATTACTTAAATTACACAAAATATATAGGGATCTAGGAGTACTGTGCCCCCATATCTTAGTTTGAAAGCTAACGTATATATATGGAACCTAACTAAAGCAGAATCCTGATCTTTGAAGATTGACTAGAGATAGGAAGGAGCTTTCTTCTGCTTTGTTACTCGCACTATGGACAAACAAGGAGGAATCAAATTTGGGCACCACTTGATTGCATTATTTGTTCTTACCTCACACTCTAAAAGGATGATATTAGTTTGTCGTCTTCTCTTATATGCGTAAAATAATTGAGATCCTCTCCAATTATCTTATCAAATTGCATGGACTGATAAAGAAATACAGAGATTGCATATGGCTAAATTCTGTTTGAAAATCTTAAACGAATATTCGAATACTGTAAGCTAAGACTCATATTATACGTCTATCTCTCTCTCATGAATTAAGCGCTCGATCTCTCTCTAACTCTCTCAAGATATCTATTCACACACAGGTGTATATATATTCCTCATGTCTGTCTATCTTGAAGCTAGCTTTGCATATTAAGTTGGGGGATTCTCTCTCTCTCTTTCTCTCAAAAAAGAAAATATAATATATGGCTTCCCAAGGTAGCCTTAGTACTAACGTTTCCACGACTCCGAAAAGTGGCAGATCAGGTGGAGAAGGCGCCGTCGACGTGGCATCAACAAGTTCACCAAAAGGAGGCCAATGCTTGTGTTCACCAACGACGCACCAAGGGTCGTTCCGTTGCAGGTTTCATCGGTCATCGGCTAAAATGACGAAGCGATCAATCTCCATGCCTGCCAATACCTCTTCAGCCGCTGCCCTCTCTCCCAACTCTGTCGGGTCTACGTAATGCGCATGCTAGCTGATCTACATATGCTTTCAAACCAATTGTCTTATATATATCGCTCCTTCAAACTCCATCTAGAACTCAAGTTCTGATATATATTTGAGATTCTGCCTGCTTGTGATTTATTTATGTGCAGCTCTTCAAAAGTCACACATAAACACACACAGCATGTTGTTGGATGATCTATAATATTATTGTTGTTTGGTAAATATGATCTCTTTTCTCTTATTGATGAAAACATTGACATATTATATATGATAAGAGCTGCATGTATATATATATATATATATATATATTTATATGAGACTGCAGGCTGCAGCCGCTAGCACTAACTTCTCTAGACCAAATGAAACTGAGTTCTAAGAAAAATGGCTGACAACAATTTCCAAGCAAGTTTATTGTTCAAGGTAATAAAATTCGTGTGAATTATCCTTGAAACAGTCATCGTATCTCCTTTTCCCGCACAACTCACTGGTCATAAACTCCTCTGAAAATCAGTGACATTTATGATTTTTGTTTTGGTCCAAAAAATATCAGCCTGCTGCTAAGTACCATTAGTACTGGTCTGTAATTTATCTGGAGAGATTGCATCCATTGTAGTATTGGGTGAACTACGATTTTTCAAAAAATATAAAAAATCCGGATTACGATGAAATTATGGATGTGAATCGAGATGGGTTTTGATCGAATGGCCAACGAATTTTAGTCATTAATTTATATTTGGTCAGAATAATATCAATGATAAAATCCACAAGTAAAATGATAGGCCACCGCTCCCAGTTACTACTAACCATCTTTATTTTTTTATTTATTTTTTTTCGTGATTAAGGAAGTGTTTTTAATGATGTGAATTTTTATTATAAAAAAATATTTAAAAATGTTAAAAAATACATGTAAAAAAAATAAAAAAATATATATATCAAACTACGAATGGTAGCTCCTGGAGCGGTAACCGTAGCAGCATTCAATCCACAAAGCCCCATGTTTTGTTTTTTCAATATATGAATCAACAGTCAAAAAGGTGATGTCCCTCGATAATGACTCTGAAAGAAAATTTCATGACGTGCAAACTAATTTGTGATCTGTAACATATTGTCTTCTTTTTCTTTGATCTCTATTGGCCTTATCTTTCTTTGTTGCCAAGCATATTATATAGCTGTTACATGTCACTTTCTCAATACAAATATTCTTGAGTTCTGTTTATTAAGGAAAATTCTATTAATCGTTTAGGAACGAATGGAAACTCATGTCACAAGAATGCCTTGTTTGGGAACAAAAGATCTCTCTAAAGAAAAATGTTATTCGATTCTTTAGCATTTTTATCCTTTTGTCTTTTCTTTATGATGTGGTATTAAATAATTAATAAATGATGAAATTTTTTATTATTTTTTCATCATTTAATGTAAAATTACATGATGATGAAAGGATGCTAAGTAATAGAATAATAAATAGCATTTTCCTCTTGAAAAAATAATACTTCCTTAGAAAATGGATCTCACATTCGATTTAAACATCTTTGCCGGTCCATGTACACCAAGATTTTATCATCTCTCAAAAATAAATTTTATGAAATGATTTCCATTGATTTTCACGATTCTAAAAAACCTCTCTCACAAAAACAACTCATTAAACATTACTTCAATAATGGAGTACTCTACCGATTTTTTTTAAGTTTCACAAAAAGTATTTCTCAAGATTAAAAAAAAAAATCTAAACATATACTTTCTATATATGGCCCCATCACTTTCATAAAACTCCCCAAAGTCTCTCTTAAAATGTTCATCTTGATTTAAAAAATCTTCAAGAAAATCATAGCTAAAAAAAAAAAAAAAAAGATCGAAGAGAAAAGGCGCGCTGGAAATAAATCATGCAAGTAGCTACAAATTCATATATATTACAGATATTAGTTTGAGGATCAGATTCGAGTATATATATACATACAATTGCTATTAGAGAGTAGGGATCTTACATAGGTCTGTTATACGTACATAGAAGTAATATATTGACATACAAATTAAACTATTAGAGAGAGAGAGAGAGAGAGAGAGAGAGAGAGAGAGAGAGAGAGAGAGAGAGAGAGAGAGGTATCTAAGGATCAAAGACCTCAAGAATTAAGAAACATCTTCTGTAGCACAATTCAATTTATAATTTTACAATAACCTTCATGATCTTATCCCCTTCGAATTAATGATGTCCGGTTCTTTGTACTTGAGAGTGTCCAACGTCCCTACTTGATCAGTGTTGCAAAATTATACTCTCAGAATATGATGAGACATCATGTCATTAAAATGACATTAATCTATGATAATAATTACTCGATCTTACTCTATAAGGTGTGTTTGATAACTACTCTTATTTTAAAAGTCACGTCTTTTAGTCATGTCATTTCAAGATTTAATATGCCCTTGTAAGAGAGCAAACCATTGTGGACCTGATAGTGAGTCGGGTCCAAGATTTCTTGATGGTAGTGGCTTATAAGCTTTTGTAAATGGAGATCTTGAGGGTAAGACTTTTGTAACTGCTCTATCCATTGTGTTTGTATCATGTTTACTGCTTTGGAGTTGGATATGTGGCTGTGAGTTTTGGTTGGTGAATTTGGTTGATTGTGGGGAGTTGGGTTGGTTGTCAAATTGGTTGTTGGTGTTGAGCTTTCAAGAAGGGGTATACGGGATAATGCATCAATCACTTTATTTGTTTTCCCACTCTTGTATCCCACAGAAAAATCGTAGTCTAATAACTTAGGCATAGTTTGGATAGAGATATTTTTATCTCATCGCATCTCAATATCTAAATATCACAGACACAAATACTATTCAATTTTAGATTTTCAACTTTTTCATTTAATCATTACCTAATTCTTACAACTTTTTAAAATTTTAAAATAAAATACAAAAAATAATTCAAAATTTTCAAATCTCAGAACAAAAATAATATTACAAAATTATATTTTAACAGTATTTTAACTTTATAATATTTTTATTCAACTTTTTCTCTCCCTTTTCCTAAAACCCCATAAAAGATTTTAACTCAAACTATTTCTAACTCAATTAATCTCATCTCAACTCATATGTTTCACTACTATTCACAAACAATTTCAACTCAACATCAAAACTAGGCCATTTTTGTTGGGCAGGAGTGCCTACCTTTTGCTCCAAAAGATATTTCAAGGCTTGCTGATAAGTGCATACCTTGAAATATTGTCCTACCAAGTAATGACACCACATCCTTACTACCATCACTAGTTCTAGGAACTCTTTCTCGTAGGCAGATAGTGTGAGACTCTTGCCTTTTAGCCCCTGATTGAGATAGGCAATTGATTGCCCTTTCTGCATTAAGATTGCTCCTAAGCCTTTTCTTAAAGCATCACACTCTACCACAAATGTCTTTGAAAATTTTGGTAATGTCAAAACTGGTAGTTTCGCCATTGCATCCTTGAGTTGCTCAAAAGCATTCTTTGTCTCTTCAGTCCAAATGAAAGAATTCTTTCTGAGAGGTGTCATGAGGGGTGCTGTTCCTTAGATCTATACAAACTTACGACAATACCTTGTAAGATCCAAAAATCCTTGTAACGTCTTAAGATTTGTGTGCAAAGGACAATTTTGCATAGCAGTAATCTTTTGGGGATCAGCCTTGAGACCCTATTGAGAGATTAAAGTACTCTAAGTACTCCATTTGTTTGCTGCCAAAAATACATTTAGGAGCTTTTGCAAAAAGTTGATGAGATTTTAGAGTATCAAAAACAGTATGTAAATGTTCTTCCAATGATTTAATGTGAATTAAACTATTATCAAAGAAAACCAAGACAAACTTCCTTAGGTATTGCCTATAAAATTCATTAATAAACTCTTAAAAGGTAGTTGGAGCATTGGTGAGCCCAATGTGCATCACTAAAAATTCATAATGACCCTCGTGGGTCTGGAAAGCTGTCTTGTGTATATTAGCAAGATGCATTCTAATTTGATGATATCCAGAATGCAGATCCAATTTTTAAAAAATTATTGCCCCATGGAGTTTATCTAATAGCTCATCAATATTAGAGGTAAGGTACTTATCTATCATTGTATCTTTGTTGAGAGCATGGTAATCCATGCACATATGCCAACTTCCATCCACCTTCCTGACTAAGAGATCAGGAGATGAGTAGGGGCTTTGACTACCCCTAATGATGCCATTGCTTAACATTTTTGCCACCAAGCACTCTATTTCCTCTTTTTGGCAATAGAGATATCTGTAAGGTCGCACACACACTGGTTTAAAACCTTCCTCTAGCTATATCTTATGATCATGACTCTAAGGTGGAGGCAGACCATGAGGTTAAGCAAAAGCTACACCAAATTCCTACACCACTTGCTGCACAATAGGGTTAATCTTGGCTTCAAACTTCACAAGAGCTTCTCGTATTAGATGCAACCAGATACCATTCACTAATCCCATTTTCAACTTAGGGACCTAATTTTCTTCCTCCAAAACTTTGGTAGATAAGTAGATTCCCTATAACTTCACAGTAAGAGTAAATTGCATAGTAAGATTAGTAAAATTCCATAAAATAGGGCCAAGACTCCTTAACCAGTCCATTCCTAACACCGTGCACAATCTCCTAGGGTCAATAAGTAGAGATGAGCCTTAAACTGTAGGTTTTGTAACTGGATAGGAACTGCCATACAAAAACTGAGGCAAGGAAGGCTATCTTGATTAGCCACTTTGACTGACACATGGCTCTCTCCCACTGGCAATCTAGTCTTCTTTGCTACAAATGGATCTACAAAGCTATGAGTACTCCTTGTGTTAATGAGGAACAGTAGCTTGGGGTGATTAATAGTCCCTTCCAACCTCATAGTCTTTAGTGATGGGGAACTTGCTATGGCATGTAAAAAGATGCCTAACAGTTTACCCACTTTCTTATCTTTCCTCGTAGCCTCATCTTGTTGTATTACTGCTAAAGTACCTTAAGCTTCTTCTTGCTCTTCTTCTTTCTCCTATAGGCACTCCACCAGAAAATTTTTTGAGCAACTATACCTATGGATTCGGTGAAATTTCTCATCATAATAATAACGAAGTCCTCTTTCTCGTCTCTCTTGCATTTGGGTTGGAGTAATTCTCTTAATTGGTTGGTTTTTGGTTTGGTCAGTTGGGTCTTGGGTCTTGTCGGTTGGGTGGGGTTGCTAGTCTTAGGATAGGTGCTAGGGTAGGAAGTATTGGGGTGTAGTTTTGCATAGTGGGGGGTTTGTGTTTGGCTTATGGGGAAAAATACTTAGGTACTCCTCAAAACTTCTTCTTCTTGCAATCTAGCCAACCCAAAAGGTGCCAATAAGGTAGTGGGTTCGAACATGGTGACAATAATTGCAAGGTCATGCCTTAGCCCACTAAGAAAAGTACTAATATGGAACTCCTCTGTAAGCCCACTGATCCTATTAGATAGGACCTCAAACTCAAACTGTGTTGGGACTTAAGAAACCACTCTATTGGTTCATAACCATCAAACTTAGGAAAGTCCATCCTAAGAGTCCTAGCTTGAATTCTGTCATTCCCTTCAAACAAAAGATTACTATTGACCTTACCCTCCGGATTGTAAGAGCCTTCTCTACATTGTTAATTTCCAACCATGATTGCAATTGATCATAATTGGTTGCCAAGTTGTTAATATGTTGTAACATTGCTTCCAGCATTTGTCTAAATCTATCTTGTTTTTCTTGCAAGTGCACGATTTCCCCTTCAGAGTGGACACACCTTCATCAAGTTAAGCATGATGTGTATCCTCAGCCATTGCACATGAATGCGGCTCTGAGACCACTATTATGTATTGAGTTAATAAAATAAATAGCAACAATACCTATGGCACTTCGATTAGTCAAGGCCTCCAAATACTCTACAAATTCACGGATAGAATCTCATAACTTTTATTAATGGATCCTTACAATATTTATAAAAAAACTTCAAATAACTGCTATTAGACTAAAGCTTAACTGACTATCTACATTAAAAAGTAGTTGCCTCTCTGGAGTTCTCCCGAATCCTCTTAGAGGTGGTGTCCAAGTGCATCTTTTTTTAGGAGTTCCTGTCTATTTGCTGTGAGATTTTGCTGTTCATAATCTTCTGGCTCGTGGAAACGGCAAGATGAATGATTTGGAGGAGAGATGGAGTCAATTTAGACTAACGGAAGAAGAGGAAAATATTGTTCTGAATCCTGATGAGAATCATGATGTAGTTTCATGGAAAGGAGGCCTTAGCCTTATTGGGAAAATCTGCACTGATCGATCAATTGGCAGTGATCTAATCTCGAAAATAATGGCTAATATATGGAGAATTAGTAAGAGGGCTATTTTTCAGGAAGTCGACAAGAACGTCTTCGTCATCACTTTCACAACACATGCTGACAAGGCCCGTATTCTAGAAGGCAAGCCATGGCTCTTTGATAACTCTCTATTTGTGATTATTCCTTATGATGGTTCTTTGCAACCAGGGCTCATCATTTTTGAATTTGAGATCTTTTGGATTCGAATGCATAATTTACCATTAGGGAAGATGATTGAAGATTGGGGATCAAAGATTGGTTCCTCTGTGGGATTAGTTCATGATATGGAAGTAGGTGTTGATGGAATTGGATGGAGAAATTTCCTTAGAGTCCGTGTGGAACTGAAACTTCAGAAAGCTTTGGCCAGAGGGAGGTTTATTAATGTGCAGGGAAAGAAAGTATGGATTGACTTTAAGTATGAAAAACTACCCCGGTTTTGTTTTTCATGTGCTTGCCTATTGCATTGTAGCCAAGGTTGTACAATGGGATCTTCTTCCAAAAATGCATCTCAGTTTAGAACTTGGCTTAGGGCTGCTAAGGGTCCTAGACGACGGTCACACTCCCATGGTAGTTCTAATGATAACCAGAAGGTTTTTCCAGTGAAAACACTGCGGTAAATGAGGTTTTTTGGTGTCTCAAGCGCCAAAGAAACCAGAAGGCTAGAATGGAAGTGAAAAATCTTGGCAAAAGGATCATTTGGAGGAATTGATTTCTGCAGATATCGCAGTGCCAATTGAGATAATCATTGATAGTAACAGTCGTACTTCTGTTTAAAGGTGCAAACAAGGGGGAATTTCAATTGAAAAGTGGCCAAATTCTAAACGAAATGCTGATAGACGATAGTGGGACTAAGAATCAGGAACTGGGCATTGGGGGGGGGGCAATAATGCTCAGGCACTATCACACGGGCTTATAATCCAAAGAGCAAGACGATGGAACGCTGAGCTCGATCAGAAGGTAATGATGTTCTGTCTTCTATTTCTTTGATTGTTGGCTCAAAAAGGCCCTTTGATGATGCTGAGGGCTATCCCAATTCTGAAAAAGAGATAAAGAAAATGAAAAGTAAGGAGGGCCTATATGAGAGATTGGATTTCCAATCGGCAGTGGCTGATAACCAACCCTGCTGAGCATTATGAGGATATTAAGCTGGAATTGTCGGAGGCTTGGGAACCCCTGAATAGTTCAAAGCCTTGGTTTATTAAACAAGGAGAAAGATTCCGAAATAGTTTTCCTCATGGAGACCAAGATGTTTGGTGAAAAATTTAGGAGAATTGCTAGGAGATTTAATTTTGGTAGATGCATAGCAGTTGATGCCATTGGGAGAAGTGGAAGCCTTCTTCTCATGTGGAAGAAGGAAATTGATTATGAATTATATAATTACTCTCAAAGGCATATTAATGGATATATCAATGATGTTGCCGAAGGAAATAAATAGTTTATCACTTGTTCTTATGGCATCCAAACCAGAGTTAAAGACATGTATCATGGCAACTTTTGAGTTCTTTTCGACCTGATTCGTTGGGATGGTACGTCCTTGGAGATTTCAATGAAATTTTTTTTCATGACAAAAAGGTGGGGGGTTGTCCCCGAGGGGAACATCAAATGCAAAATTTTAGGCAGATTGCTGAAGATAATAATTTGTTTGATTTGAGATGGAAAAATGGGGAAAATTTACTTAGTGAAACCGGCATGAGAATTACACTATTACAAATGAACGGTTGGATAGAGTTCTAGCAAATAGTGTGTGGAAGTCTATGTTAACAGAATTTAAAGTTGAAACACTTTCAGCTTTATGTTTTGGTCATTGCCCTATTTTATTGATTTGTTTGAATTCGAGGAAAGTGACACACAGGGGATGACATTCTCATTTTAAATATGAATTTAATTGGAGCAAAGAGGAGAGATGTAAGGAGCTTATCCCTAATGTTTGGAACACAACTCTCGGTCTAGGGGATAATCTGCAATTGGTCCAAATAAAATTAGAAGCATGTAGTAAGAGTTTGAAATAATGGAGCAAGGATCTGGTGAGAAATAGAATCAGAGATATTCAGCAGAAAACTAGAGAAATTCAACTTATTTAAGAAAATGAAACATTAGGAAACATGGGCCGGTTAAAGAATCTGCAAGCTGAACTGGGTTTCTTATTAGATCAAGATGATCTTAGATGGAAGCAGCGAGCAAAGAAACATTGGTTGGCACAAGTTGATAGAAATTCAAAATTTTTTCATACTTGTGTAAATCAAAGGCAAAAGAAAAATTGTATTAAAAAGGTGATAAATGATCAAGGGAATCTGTTACACACACCAGAGGATATTTTGAGAGGCTTCAGAGTATACTTTAAGCAGGTGTATACTTCTTCTAATCCCTTTGCTGCTATAATTAATAGATGTCTATCAAATGTCCCGAGAAAAATTATTGAGGATATGCAAAGACAGCTTGATATGGTTTTCACTAAGACTGAGGTTGAGGCTACTTTATCTCAAATGTCTCCCTTTTAATCTCTGGGGCCAGATGGGTTTAGTGCTGGTTTTTATAAGAATCATTGGAGTGCTGGTGGAATCCCTTGTTCTGATTATAATAAGTATTTGGGTCTTCCCACTGTAGTTGGTAGGTCAAAATACAACATTTTAAAAAGTCTAAAAGAAAAGATATGGTGACTCACAAATAGCTGGAAATCCCAATTTCTTTCCACAACAGGAAAGGAAATCCTTATTAAACTTTCCATTAAACTCCTGAAAGAAATTGAGCAAATATTTTCCAAATTTTGGTGGAAAAATGACCTTGATGGAAGAGGAATCTATTGGCGAAGTTGGAAGTGGCTAAGTGATACAAAAAATAAAATGGTGGTCTTGAATTTAGAGATCTTCAATGTTTTAACCAAGCTATGTTGTCTAAACAAGTTTGGAGGATAATTCAAGATCCTAATTCACTGGTGGCAAGGATATATAAAGCCAAATACCACAAAAAGTGTGATCTCATGGAGGCCAAGTGGGGACCTGCTCTTCGTCGATATGACAAGGCTTATGGTCTGTGTTGGGCCTTGTGAAAAAAGGAATGGTTTGGAGATCCTTTTGGCAATGATATTAATGCTACCGTCTCTAGTCTTATTGATGAGGAAAGAAAGTCGTGGAAAGCTGAGATCATAGAGGCTGGTTTCAGTCATGAAGAAGCAAATATAATTCTAAGCATCCCTATTAGTTCTACAAGATCATTTGGGGACCATCGATCAAAGGTATTTTTTTTTTGTAAAAAGTGCATATTACATAGTGCTCAGTGAAAAAAAGCCGAATGAATGAGAATCACCTAATCGTGGACAAAATTATTTGCAGTGGACAAAACTGTGGAATCTTGGGTTAGCTGGTAATGTAAAAGTCTTTATCTGGAAAGCTTTGTCAAATCTTTTGGCTATAAAAGCTAATCTTTTAAGTAAGAAGATTGTTGATAATGTTTTATGTCCATGTAGCAATACTTGTGTTGAATTTGTAATACACTTTCTTTGGAGTTGCAAGGCTGCTATGGATGTTTGGGGTGGTTGTGATAGTCTAGTTTCAAAGTGGAATTCTAATTATGCTGACTTTGTTGAGCAATGGCATGATTTTATTCAAAACCTGAAGTTGAACTTGGATGCGGTAATATACTACCATTTATGGATTAGAATATGTGATTTTATTTTTAGAAATAAATTCATTAACCCCAGTTAGCTAATTGTGGCTTCAACTACAGAAGTAGAAGATTTCAATGAGATTAATTTAAAAGTCACTTGTTCACGAGCATGAAATGTTATCTCCTCAAGGATGGCTCATTGGCAAGTTCCAACAAGGGGTTTTTTAAAGGTTAACATCGATGCTTACCTTGTAAAAGATCGTGAATAGATTGGAGTGGGAATATTGATCAAAGATGCAGATGGAGAAATTCATATTGCATTAACTAGACAGAAACAACTTGTGCAATCTGCTGCTGCTGTAGAGAGTTATGCCCTGCTCATATCAATTCAATTATGTGCTGAGTTGAAAATAGAAGATGTGGTATTTGAGGGGGATGCAAAACTTGTCATTGAAGCTGTAATTGCTAATATTCCATATTCTTCTTGGTTGGGCCAAATTATTGAAAACATCTGGATGATCAAGTCTACACACTTAAGATGGAAATTCACTTTTGTCAAAAGAGAGAATCAATCAACCCATCATTTAGCAAAGATGCTTATAATTTACCTGTTGAAACTATTTGGATGGAAGAATGAACTTATGTGATTCTTCCATATGTATCATTTGATAAGTGTTGTAATAATCGATTAAGTCAATGAAGTCATGTTTCTTTAAAAAAAAAAAAGAGAGAAAAAAAAAAGAAAAAAAAAAAGAAAAGGAAAAAAAAAAAGACTGACTACCTACGTTACACCCCCACTCAACCACAAAGCCCACACGTCTAACGTGGCCCATGACTGACTGTGTCCTACTTTAACAAAAACCAAACCCCACAACTTAACATGGCAAAATACATAAATAACATTGTAATATTTACCTATCCTACCGCGTAGCCCTGGACATAAGACTGAACCCTAATTAGGTATCGAGAATCATAACATATAAACAAACCCACAAAGCATTCACACTGCCATTTTCATCCATCTCTTCCTATGCATGTGCTCTCTCTCTCTCTCTCTCTAGCATATGAAGAATACAGAACAATGAGTTTTGAAACAAAAAGATCAGTGACTAGTTCCATGAAAAACATAGAAAGTTTGGCTTTGAAAAAAAGTACTGAATGCATGGTTTTGAAAAAGAAAAAATCGGCAGGCTTCATGAAACATCGACAATTACATAACTTTAATCAAACAAATGAGTTTGAAAAAAAGAATCAGTGACTAGTTTCTTGAAAAACACAAACTGCTGGACATTGAAAAAAATGTACAGAATGCTGGATTTGGGAAAAAGAATCCGTGGTTGTTTTTAATGAGAAATACAAAACATAAATCAAATGAATGAGTAAACATACCTTCAAATACGTGGAAACATGGTGGTGGGGAAAAACATTTAGAGACAGAGGAGAGATAAGAGTAATTTTGGCCCCTTCGTACGAAAGAAAAATTGACATATTATATTATATGCTTTGTCAGCGGAACCGATGTATGATTTTCGAAGAGGTCCTAAGAGCATCCCATCTAGTTTTCTATAAAATTTTTTATAATTTAATTTAAAATTACATTTCTTTAAATTTATCCCTAAATTTTATTCATTTTTTAAAAACTTTCTACATTTCATTCCCTATCTTTATCTCTATTTTATTAAATAATATTTCTTTATTCTTTTTTTATTATTTTTTCTCTTTCTTCCATTTACAATCTTAACTACTAACTCTTTTGTCTTATTATCTTCTTTTCAAATTTCACTTTCTACTAAATATTTATACGAGCTTGACTATCCAATACAATATTATTTTTTTCACTATAATTCATATTATAAAAATAGTAATTTTTTTTAATATGTACATTTTCTAACGTGATACGCAATTTGAAGATGCAGAACCGGATGTGGATAAAAGTTTAGATAAAAGTTGAGGTTTTGGCTAAAGTCAAATTCATTAAAGAAACTAGTCTTTGTTGGACTATTAATTTTGAAATTAAAATAATAATATAATATTATATATTTTAATAATAATATTCTTTAAAATATTTTTTTTATTGAAAATTAATTTTTTTCCACTATTTTTTTCTCAATCTAATTATCTAATATAATATTTTTAAAGTAAATTATTGTTTTGGAAATTAATAGTAGGTGTCCAAATTTAAAGAAAGTTTTAAATTTGGCTTGAGTTTTGACTACTCCAAGACCATTTGCTATTCTTAGCCAAAATTTGAATAGGCACCGGTGCTCATCCTATCCACCTATGCAAGGAAACTATAAAATTGAGTTTACAAACGGTGTGAGAAAGAATCAACCCCACTTAGCCCCTTTCATGTCGTAAGATGCTCTCGTTTCATCCTATTTTATTACGTCTCATCCAACATATAAATATAAAAAATATAAATATTTTTTAATTTAAAATTTTTAACTTTTCATCTAATTATTACAATTTTTCAAAAATTTCAAATAAAATATAAAAAATAATTTAACTTTTTTAAATCGTAAAATAAAAATAAAATAAAATAATTATATTTTAAAAATATTTTAATATTTTTATTAATTTTTTTTAAATCTCATAAAATATTTTAATTTAGATGATTTTAATACTATTCACACCAAGCAAGGCTGAACAGAAAAGAGGCATAAAGGAACTTTATTCGTATAGTAGAGGCACAAGAGATTTGAGTGGTTTTGAAATTCGAACGCCAAATGCTAGGTGAGAATTTTTAATTTTAGTTGAAAATTTAAAATATTATTTTTTAATATTATTATTATTATTTTAAAATTAAAAAAAATTAAATTATTTATTATATTTTGTATAAAAATTTAAAAAATTTATAATAATAAAATGAAAATTTTATGTTTTATCTCACCTGCCGAACCCGACCTAATTTAAAACTTTAATCACTCTGTAACATGTTTAAAAATAGAAAGAAATGAAAAGACAAAAACTCATCACACCTCACTTCATTAAATATGAAATTAAAGTTAAACTAGATAAGCTGAAAGTAATTATTTATTTATATATATTTACACATTGGGAGAGGGTCCAACCAAGACCTCAATTATGAAGACCATCCTGAAATAAGTTTTATGTAGTAGTGCTATTTGAATTATTTATATCATACATTATTTATATAATATAATTTAATATTTAATTGTTAAAATTTTAATTTTAAAATTTATTTTAAAACAAAATTATGTGCCATAAAATCTTAAAACAAAATCATTTAACACGTGATCGGCAGAAAAGTAAAAAAATTATTTTGAGTAGTGATCGGCTGCCGCATAGCATTAACTACTTTTATTTTTTTAAATATATTTAAATATTTTTAAAAATAAAATAAATATAGTAAAAGTTATTTTTTAATTATTAAATAAAAAATAAATTAAAAAAATTAAAATACATGACGTGTAAAAATCATGGGAATAATAACATTTTCCAAGTATTTTATATTCCGCAACGAGTCATCCGTTAGGCCGTACAACAAAAATGAGTTCGAAGAACCGCAACTACCAGATCAACCACGGCGCCTACGCCCCCCTCCCTCCAATCCCCACCACCCAAAACGTCGTCGTCCTCCCCATCTACCAACCACCTCCAAGTCGCCATCGGAGTCGCCACTATCTCGTCTACGCCACTGCCACTATCCTCCTCTTCCTAACCATCTTTCTCCTCTACCCATCCGACCCGGCCATCCAACTCGCTCTAGTCCGCCTCAACAGCGTCCGAGTCAATTCGTCGCCTGGGCTCACCCTCGACCTCTCCTTCTCTCTAACCGTCAAGGTCTACAACCGGAACTTCTTCTCCCTCGACTACAACTCCCTTGTCGTCGCGGTCGGCTACCGAGGGAGGGAGCTGGGGTTTGTCAGCTCCCAGGGCGGGCGCGTGAGGGCCAGATCTCCTTCGTATGTGAACGTCACGCTCGACCTCAATGGGTTCGAGGTCATTCACGACGTGTTTTACTTGCTTCAAGATTTGGCGAGGGGTGTAATCCCTTTTGATACTGACACAGAAGTGAATGGAGCAATAGGGCTGCTCTTCTTCAAAATTCCTCTTAAGGTAAACCTTTTTCGTAATCTAAGGATATTATATTTGAAATTACGTTGTATATTATAATGGAAACAATTGGAAATGAAAAAAAATGGTTTTCTTTTTTAATAAACGATGGTATTGAATTTGGTTTTGATTCGATAGGATGATTTGGAAACTACTCAACTAACTTTTTTATTCTTACGTGGTGGGCTACAGTTAAGAAAAGCTAGGAATCTAGGAGCTTGAGTGTTGGTGAAGAGGCTGTTGTGTATTGGTGGAGTGATTAGAGATATAAATGGAGTTATTCTATTCAAGTCGGTGTATAGAGCACACCATCTACATTATTTAATAATAAGATCTGATTTGTATCATTCAAATTCTAAAATTTATCTTGCAAATCAAATTATACCACATTTTATTAGGTGTGCTCTAGCTGGAGAATAGAATTTTTCATATAAATGTGGATGATCTTTAAGAAAACAACTGTCTGGAAGAGCTGAAAGGCCGTAGGGCTGCTACCCTCCCCTACCACACCGAGATTTCTCTGTACCGCCTGCAACCCCAGTGCATTTCTTCTGTACCCACCCTATGTCTGTGTGAGGATGGCAACACAATCGTCCGGATCCTGTTAAGCCTAAAAGAAATCCAAATCTTCAAATCAGAATTCATAACCAAATCTCCACAACTGATTTGCAAACAATTTTGGTAAACCAAGATCAAACAAAACAGGACATAAATCATAACCAAAATATAAGGTTACGTACAAAGATCAAAATCAAAACTCTAAACTGCGCTGCAATAGAGCTCTAATGTGGCCATTGGTCGTGATTGTGCCATGGGCTAACTTTTGAGCTTTGGTGTGGCCCCTGGTCCCATTTTTGGAGGGAGAGAGTGAGAGAGCCAAAGAGAAAGAGATATACTTGCATTACCATTGTGGCTGGTGTGTGGAGTGCTGCAGAGATATCAAAAGTCTGAAACCTTGAAAAAGAATGAAAAGTCTTCTGCAAAATGGTAATTGGATTCAATTGCATACCCAAATGGACGTCTTTGGTTCTAAATCGTGCGTTTTTATCATGTTTACAATTTTTATTTAATGAAAATATATATTTTTATAATATATGGTGGGCAGGTATATATCAAGAAGATTTTGATTGAATCTGCTCCTTGCCTGCCCCAGATTTGGTTTTTCTAGAATCTGTCTGCCCGCCTTGGTAATGCGTGGAAAATCCGCCTGTAGCCCTTGTGGGTGGGCAGATTTCGCCAGGTGGGCCGACTTATATGGCCCCTTCGCACTGCCCTTATAGAGGGCATTTTGATTTTGGGGTTAGTTTGGTGGGCAAATGCTAACATATGAGGATTGGAGGTTGTAGAAGGGGTATAAAAGAAAGATTGTGGTTTACGGTGGGATTAAGTGAGTGTAGAAGAAATTGGTTGTTTTAGCCAATCGAGGCTGTATATTTTCTATGATTAATTAATAGGCATATGACACCTTAGAAAGCCTAATGCTATCTTCTAGTAGGTTTGGTCAATCTACAAAGATGGGAAGATCACTGTCAATGTGCATGGACTTAGAGAGGAGTGGCTGCATTAGAGAGTGTTGAAAGGAATGGGGAATAGGTGGTTCAATTTGGAAGTGTATGTGTGCAGCAGGGGGTGTGATGGGGTCTGAAGTCAAAATCAAACAAGTTGGATTTGTTGTCCAGTATTAATGTCTCAATGGGATGTAGTTTTTCCCAAACTATTATGTCGCATATTTGCTCATGCTGAGGTTCAAATTGGTAAAGCATGCTGATACATGGGTTGATTTAGATGCGTTCAGAATAAGTTGATAGCTTTATTCTTTTACCTCCTTATGCAGTCTTGTTATTTTCCTACTCTTCTAACATGGACTGGTCACTGGTTCACATAATTAAAGAGACATCCCTAAGAAGCAGATTTAGAGAGCTTGTGTTAGTTTTGGTTCTTCGGAAATATTTGTCTCTGACTGTAAATATTGCTATGTCTAGTTATGTGGTTGTGAAAACATCAGTGCTGTCACTACCTCATCAACAACTTGTTGTATATGAGAAAATATTTAGTTTTGTTTGGATTATTTATTAAGATTATGTTCCATATTTGGTTTGGCATGTTGCATGATGAATATTCTTTCCCATTATATTTAAACTGTGTCCCTAACTTGTCCATCAGGCAAGAGTATCTTGTGAGGTGCATGTAAATACGAATGACCAGACGATTGTCCACCAAGATTGCTACCCTGAGGTGAGCTTTTCCTTGCTTTTGGCTATTTATTGCTCTTACATTTGCACATATGAGATAACCTTTGTAATATCAAGCCTGGTCATTTGTTTGGGATTTAAATTGGTGCTTGTTGAGCCTTATCGTATGAGTCTGCCTGTCCTATGCCCTGCCTTTGAGAGCCTTTCTGCCGGTTCCCTGAACACTTACTATATCCTGAAAGTATGGTTTATTGGTTTATGCTAAGAGAATAAGTCCAGTTCCTTGTTCAGAAGAAGTTGGGTAATCTACAGCTCTAGTATTAAATATAATCTAGTTTGGTTCTACTGAGGGCACACCCCTTCTCTCAAAAAAGGGTACTAAATTACTTAACATGCTGTCCCTTTTGTGAAATGCTTTGTGCACCGTTAGAGAAAACCAAGCAAGCGATAAGATGGATATGAGGGGTGGTCCAACTCATCTACTAATACAGTGCTGTTGCTTGAGTTAATGTTGCCAATGTGTATAGATATATATGTATATATGGATAATATACCGATCAAAAAATGTATAGATAGATATGTATGGATATAAGTTTCTCCCTTTTTTTTTTAAATTTTGGCCAGGGGGCAGCAGAAGAGGGGATAAGTATGTACTCCCTTTTTGTCTCACAAATAAACTGAAGCTTTAAGGTTTTCTATACTAATCCATGAAGTGGTTTTTTATTTTTTGCAGTGATGGGGTGTATATAAATAGGATGCGGCACATATTCTCGATGGCAATTGGCAAGTTGTAGCCGAACATGAAGTGTGTAAATATATGGAATAGACCCATGGATTCATCATGCAACTATAACCTAAAATTGTGGAAGTGGTGGTTGGAGTGCTTTGCATTGGCACTACTCTAGGTTTTAATATGACATTCTAATTTTAGGACATGGGTATCTTTTTGTCACTTCTAGAGGGAGGCTGCCACAATTAGGATTCCTAATGGTATGTGACATACATGATGATATTTTTCATTCTTGTAGTTGGATATGTTCTTGTAGATGTCAGATGCCCATTAAAAACGAAGTAGAATGGTACTTATAAAAACAAAAAACAAAGAAGTAGAATGGTCCCTTTAACTCAAAAATTACAGATCGACTGCCGAAGATAAACCTACTGTACGTGTATTGGTTCTTATTTTGTTAGTGGGACGACTCAGCATACGGCTCCGGGCCACTTCCCATGACTCTTACCACTCTACATTATTCACTCTTATCTTGCATCTTCATAGCCGTGATTGGCGTTGATCTTGCTAACGTATGCATTGAGTCTCATTTTAGGTATGGAATATGGTTTGACATAAGCAATCTAAACATTTCCAGTAGCTATAACAGGCATCAGCATTTTGAACTATCACACAAACGTGTTGAACGAGACTCTAGGTCTCGAACAATGGCATCATCAACATCAATGGAGTAAATGTGGCGAACGGGTCTCTAAATCATCATAAATAATATAAGAGTTGGTTTAATAATTCTTAATCAATAATAGAAGGAAAACAATAAACTTACAACACTTTTACAATTATTTAATCTCTATTTCAAACGAAGGTAGTTATGTAAAATTAAAATTATTTTTAATGAAATGGTACAATTATATTAGTGAGTTGTTAATCTCTAATCCACTTGTGTCTTTTGTTTCAAATATAATAAAGAGTATCTCAAACAGAATATGGTATCACGTTTAAAATTTAGGCAAATTTAGTGCTTATATTACATACAAAATCTCAAGCTCGTATTGCATCCCACAAAACTCTAATGCCTAAAAAAATACAATGGGAAAGAACAAGAAGCAATACAAGATCATCACAAAGCAATCCAGTTCTCCTAGATTACAATGATTCAGACCAGTTGTAGCTAGATGTTAGAATTTCCAGGATAGACAGGTAATATTTTACAACGGAGAAGAAAAATAAAACATAAGAAACAAGAATTTAACACACACATATGTACATATATTTGCGCTAAGAAAAAATAGCACTTTAGAGAAGGAATAAGATTGACCATCCTTGTTAGTTAGTGTAACAATTATAACAATACTGTAAGGGTTTGAAACTAAAATTCAACTAGTCCTAAAAGAACCCGGGTTTTAACTTTTCCACTTGATGAGTAGTTCCAAGAATAGCTTAATATATAGCTCAATGAACATGTCAATTAGCGTTAGCTTGTATCAATTAGCAAGGCCGACATAATACGCTTTGTACTCCATGAACTTCTATCTTGCAACAGGTTTCACAATAACTGCTTAGTTGTGCTTAGCTGCATTTTCATTGGATAGTCTAGGGGTGCTACCCGCCTTATTTGGGGGTAGCCACCCATCCCGCACCTATCCCCGCCTAGACAAGGTGACCAAATCGACCCTTACACTTGTCCCTGCCCATATCTTTGGCCGTCCGCATCCACTTGTTGGGTGGGTGGATTGACTCCACCACCATTTGGTTACCCCGTTTGATAACACACTTCTCACAAACAAATCCAACCAAATTGCATATACATAAGAAAAATAGTACAAATCATTGTATTGAATATCGTACTGTATCAGCCGATACAGATATTAGGTCTGTTTCGTATCGGTTGAAATACCGGCCGTACCAGCCTATATTTCGGTCTGTACCGGCTTGCGTACCAGCCCGTATTTCGGCCTCTACTTTTTTTTTTTTTTCATTTCTTCATACTGTAAGCTCATTTTTGACCCCCAATTCATACCAGACTATTTATAATTCATACATATATGTATTCATGTATAATTTCTTCATATATAGACTATTATTTTGAAATATAATTTATATATATATTTATATATATAATTTATTCATATATTGACTATTCCGAAACGGTATACGAAACGGTACCGGTACCGAAATATTTCATTTAAGTACCTTGATCGGTACGCCATTCAGTACGGTATTCAAAATATTGGTACAAATCCAACAAAAAATATCAACAAATTTCACATATTTAAGCTCATATAACCCATAGATGTCCTATGGCCGTGGTGATGGAAGCCTCACTCGCACTTAAATATTTACGGTTATGTCAGGTGGATGAGTCAAGGATTACCTCGAGGCAACACCAAGATTCGAATGGTTATAATATGAAAATCACGACTAACTCAGACTAGCACTCAATTCTTGAAAATAAGAGATTAAACTTTCATGAAAAAAATAGCATAAAAATCAAATATAATGCAAAACCAAAATTAAGTACTAGGGTTCGGCTAGCCCTCCCCTACTTACTCCCTCTAACCACTTCTTTCAAGATCACGATCTCAAAACAAATCAAACTCCTAAAATTAAGGAAAACAGACCCAACAAAAATTCTAAGATTAAGGAAATAAATCTACTAATTAACAAATCAATAAAATCCCAAATTTAAGATGCAACAACTCGGTCAACTTCCTTCAAATCGCTCCATCCCCTAAATTCAAGGGATTTGTCTCATCCCCTACAATCAAGGGATTTGCCTCATCCCCTAAAATCAAGGGATTTGCCTTTGAACTCGATCTCATCTAGGTGACAAGCGGTTGGTCATTCGTGGCCATGCCTTCCGCGCCCAAGACTCCTTCATCCAAGCCATGCAAGCCAAAGCCGCCCTCCTAGCCTCAGCACGCTTAGCCCTCCTAGTGGTATTGCTAATGACTCTTCTTGCATCTCCATCAATCATCTCCCCTTCAAAATCGACCTTGTTCTAAAGGTCAAGCTCTAGAAATTGTTTCTTGAGAACTCAAACACTCTCCCTGTAGCATCTTTGGTTGGGAGTCATTTCTATTGAACCCAGACTTCAGTTCTCACTTAGCTGCATTTCCTTACATGCCTATACTCCAAGATTTTCTCAGGTTTAATTGCCATCTGTCCCTCTTCGTTCGCCTTGGGCAATTCATTCACCACCTTGGTTGGGTCTCTAACCTTCCTCCTTGGCCATGAAACATGAAAAATAGGATGAATATGAACCCCAGTAGGTAAGTCCAACTTGTGAGCAAGTTGTCTGCACTTCTCCAACACTCGGTATGGGCCAAAATATTTAGCCCTCAACTTGCTCAATACTACCTTGGAGAGTGCCTTGTGCTCCCATAGTAAGTACTTGAGAAAGACCCGATCTCCCGGCTCAAAGGACTCCATGCTTCTTCCTTTGTCAAAATGCTTCTTCATTTGGTTTTGAGCTCATGCCAAGTTCTTTGTGAGTTCTTTTAAGACCTAATCCCTCACTCTAAGCTCCATATCCACCAACTCATTAGGTGAACTCTATACTTCATAGGCTACAAGCATTGGTAATGGCTTCCCATAGAGTGCATCAAATGGTATCATCTTAATGGATCAGTGGTATGAGGTGTTGTGCCAAAATTTAGCTCAAGCCAAATGCTCTTCCCACTTCTTCGAATATTGGTGCATAAAGCACCTAATGTATTGTTCAAGAGTCTGATTGGTCACCTTTATTTGGCCATCGGTTTGAGGGTGATAGGTTAAACTTCAGCCAATTCCGTTCCATACTTCTTGAAGTACCCTCTCCAAAATTTACTCATGAACACTCAGTCCCTATCCATCACAATACTTCTCGGCATACCATGGAGCGTCATCACGTGATCCACATAAAGTTTAGTAATAGTCTTGGCCATGTAAGGATGCACCATTGCAATAAAGTGTGCATACTTATTCAAGTGGTCTACCACTACAATCACCCCATCACATCCATTGGAAAGTGGCAATCTCTCCACAAAATCCATGGTGATATCCTCCTAAGTGTGAGTAAGGATTGGTAAAGGTTGCATCAACCCCTTGGACTTACTCTTACTCTTCACCCTTTGACAAGTGTCACACCTCTTAACATACTCCCTCACATCTCCTTTCAAGTCATCCCAATAGAATAAGTTAGCCACCCTCACCCAAGTACGGTATACCCTCAAGTGTCCACCTTCATTGGTATCATAAAAGTGGCCTAAAATCTTTCTTATAAGATCTCCCATATTCGACACCACTACTCTCCCCTTATATTTTAGAAGCCCATCACGCATCTCATAGTTTTTTGCTCCCTTAGCATCCACATCTAACTTATCCATCACCTTCTTACACCTTAGATCAGATTTTATTTTCTCTCTAATCTCATCCCACACTCCCATTAAGGACTCGAAAGGGCCTCCAACACCTCACCATTTTCCCTCCTAGATAGTGCATCGGCTACACGATTCTCCCTACGAACCCTATACACCAATTAAAATTCAAAACCAAACAACTTAGATACCCAGCTTTGTTGATCCGAAGTAGTGATTCTTTATTCCAAAAGATGCTTCAAAGGTTGTTGATCCGTGACTATCAAGAACCTCCGCTCCAACAAATAACGCCTTCGTACCCTCATGGCCTCCATGATAGCGAGCATCTCTCATGCATGCATACATACTCCATCATTTCTTTTGAACTCCAAGGGTCTTGCTAATTAAGGCTAGTAGCCTTCCTTTTTGTGTCAATACCCCACCTACCCCCACATTGCTTGCATCCGTGTTTAACTCAAACACCTTCTCAAAATTAGGCATAGCAAGGACGGGTGTAGTTGTCATAACCTTCTTCAAAGTTTCAAATGTCATCTCCACCTCTTCACTTGAAGCAAAATTATTCTTCTTGAGCATGTTGGTGAGTGGTCTTGCAATAGAAACATAATCCTTGACGAACTTTCTATGGTAACCCGTGAGCCCTAGAAAGCTCCTCAATTTGGTGATGGTCTTTGGTTTGGGCCAAGCCACCATATCTTCAACCTTTCTTGAATTCACCTTGACCTCCTCATGTGAGATCAAATGTCCCAAATACTCAATTTCCTTTTGGTCGAATACAAACTTGGTCAACTTAATAGAGGAGTTGTCAAGTAGCACCCCCAAAACAACCTCCAAGTGCTCCAAATGATCCTCCCATATCTTCGAATGAACAAGAATATCATTGAAAAATACCAATACCAAGTATGGTTTAAAGATTTGGTTCGTGTATGCTTGAAATGTTGAGGGAGCATTGCATAGACCGAATGACATCACCAAGTTCTCAAAGTGGCCATTGTGAGTTTTGAAAGCCATCTTGTGAATGTCCCCTTCATACACCCTTATTTGATGGTACCTAGCCGTTAGATCAAGTTTGGAGAAGAATATTGAACCTCCAAGTTCATCTAACACATCATCAATGGTTGGAATTGGAAATCTATCATTGATGGTAGCTTCATTCAAAGCTCGATACTAGGTGCAAAACCTCCATGTGCCATCCTTCTTCTTCACCAAGAGTAAGGGGAGTTTGGTCTAGTCTCAGGAGGGTTTATGGACCGGACTGAACCTATTCGGTCCAGGGTTTTGCCACCCTGGACCGAATCGAACAGCCTAAGAACCGGGCGGGTTTGGTCCCATTTGGGATGGTCTGTTTAGTCCACCCCTGTTCCAAATGGGCCAATGGCCCAATATTTATTTCTCAGATTTTTGGGCCCAACAGTGAAAGCCCACTAATAATTTATCCAGTTTTAAGCCAAAAATACTAAAAAGAACTTGAAAGAAAAATAAAAAGAATCATAAAAGAAAATTGTTTATATACAATAAATTTGAATAAAAGATTTTATTATAAAAAAATAAAAATTTTCTATATCCATCCAAACAATTTAAATAAGGTTATTAATCATAGTATTTAATATTTATCATATAGTAAACTAGCAACTTAGTTGCAACTTGTATTATTTAAAAAAAAACACAGAAGGGTCTTAAAAAAATAAAAATAAAAAAACTAAAATCTACCTTCATGTAAGTAACATACATCAAATTATTCAAATCTGCCTTCTAAAAGAAAGAAAAAAAAAAACATTCCCAAGCATAGATAATGAAAACTAAGAATTATACAAGTTTCAAAAATTGAAAATTAAAAGGTCTTATAAAATATAGTAGAACTGTAGAAGAATATTAGAAGACTAGAGTCTAGAAGTCATATTTAGTAATTACATCAAAAGCACTAGAACAAAAGCATAAATTACTTATAAAAAAAGAAAAAGAAAAGAAAACTATAATAGTAGCATAAAACATTTACAAAATTACATCAATACAAATTATACAATTATCCTCCTGGGCCCTGGCAGCTCCTACATCTTCTGGCTTGCCATACATTTCACTTTTCACAATACTCTATAAATTGTAAACAAATGAATTACTAGCATAAGTTCTCATGACCAAACACATGAACATAGTTTAAACTTTAGACCATCTCATTCCAATCTTAACATAATCAAGATATTGGAAATGGCTCACCTCGATAGGGATAAATTCCAATCTTAACACATGAACATATAAACAGCTGATTCCATGATCTTATGTCACTTCAAAGGTTATAACATATATGAGTGCTCCAGTAGGATACATTGTCATTAATAATGCTAGATTGTAAAGGGGGAAGTGACAAATCTACTGTGTGTTGGTTAATTACAGAATCTTGAAAACTCATTGAAAGCAACATTTCAGTTTACTTCAAATTCACATGCTAAACAAAAAAGAAGCTTACTCGGAAGCAAGCATAAACCTTAGAATAGGTTTTCCTAGAAGAAAAAGGTCCCCATTTCCGATCTATTACCAATTGAATTGATGCATTAGGATTATAATTTTGAATGAGTTACATCCATATCAAGAAGACGAGACTATTTGAGTGGATGCCTAAACAGATGATTAAAAAAAAAGAGTTTTACTTTATACAAGTAAAGTTGTGTACTAATCTGCGTACCAATACTGATTCCTTCATATTCAAAATTTAAATTAACATTGTTTTCAATAAAATTTACTTTTTAACCAATCACATTAGATTAGTACATATATTAGTGTGCAATTGTGCTTGCAACTAGATTAAAAAAAAATACTAGCTTCAAAAGGCTATTAGGAATCAATTAGAGAAACGGTGCCCTTAATCTTTTCATCATTGTCGATTGTACATTTATCATCCCAACAGATTGGTTGAAAATATCATTTTCATATATTAAAGGGTATAGCATGGACCAACACAATTTACTTTTAGGCACTCCACCAACAATGCAACATCATGCTTATCTGTTATGTGTAAGATGAACTCTGTCCATCTTCAAGTGCTAGAAAATTGAAAACTTATTTGAAAGTATAGAGAGTTGCAATTGTTTTTCCTCTTGAAAATAATCAACAAATCTAGAAATTAAATAATTGTTTGTAGGCGCTATATTTTGGAATAAAGCCAGACTATCTACTAAAATTCAAAAGAATCTTTTGACTGTAGGAATTTGAAACTAGGGATGGAATTCTGATTACCACTCAAAAAAAGGATTTTCATCTATATGCAGATTTTTCATACAAAGAAAGATTAAACAACCTATAAGGGGGATATCAGCAATGTACCCTTGTGGAAATAACAATACATTGAGATTTGAATAAACATGGGGTAGGTTAACTTTGAAAAATCCAAAAGTAATCAGCTACCAACAAATCTACATCGATCTAATTACATGCAACCCATGCATGTTAAAAACAGGGTCATTTGTGTTTAATAATAATGTTGATGAAAAAATGGATCAAAAAATGGATAAGAATTACTATTTTACAAGTCAAATATTAAACTATTAGTCTTTAATATTAATTAGCATAAACTTTCAAAAATGCATTCAAATCTAACATATCACATATGCATATGACACACAAATTAAATATATTTGAACCTAACAAATCTAGATCAAATCCTTTTATTCAATAATATATTTGAACCTAAGAACCACCACCTCAACCAAAATTTCTTCTCACCTTTTTATTCTTTAATCAGCATTGGGTGTAGGGCCAGTAGGCATTGAATTTGATCCCTTCATAGAATCAGCAAATTCCCTAACAAGCTCTATCCATCAAAATTTAAAATAAAACAAGTTAAATAAAGTTAAATAATATAGAAGATAAAACAAAATATACAAAAAAATATATTAAAAGTAAATTTATTACATACCCATATCCAAATGCTTCTCAAATTTATTCACTTCATCCATTAAAGTCCTAAGACTCATTAGAGTAGAAGAAGAACAAAGTCAATTTTGTGCACATATGAGACCCTTAGCCATCATCGAACTAAAACTACTTCGGAAAGGGTCAAGTACACGACCCGCAGTGCTAAATGTAGATTCAGAGGCCACAGTAGAGACCAGTATTGCAAGCACATCGAGTGCAACCTTTGAAAGTACGTGATATCTAACTGAATTCACCTTCCACTAATTTAGAAGGTCAAAACTATCACCTTGATCCTCACATTTTTCTGTTAGATATCTATCAACCTCTGACTTGCTTTCTAAAGAGTCTTCTGACTGTAACTTTTGCCTAAATTGGGCCATTAGTTGTGCATTTCTATTCGCAAACTGATTTGTTGAAGAACTTGTATCTTCATGTAGGGAACTTGTGCTTTGAGTAGAACTCCCTTCTTCATTTTCCATATATGCCTCATACATGCAGGTAAATGTATTTTTCACCCTCCAACTCAAATCAATGGTTTTTGAAAGATCATTTGCATACATTTTTCTCAACCCAAAGTCAAGATATTGTATCTTGTAGTGAGGATAAAGAAAAATCCCAACATACAGCAACATATTCTGATTATCTAAGTTCTCCCAATACTTTTTAAACTTTTTCTTCATATTTGTGGCCATTAATCCCACCACGGGGCTTCCTTAACACTTCATGTTAATGGCATCTTTAATAATAACCAACTCAGTAAAAAAAACATTGCAAGTTACTTATTCACCCCCTGAGAATCGTAAAGTCACATCATGAAATAATCCAAGAAACTTCGCAAATAACTGTACCTTCTCCCAATCGGATGCATTGGAAGGCTCTAATTCTTTGACTTTCTCCTATTCACCACATCATCTTCATCAACGTCATCGTCGTCATCTCCAATACTACCTAAAAAGCCCATATCTTCTTCATCCAACCGATCAAAAGATTTTCTAAATGTTGAAGCCCTCTCCAACATAAGATAGGTGGAGTTCCACCAAGTCGGTACATCTAGGCAAACATGGCTTTTGGATTGAATCTCTTCCAACTCCACACATTTCTTAAATGTACTCCACCTTTGAGGGGAGGATTTAACATACTTCACAACACCCATTACTTTCACAATAGACTTCTCATATTCTTTCAACCCCTCACAGATGATTAAGTTCAAAATGTGGGCACAATATCGACCATGCAAGAATTTATGTTCCAAGACAATGTCCCTCCTATACTTGATTTTTTAAAAAAATAAGAAACAACCCTATTATTAGAACTTGCATTATCAAGAGTGATTGCAAGTAATTTTGGTCGCTCCCAATCATGCAAACACAATTCTATTCTCTTACCAAGTGTATCACCCTTATGATTTTCAACCATAGAAAATGAAAGAATCTTCTTGTGTAGCTTCCAGTCATCATCAATAAAGTGTATTGTGAGACACACATATCATCAATAGTTGAGGTTTTGCACAGATGTTCATATATTCGTGGTAAGGGAAATTTGTTGCCCGTGAGAGCACTTCTCAAGTTATTTTTTTTTCATAAACATTTAACGTAGATATATAATTACACAAATCTTGAATCCACTTGAAACATTGGATTCAACAATATCTTCCTTTTTGATTATGACAAATACTTGATAGAACCTGAAACCTGTATTAATACTTAAGCTCTCCTTGAGAATGTGCGTTAATTTTTCAAGCAAAAGTATAAATATAATTTCAAGCATATATAACAAGTTTAGCAATTCAAACAATGTTAATGTTCTAGTCTAAAACTTCTCCCCCTTTTGGCATCATTAAAAAGGATCCATAGCAAGTAAATAGATTGAAGAAAACGGTGTGTTAGTAGAAACTGTAGATAATTGAAAAATTGGAATCGCCCGTGACCCGAAAAGTGTGGCTGGAGATTTTAAAAATTGCCTAATGTTGTTGAAAAATTAATCATTTTCATCCATTAGATACCAAAAAGAAATCACATTGCTCCTTGACTTGGATGGCAACTTATCTTGTTCTTTATGCTATCTCTATAAAAACCAGTTATAAAGTTCATCTAATCCGTAAGAAATCTTCTTCTCATCTCTATAATTCATCTGCATTCATTCAACATTTTCACTTTAAGCTTTCAATTCTTTTCTCAATGGCTCATTCTTCTAGCATTCATCTGGATTCACTCATGAGGTATTCTACATCTCAATCTCCTGTCCTTTCTGTAGCTACCATTGATGCCATGTTGCAGCAAAATAATAATAATTTTGCTAATAAGTCAGACTCCGATGCTATCTACAACTTGATAAGTCTCGAGACTCGCTACTCTTCCTCTATAGTTGCGTTTTCCCAGCGGCTACAAACCAGAAACCATGAGATTGAAAAACTTAAACAAATTGTTGTGCTTCAGTGAATTGTTCAAGAGTCTCACACAAGGGAATGAATCATTCGGCATAAGAATAAACAGTTGAAATCCCTATTGGATTCTTCATTCTGCTTTCTAGTTCCCATGGTAGGGATGACATGATATTGTATGAAGAAAATGAGCGTCTCAAACATGAGACTAAGAACCTCAAGTTTATGTAAAAGTATTTAAAAAATCTCTCTCTATTTTTATGAACTCTGGTCTATCTTTTAAGAAATATTTATAACATGCATCATACATATTTTTTTTCTAATCATACATAATCTATCTTTTGGTAAAGATTTTGTGAAAATATCTACTAATTGATCATGTGTGTTTGTGAACTCTAGTACTATATCGCCTTTCTGCCTATGATCTCGAAGAAAATGATATCTTATTTCAACATGCTAAGTTCTAGAATGTTGTATTGGGTTCTTTGAAATATTTATAGCACTTGTATTATCACATTTGATTGGAATGTGATTATACATGAGTTTAAAATCTTCAAGTTGTTGCTTCATGTAAAGAACTTTAGCACAACAACTACCCGCAGCAACATATTCTCCCTCAGCAGTAGATAATGCAATAGAATTTTACTTTTTATTAAACCAAGAAACTAGTGCATGATCTAAGAAATGACATGCTCCACTAGTACTTTTTCAATCAATTTTGCAACCAGCATAATCTGTATATGTGTAACTGATTAGATCGAAAGATGTGTGCTTAGGGTACCATAACCTTAGGTCAATTGTACCACTAAGATATCTAAGAATGCGCTTAACTGCAATTAAATGAGATTCTTTTAGAGATGATTGAAAGTGTGTACACAAGCACACACTAAATATAATATCTGATCTACTAGCTGTCAAATATAGTAAGCTACCAATCATACCTTGATATACTTTCGACTCAACTGGCTTACCGGTTTTATCTTTATCAAGTTTAGTGGATGGGCTCATTGGTGTTCCAATTTTCTTTGCACCTTTCATCCCAAACTTCTTGAGTAATTCCTTAATATATTTTGACTGATTGATGAATGTCCCACTTTTTGCTTGCTTAATTTGCAATCTGAGAAAGAATGTAAGTTCTCCCATCATGCTCATTTCAAATTATTCTTGCATAATTTTAGCAAAAACTTGGCACATATTTTCATTAGTAGTACTGAATATTATATTATTAACATAAATCTGAATCAAAAGAATATCATCATTTTCGTGTTAAATGAAAAGAGTAGTGTCGATTTTTCTTCTTGAAAAACCTTGTTAAATCAAGAAACCACTGAGTCTCTCGTACCAAGCTCTAGGAGTTTGTTTGAGTCCATATAGAGCTTTTGTGAATTTGAAAACATGATTTAGAGAAATATGATTTTCGAAACCTAGAGGTTTCTCAACATATACCTGTTCATTTATAAAACCATTTAAGAAAGCACTTTTAACATCCATTTGAAAAACTTCGAAATCTTTATAACAAGCATATGTAAGTAGCATTCGAATAGTTTCTAATCTTGCGACTGGTGCATATGTCTTATCATAATCAATTCATTCTTCTTGATTGAAACATTTGGCTACAATTCGAGTTTTATTTCTAGTAATGACTCCGGACTCATCTTTCTTGTTTCTAAAAACCCATTTTGTTCCAATAATAGTATGATTTTTGGACCTAGGAACAAGTATCCAAATATCATTTCTTTCAAATTGATTATGCTTTTCTTGCATAGCTAGAATCCAAGAAGTGCTTCATCAATATTTTTAGATTCAATCTGAGATAAAAAAAAAAAGTAGTATGATTGCAAATATTTCTAAGAGATGACCGAGTACTTACACCTCGTGAAGATTCTCCAAGAATTTGTTCCACTGGATGATCTTTCACAAATTTTCACTGTTTGGTTATATCTTGTATTAAATTTTGATAATTTTTCCTGATGTCTCCATGTTGGACTTCCTCTATTGTGTTCTCTTTGTTGAGATTGAGACTTTCCGTGTTATTTATACCTCTTGTTTCTTCATCAATGGATTTCTTGGAGAGTAGAGAATTAGATTCATCAAATACTACATGCATAGATTCTTGTACAGTCAAGGTCTTGTTATTGAATACTCTATAAGTTTTACTATTAGTAGAATACTCGAGAAAGATACATTCATCAAATTTTGTATCAAACTTGCCTAAATTATGTTTGTCATTCAAAATAAAATATTTGCATCCAAGTACATGAAAGTAACCAATGTTGAGTTTTTTCTCATTCCAAAGCTCATAGGGGGTTTTATCTAGTTTAGACCTTAACTTAACTCTATTTATAACATAACATGCAGTACTTACCGTTTCGGCCCAAAAGTAACTAGGCAAGTTGTTCTCATTGAGTATTGTTCTTGTCATCTCTTGAAGAGATTTATTTTTTCTCTCTACCATCCCATTTTGTTAAGGAGTTCAAGGAGCAGAAAAATTATGCACAAAACCACTTTTATCACAAAAGGTTTCAATATTTTTAGTAACAAACTTTTTTCCCCTATCACTTCGAATACTTGAAATAGTATAACCCTTTTCATTTTGAATTCTCTTGGATAACTTGGTAAATGCATTATGTGCCTCATCTTTATGAGTAAGAAAGATGACCCAAGTATATTTAGAGAAATCATCTACAATAACAAATGCGTAATATTTTCCTCATAGACTTGTAACTCTATTTGGTCCAAAAAGATCCATGTGTATCAGTTGCAGTGGTCTAATAGTGGAAATATATTTCTTGATTTTAAAAGAAGTTTTTGTTTGTTTACCAAATTGGCATGCATCACAAATTTTGTTTTTAAGAAAATTTGCCTCTTACAAGATCATTTTTCGAAAGTTTAGAAATAAGTTCCATGTTGGCATGACTTAGTCTTCTATGCCATAGCTAACTAGTTTCATTTTGAGCTAAAAAACAAATAATATCTTGTGAGGTAATTTCTTCAAAATCGATTGTATAAACATTGTTACTTCTAAAAGCAATAAAACAAACATTGCAATTATGATTGTTCAAAATAATGCACTTATCCATTTTGAAAGTAACTATAAATCATTTATCACATAATTGACTTATGCTCAAAAGATTATATTTTAGACCTTCAACAAGTATAACATCTTCAATTATGAGAGAAGATTCATTACAAATTTTACCTATTCCCACAATCTTTCCTTTCGAATTGTCTCCAAATGTCACGTATCATTCTTCTTTAGATCTAAAATCAAAGAACTTAATCTTGTCTTCCGTCATATATCTTGAACATCCACTATCTAAAAACCATTTGTTTTTGCTTGTGGAGGACTCATGCATACCTATAAAAATAATTAAAATGATTTTTCTTGGTACCCAAGTTCTTTGGATCCTTCGTTTATTAGTATTAGAAGAAAAAAGATTTTTAGGTACCCATATGGCCCTAATAGTCATTGCATGTTTTCTTCTAATAGGACAAGCATGATAATTATGACTATTTATATTACAAAAATTGCAAATAGCATATAGTATATATGAAGAACTTGAGTGATTATAATAGTATCTTTCTTTGACAAAATTATTTTTATGAAAAGAATTTTGAATACTAGATTTTGATGTAGAAGGATTATCAAAGAAATTTTTATAAGGTTTGTGTTTTTGTTATGTCATATATCCCAAGTCTGCCTTATCAAAAACATATATTTGACTACCAAAAAGTTTTTCAAAATTTCTTTTTCCACTCATAAAGTTTTCAACAATATTTTCTAAATCTGTTTTCTTCTTCTTCAACTTAAGATTTTCATCTTTCAAAACGATGCTTTCTTTTCAAAACATCAATTTCATTTGTTAAAGAAATTTTTTTTTTCAAAACAGTATACTTGATACCTAAATTTTCAAGTTCCTCGTATACCTCTTCTAAAACATTTTGCAATTCTTCATATGAAAAATTTTCAATATTATCATGATTTATTACCTCAATGTCATCTTTAGCCATAAGACAAAAATTTGCTGATTCTTCATTACTTACTTTACTATCTGAGCTACTTAAATCATCATCCCATGTAACTTTTATTACTTTCTTGCCCTTGCTCAATCTTTCTTTAGCATTGGACAATTTGGTTTTATATGACCAGACTTATTGCATTTATAACAAATTAAAGTGTCATTTTTACCTGAATTTTTCTTAGAAAACTTTTTAAATGATTTCCTTGGAGGAGTTTTATTTTTCTTTAAGAACCTCTTAATTCTACTTGTTATCATTGCAACTTCTTCATCTTTGTCGTCATTTTTCTCATCTTCATCACTTTCAATTTCATAAGAGACAACTTTAAGTGCCAAACTCTTCTTTGGCTTTCCTTTTTCTTCTCATTCTCCTCTTTTCAATGTGTACTCATAGGTAGTAAGTGACCCGATGTGTGACGCCCCCAAATCCCCACACCCGGACACGGGGAAATTGAGACGTCTGGATGGTGACAACACGGGTCACCACTCTATCGACGAGTGCCAAATGTGTGCAAGCGACACATGTGCACGAAGAAATACGCAGCGGATAGCAAAGACATAAAACTAAGTACCAGAATTTTTTCTTAAATAAAATACAAAGCGGTTCAAAACATACATAATAAAATAATACAAATACAAATATTGTTTCAAAGCCAAATCCAAAACATTAACTTCAACTCAGTTCTCCGGCGGAGCCGTATCCTCGGGCTCAGCCTCCTCCTCCTCCTCGAACTCTGCACCAAAATCTACGGTACCAAAAATGGTGCCGCAGGTAAGTAAAATCCAAACACCACTAGATAAAAACATATTAAACTCAAACAATATGCATGAATAAATAACAATGCACAAAACTCATAAACCATATTTTTCCACGCACGCCAAAAACCCATTTGGCCCAAAAACATATCCTTTAAACAAAATCTCGCCATTATCCCCGATAACGGCCCAAAACATACCGTTTAAAACCAAGCCTCGCCATTATCCCAGATAATGGCCCAAACCACCATTTTCCCAGAAAATGGATCACAAGTCCTCTACACATCCTCGCCATTTTCCCAGAAAATGGCCCATATCCAAAAACCATCAGAGCACTGTAGGCGGGAATCACAGGCGGGACTCTACCACCATCCCTGCTCACCACCATCCCTACACGTGCCTCTAAATCAAACCAATCAATCCAATTATGCATGCACCATGATCTCCCCTAGGGATCATCCGCACACTCTGGCTCTGTGCCACACCGCAGGTAACGACTACGCGTGTGACACCTACACGAGCGATGCCCAGACTCGCGCCCCGCGCGTACCTGGCCAGGCCATCCTCTAGTCCCCGCCACTCTAGGGACCACGGAGTCGACACGACAGCGTTACCGTATCGTGCGATCCGGTCGTCGCCCAGCGACAACCCAGGGGATGTCACTCAGTATTATCCACTCCCGAGTGACCAGAGGAGCTCCACCGAGATAATAACCCATCCCGGCTTGGGCTCGTGATACGCACGCACCCGAAAATCCATTTACGCCAACAAAACAGGATTTTTCACAATTAAAATAAAATACACGTACATGCACCATGTAACTGCAATCTCAATGCTCGATAAAATCAACCAACCATAAAACAACAAATCAAGCAACTCCGTCCTCCATCCATCCGACCCCCGAACTCCTCGGACTCAGTCCGGAATCAACAAACCAACCAAATAAATTATTGTAAGAGCAAAATATATTTAAATCTAAAAGTAGAGTTTGGAAAATACTTACAGCGCTATACGGTATTTTTCGAAAGCTCGCAGCGTTGCAAACGGCGGAGGAAAAGCAACGTAACAGTGTATTTTACACTGTGGCCGTGGGTAATAAATTACCCACTTTCAAACGGGGACAAACCAAGGCACGAAATTGATAGGGAATGGCCTTGAGATATTTATGAAGTTAAAGGAAGTGAGTTTTGGCCGTGGGAGACGGTGGAGGGCAAAAATGGCCAAATCGGAGTTGAGCTCATGGGAGCTGCTCCGGCGACGGATCTAGGCCGGAAATGGGTGGGTTAGGTCGGCAAGAGGTAGGGGAAGAAATGGTGAAGAGATGGTGGCCGGAGGTGGTGCGACGGTGCCGGAAATGGTGAAAAACAGTGCGGTTTAGATGTGCTTTTCCGGCCAAATGGCGGCACGGTTGGGGGAGATCTTTGGTGGGGTGGTGCGCCGGAGGGAGGGGAAGATTTCTGGGTGGGTGTCGCAGGCTATGCCGCCGGCGAGCGGAGGTTCTGGGCGGTTGAAGGTGGCGGCGACAGAGTGAAAAACAGAGTTGGGGGCAGCGACTTTGAGGGACTCGTGGCGGCTAACGGTGGGTCCGATGGTCCTGAAAATTGGTGGGGATGTAGTCTGATGGGAGGGGAAGAGAATGACGGGGGTGGTGTACGACACCTCCACCGGACGGCGGAGATACGGCCGATCAAAGTGGGGTTGACGGAAGGAAAAAAAAAAGAAGGGAGGGAGAGATTTCGTGCGCACGGGGGGAGAAATGGGGAGGAAGAAAAGAAAGAAAGAAAAAGAAGGAAAAGAAGAAAAAGAAAAGGAAAAGAGGAAAAAGAAAAGAATTGAGGTCCAATCCTCACATCCGGGGTCCAAAAACTGATCCGTCGAAAACGATATTAAAAACATAAAACGACTAAAATAAAATAAACACCACATCAAATAAATAAATAAAAAACCAAGAAAATATTTTAAACACAACGTAAAGCTAATATATAATAAATAACTAGTAAAAACTAACTATTTAATTTTAAATCTAAAAACAAGCTAAAATAAATTAAACAGCAATTTAAATTCAACAGCCAATAAAATCTCATTAAAATCCGATTATTTAAAATACAAGCACTATAATATTAATTAAATTAAAAACACTCATTCAGTGAAAATACACGCAAAAGCGGGTCATCACACGATGAGTTCATTTACTTTGACCTTCTTGAGGTATCTAGTTTCAAGAAACGTTGTCACTTTTGATTCCCAGCGTTTTGGTAGAGAGTTGAGAATTTTTCTTATTATCTCCAGCTTGGAATAAATTTTGCCATGAGCTGTCAATCTGTTTATAATGTTAGTAAAACGAGTGTACATACTAGAAATAGATTCATCATCATGCATATTAAATATTTCACATTTATGAGTAAGAATATAAATTTTTGATTCCTTAACTTACGAAGTTCCTTCATAGCAGTTAAATTCAATGTAAAAAGTCTATCGTTTTCATGATCAAACTATTCTTCTTCCTTTTTGACATTTACTCCATTAACCACTTTTGTGGAATATAAGGTCCATTTACAATACATTTACAGATTTCTCGACATTGAACCCAAAGGAATATTCTCATTCTAATTTTCCAGAATGAGTAATTGTCTCCACAAAAGAGTGGAGGCTGACTGCTAGATTGACTTTCACCAAATGAAGCTGCAATGTTAGCCATAAGATCTTAATTCAAAAGATAGTTAATCTTATAACAGAGCCCTTGCTCTGATACCAATTGTTACTGATCATAGGCAGCACCTACGTCACCTAACAATTGTACCTACTAGACTAGCCGACCACCGTCTCTACCGGTGCACTGTCACTTATGGTCGGAGAGTTTTGCTTTGGTGACACAGTCACAAGCGAAAGTTCGCATGAGTGATCTACTTGTATGAACAGTACATGTCAACTAACTCTGATACCAATTGTTGCCCAAATGACTAACACAAGAGGGAGGTGAATTGTGTTATATTTAAAAAATTAACAATTATAAATCAAATGCACAATATAAAATATAAATAAAATTTGAAGCAGCAATAAATATAAAGAGTAAGTGTAAGAGAGAAGCAAACTCAGTATGTAAACGAGGTTCGGCCCCACTGCCTACGTCCTCACCTCAAACTACCCCTTGAGGATCCCCAAATTCACTATTCAATCTCTTTCAGGTGGAGATAGAAACATATTATGCCTTTGAACAACACCGCTACAAAGGATCCGTTTAGAACACCCTCTACACTTGCAATCACCTTACACGTGGTGATTCAACTCTTCCCTGTGAAGAACACTTTCTATACGCGCAAGAGTTATACATACCCTTTTACTGATACAAGAGCTAATAATGGATAGGTTATCATAAAACACTCATTAATAAGTGAAATAAGAATAATACAGCGTAAACTATATCTCTCTAAAAATGAAAAAAGTTTAAGACTCAATGCCTAGAGAAAAAAGAATGAAAACTTTGAATTAATGTTGTATGCTCTTGGTATTGTAAACGTAAAGCTCTCAAATGATCTATTTATAGGCATATGAGACTTCATATTCAAATTTAAAAACAATACAGCACAAACTATATCTCTCTAAAAATGAAGAAAGTTTAAGGCTCAATGCTTAGAGAAGAAAGAATGAAAGTTTTGAATTAATGTTGTATGCTCTTGGTGTTGTAAATGTGAAGCTCTCAAATGATCTATTTATAGACATATGAGACTTCATATTCAAATTTAAAAAGATTCACATGTCAAAAACAACATCATTCACTTTTTCAAAAAATTCAAATATTTCTTCTTTTTCATTTGTCAAAGACAATATCATTTACTTTTCAAAAATTTCAATCATAATTTTTATTTTTCGTATATGACAAAAGGAGTACACTTTACTTTTCAAATTTTTCAAACAAAATCATCTACCTTTTGCATAAGTAAAAAAAAAAGCATAAATCACTTTTGAAAATATTCAAATAAAGCATGCACATATGAAAGATGACAATCAATCATTTTTAATATTTTCAAACGAATCATCTACTTTTTGCATAAGTCAAAAATAGCATCAATCACTTTTGAAAATATTCAAATAAAGCATGCACATGTGAAATATGACAATCAATCATCTTTAATATTTTTAAAATTTAAACCTTTAATCATGTCATACACATGTGAAAGATGACAATCAATCATCTTTCAAAATTTTCAAATTTAATGTTCAAAATATTAATGCACATGTGGAAAATGTATTTTAATACTTTATGATAAAATATTAATTTTGACCCTTAATCCTAATTTCGAATTTTTAAGAGATTTACAATATTACTCTATGACTTTAACATGAATGTGTTCCATTCTTGCTCATACTTGGTTCTTTGATATACTTGACTCCATTGTGTAGATAACTTGAGTTTAAGACTCTTTTATTCTTTGAATTCATTTGTTATCATTAAAATCCATGTGTAGATATATAATTACACAAATCTTGAAACCTTGGATTCAACCGCAAATACTGTTGAAATATATCTATCTAATATATATTGTGGTTTAAGGAGAAAGTCCTCTTTTAGACAAACTCATGAGTAATAAACAAATAAAGCATAAGAATCATAAAAGAAAAGAGTAAAATGAAAAACAAAACCTCGTAAAACTTAGCACACTTTCTCATTAATACTAGAACTGAAAGTTTACACTTGTTAATTCCCAATATAGCTCAAACATAAACAACCGTCTTTTATATTATCATTTCTCACATTATAATACCAAAAACCCCTTAACCGAATTATATACTCTTATTCTTGCCACAAAATCTAATCTCAAAATCATTTACCCAAAATCGGATTATACAACATTTATTAGTACTTTTTCTACCCTCTCTAAACATCTAAAAAATCCAAATTCTTCAAACTAACCCAAATCAAGATTAATGGAGGCAGTAGGTCTTGAACTTATAATTAACATCGCTCTTATTAAATTAAAAAATATAATGACTAGTAAATTAAGGTCGTCCAAGGAAATTTAGAGCCATAAATTTTAACAACAATAAGTTAATTACATCCACGACTAATGATAAGTGCCATAAATTTGAACCCTGATTGATTCACTCTCCAAACATCAAAACTAATATTCTTTTAGATGTTATGCTTTTGCTTTGTTTTACTTACAGAAAGTAACCATTAATTAGTATTAATTTGCATTTTGCTATATATAGAAAATTTTCTATTGATCATATAGTTTCAAACAAGTCATTGACTCACAGACCACAGTCAGTGCATTCGTTGAAGATGGAAAGATTAAAACAAATTAGGGATTTCTCCCAAATTAGTAAATTACAAACAAACTAATATTTCTCCCACATTAGGCAAATAACAGAAAAAACAATGTTTACCTTCAGATTGATGGGAGGAACCGATAGAGGGGCTAGAGAGGTCATGGGCTTTCATAGGCCAGTCACGATGGAGGGTCTGGTTAGTCGTCTGGGATGCGATTGAGGGGCTAGATAGGGCACGGGCTGCGATGGAAGGGTTATGGTTTGGAGGGGATGCGACAAAGGAGCAGGAGATGGTAGCCTGGCAGTGACAATAATGTGAAACAAAGAGTGAGAGAGGTCCAAGATTGAGAGAGAAATGAATGGAAATGGGAGGGAATTGGGGGGGGGGGGGGGGGGGGGGGGGGGAGAAAAAGAGAAGGGAGAGAGGGGGGGGGGGGGGGGAGGGGGGGGGGAGGGGGGGGGGAGGGGGGGGGGAGCGGGGGGGGGGGGGGGGGGGGGGGAGGGGACAGACAGACAATAATACTAAACGGTGTTGTTTCAATAGACAATAATGTGAAAAAATGTAACTGGGTTGCGTGAACCGTTTTACGGAACCCAGTTTGAAATGCTTTAGCAACTAGACCTAAACGGTGTTGTTTAGGTCTAATTTTACACTAAATGATGCCGTTTTCTCTAATTAGTAACATGTGATTTCCAATTCTAAGATATAGTTGGCACATAAATTAATAAAAAAATTATTTAACTTAGTAAAATTAAAATTAAATAAACTATTTAATGTGGATTATTTAATTAACTCATTAAAAAAATAACTTATTAAAATTATATTGATGATGTTAATTGCTACTTTGTTACTAACTTAGAGTATATCAATGTATTATGATAGTTATTAACTTAATGCATAATGAGCCCTTTTTTTAATACTTACGTAATTATATTGTGAATTTGTGATATAAAAAATAATTTAATATATATACATATAGTATACTATGATATATATATATTAAGATATATATATATATTAGTATAAATATAATATTATTAGTCTAATAGTATTAGTATTTAGTACAACTATATAAGTATATTGTATAGCTATATATTAGTATTAATTATAGTGATTAGTATAACTATATAATAGTATTAAATATTAATAGTAGACTATTAGTATAGCTATATATTAATATTACTTATAGTGATTTAGCATAACTATATAATATAACTGTATAAGTATAACAATAGTCTATATCAGACTATTAGTATTATTTTTTTATACCATATTAGACTATTAGTATTAGTATAAATATTAATATTAGTATATACTTATAAATATTAATATTAGTTAATAATTATATAAATAATTTATACAATTATTTATATAACTAATAAAATATATATTTTTTTATTATTTTACATTCAGTTCGGTCCGAGGTGAAAAACCCCTGGACCAGGACCGGACTGAATGAGTTCGGTCCCTTGAAAATTGGACCGGATCAGACCTAATCTAATTCAGTCTAGTTCGGTCTGGTCCAAAAATGGCTAGTCCGATCAGTTTTGCTAGTTTGGACAGGCTGAATCTCACCCCTAACCAAGAGAACCGGACTTGAGAATGTGCTAGTGCTTGTTTGGATGAGCCCATTAGCCAACATCTCATTGACTTGCTTTTCAATCTCGGTCTTTTGGTAATAGGCATACCGGTAGGGGGCCACATTAATTGGCTTGGCTTCCTCCTTCAAAGGAATGTGGTGGTCAAATTCCGTTGAGGGTAGAAGTGTCTTTGGATCCTCCATCACCTTGGAAAACCTCCCCAACAAACCCCTTAAGTCACTAGGCACCTCGGCCCCTAACTCCATGCCCCCACCTTCCACTTCATGCCCCTCACTCAAGCCCCTCAGTTGTGAGGCCAACGTGATAGCAAAACATTGCCTCCCTTGTCTCAAGATCTTCTCCATCTCATTAGGCCCCATGACCTTACATCCTCATTTCCCATTCATTCTTATGGTCACCCATTTGATTTCATCATAAACTCCATAATCATTTTTCTATAGTCTGAGACTATCTTCCCTAGCTCTTCTAGCCATTACACACCCAACACAATGTCCAACCCAACAATAGGCAAAGAATATAAATCTACCACTCTCAAGGCCTTGTGTTTTCAAACATACCTTCTTATACGCTTCTCTACACATCAACTTCTCCCGACTAACTACCTTGACCTCAAATGGAATGATAGAAGTCATAGGCCACCCCAAGCTCTTGGCTACTTTCGAGTTGATAAAGTTTAAGGATAAACCATTATCAACAAGAATCGTTACTTCTATATTGCCAATGTGAGCTTGTGTTCTCATCGTTCTAGGTCCCGCAACACCCGCCAATGCATGGATAGAAATGTGAGGGTCTCCCTCCCAGCTTCTCCTTGTTCTTTCTCCCCTAAGTCTTCCTCCTCCAATTCCCTTTCACCTTGCATTTGTGGCCCATTGTGAGCCGCTCATTACAATTAAAACAAAACCCATTTTCTTTTCATTGTTACATCTCTTCCCATGATAGCCTCTTCACTCCTGCGGGTAGTGACTTGGCTCCAATTGATGCACTACCATTAGAGCCTCCCGATGAAATTTCCTTGCTAAAATTTTTGTTGGCACAAAACTTGGAAACCATTGGGGGTGGTTTCCTAACCTCAAAATGGTTATTTTTCCTCAAATCTTGGAGTTGATCCTCAATCTGTGTAACCTCCAAGGTTTACATCGAGGTCTTTGGCTTCTTAAGTTTTACCTCTGCCACCAATTCACTCTTCAAGCTTTCCACAAAAGTCCCAAAGAGGGCTTTCTCTGACCACTCGTGTATCCTTGTAGAAAAGTATTCAGACTCCTTTTGATAATCCCTTAAAGATTCGGATTTTTTTATCATTGATAGAATTTCATGGTAATCTGTATACCCGGTGGTCCGAACCTCCCCAAGAGCTCATTGACAAATTTCTGCCATTTCAACTCTCTTGTTTGAGCTCTATAGGTCTTCCTCATCCATTGCCACCACTGGTTAGCCTTTCCCTCAAGAAAGTAGGCGACATAGGACACCTTAGCATGACCCTCCATGTGATTATGCTTTAAATATTGTTCTACCCTGCTTACCCAAGTGCTCAGGTTATCACCATCGAACTTGGGAAAGTCCATTTTTGGTTTGAGCACTTCCCCCTATGAGCGCCTCTTCTCTCACCTTAGTTTCCTTCTTCCCTTTTACTTTCCTAGGTTGATTCCTCATTAGATCTTGAGGAATCTTGATTAGATGAATCTAAATCCTCCACCCTCTCATGGTGTTGGCTTCTTCTAGACCCCACGAAACTCTCAGGACTATGAGCTCTTCTTCTATGGTGCATTTCATCTCCATTCCTCATTTAGTCTACCAATTGGTGGAACACCTCCTCTAACCTTCCAAGCCATTCATTGGTGGCAGTGTGTTGTGCCTTTAAAGTGGCTTCAAGGTTCTCAATCTGCTTCCTATGCGTTGGTTGTCGATCGGCCATGATCTTTCTCCATGGCTTCCTCTCCACGTGTTGGACACTTCTCAATGAAAGCACCAATGATGGAAACCTCACTCACACTCAAGTGTTTATGGTCGTGTCAAGTGGTTGAATCAAGGGTTACCTTAAGGCAACACCAAGATCCAAATGGTTGAAATATGAAAATCAAGACTAACTCAGTCTAACACTCAATTCTCGAAAATAAGAGATTAAACTTTCATTCAAAAATAGCATAATAATCGAATAAAATACAAAACCGAAATTAAGTACTAGGGTTTGGCTAGCCCTCCCCCACTTACTCCCTCTAACCACTTCTTTCAAGATCACAATCCCAAAACAAATCAAACTCCTAAAATTAAGGAAAAAAAACCCAAAAAAAATCTTAGAATTAAGGAAACAAATCTACTAATTAACAAATCGATAAAATCCCTATTTAAAGAAGTAACAACTCGGTTAACTTCCTCCAAATCGCCTCATCTCATAAATTCAAAGGATTTGCCTCATTCCCTAAAATCAAAGGGATTTACCTTTGAACTTGATCTTATCTAGGTAGCAAGTGGTTGGTCTTTCGTTGTAGTGCCTTGGGCTCCCAAGGCTCCCGCATCCTAGCCATGCAAGCAACCCAAAGCCACCCTCCTAGCCTCAGCACGCCTAACCCTTCTAGTGGCATTGTGGATGGCTCTTCTTGCATATCCATCACGTGGCCATGGGTTATAAAACTCGCAAACTCATGGTCACAGTCGTGGGTCTTTAACTGTGGTCTTATTGTCGTCTTGTCTATGACCCATGACAATGGAGAGAGAAGCTAGGTTGAGATGAGGAGTAAAGAAAGGAGAGAAGAGAGATGGTGGTGTGAGAATAGAAGATGAGAGAGGAAACGACTCGGGAGAGAGGAGAGGAGTCGACGGTGAGAGGAATGAGACAAATGAGAGAGGAGAAAAAAATTAGTGAATTTCTTGTTAGGGTTTTTTTTTAAAGTCCGCCTACCCTCACCCATTTTTCTAAGTTAGGAATCTGGCTACACAAGGGGCGGACGAGTTGGGGATGGGCGGATTTGACTGACAGGTCTGGTTGTGAGGGCTTGTCGCCCAACCCTACCGGATACAAAGGAAGTGATACTGAGCATGATCAACGTGTTTGGCTCCCGTTCATTTATGAATGAACATCATGTTTTATGCCAAATGCAACGCCCTTTGACTGCCACAATGAATTAATCACTTTACATGCACGTATGGAATTAAGGAGACTCGAGGGAGATTTACTTAAAACTCTTGATCAGTAGCATGCATGAAGTACGACTCACTATTGATTGGACAATTACCCGGCCATGAACATTGATATATAGCATTCGGCAGTATAGTACTCCTTGATAAGAAACAAGATTCATAAATATCTTATTTGATTAACTACAACAATACTGGAAGGATATTGAAACAAGAATTCAACTCATTTTACAAGGGACTAACATTAATTTAATTTACACGAGAATAGAGAGCATACGGTCTGTATGAAAGTGAACACCAACAACATAATAGCAGCAATAGTAGAAGCAGTCATACAAGGAGTGCAACAATAATCACGTCTGAAGCTAAACTTCCATGTCTGCCAATGGCTTTTATAGAATTTTTTCAAATCTTCACAAGAAGATCAAATTCAGAATTCATGGTTGAAACTGCAATACTTGTGCCCAGATTGTTGACTAAAGTTGCAGCATCGTGGTTAGGTAGCCCAATTTTGATTATCCCCTCGGATCCAAGTAAATCCACCTCCTTGTCTGTATTGATAAGGAAATCTAACATTAGAAAATAGTAAGTAATGTATGCATCATTTGGATCATGACATTACTCAACGGCCACGAGGTTTTGAGCATAAATTTTTATGGCATTGTCTAAGGTAAAGCATGGGATTTCCAATACTCCTTTTGCATATTTAATGTCAAGTAGGCAATTGCTTTCACCCTTCTTAAACTTCAATCCAACCTCAACAAGCTGACTTGCACAGTACATCTGCTTAATTTCTCTAGGATTTCTTCCTGGTCGGTTGTCTCGAGGAGGTAAGTGAAAGGTTCTAAGCAAATCAACGAAGTCCAATATTTTCAACTCAGGATTAATGAGGAGACATTTTCTGGGAGTTGTAACGTGCAAAGTAGTGAAAAATAAGCTCAACAAAGGAAGGGAACCGTGGGTGAGATTCAAATGCGAGCTCACTCAATCTTTCAATGATGAAGAAAGGAAGTTGATTTTCAAGTTGCAACGTCAAGTCCAACTGCAACCGAATGGCTAGCCATGGCTTTAATATTGCTTCATCTTGGGGGGTCCATGTATTCAATTGATCTCTCACGAAAAACTCAATGATGAAGGACGCATCTATCAGGATCATTCTCACAAAATCAATACGGCTAGATGGAGTACTAGCCTGACAAATATTTCGTTCAAACTCCCATATAGTGCATTCACTAAATTCTCCAAGGTAGTCTTGGCTCGTTCAAGGAAACTCTTGAGATATTTCAATTTATACATTTCCATGGTTTGGAATTCTTCGTTGCCATGGTGAAAAGGCCCTATTGAAATCACCGAGGAGAATAAGCTTCTTCATTCAACTTGCGAAGGGGATCTGGAACCTTGTAGATAGAATATCTAAAAGGGAATAAGCATTGCCTTTGGATTGAATTTTGTACAATTCATTCATATGTCAAAGCTGGTTTATATACAAACAGAGTAACTAAATATGGAAAGTATACAACATAAATATTAATACAATGTAAAACCAATCCTTGATTCTAGATAGCTGAAATCAATCCTTGATTCTAGCTTGCAGCAATCTTGGCATATCAGCTGAGCTTGAAACAGTCTTGGCATATCAGTTTAAATCTTCCGTTACAATTTCTTCTTCCTGGATATGCCCTCGCAAGAACGGGCTGCCATCGGTGAGGCCGATCTTGTTCTATAGATAAGCGGTGCATTGCCTTGAAAGAGGTTTTATGAGTAAATCTGCAAGCTGGTCGTTTGTATGAACATGTCGAACATTTAGAGCATTTCTGTAAACCAAGTCCTAAACAAAGTGCAAATCAATTTGGATGTGCTTCATTTTTGAATGCTGGACAGGATTAAAACTAAGATGTGTTACACCAAGATTGTCACACAAAAGCATTGGTGGCTTTGGTAGAGAGAACTTCATTTTAGTAAAGAATGATAGTATCCACATCGATTCTGAAGCAGCTGCTGCAAGTGCTCGATATTCAGCTTCCGTGGATGATCTTGCGATGGCACGTTGCTTTTTTGAACTCCATGAGATGGGATTTGAACCAAACATAATTAGATATGCTAAATTTGAGCTTCAGCTGTCTAGATTTCCTACCCAATCCGCATCTGAATAGCATATAAGAGATGGTCCAATATTTTTCTAGATGGAGATGCCATGGAAGATTGTGTTCTTGAGGTAACACAACAATCGTTTTGTGGCAGTCCAGTGAGCTGAAGTTGGATAGTGCATGAACTGGGATAGCTTGTTGACTGTGAACCTGATGTCAAGCCAAGTAAGTGAGAGATATTGCAATGCACCAATTACTCGGCGATATTCTTTGGAGTCGACAGCTGCTGATCCATCATTTAACTTCAAAGGGACCGAAGTTGACAGGGGAGTGGTGACATTCTTGGCCCCATCCATGCATGTTCTGGCCAAAAGGTCTCTAATGTATTTATGTTGAGTGAGAAACAACCCATTGTTTGTGGGAATTACCTCAATTCCAAGAAAGAAATGTAAGGGTCCCAAGTCTTTAAGAGATAATTTGGCCCCAAGTTTTTTGATGATGCTTGCAACAAAATGAGAGTCATTGGCAATGATAATTAAATCATCAACATACACCAGAAAATATGCAATAGTTGACCCAACAACATACACAAATAATGAAGAATCGGACTTGGTATTAACAAAACCAAATTCCAGTAGAGCTTGTTTGAAGGCAAAGTACCAAGCATGTGGCGCTTGCTTAAGACCATATATTGCTTTTCTAAGGTAGCAAACATAATCAGGTTTTGAGGGATCTCGAAAGCCGGGAGGTTGGGTCATGTATACCTCTTCCGTAAGATGACTATGGAGAAAAGCATTATTGACGTCAAGTTGTCTTAATGGCCAGCCTTGCATCACAGCAACAAATAAAACTGTTCTAATTGTCACTGGTTTGACTACAGGACTGAAAGTCTGAGTGTAGTCTAAGCCAGGTCTTTGATTAAAACCCTTTGCCACTAATCTCGCTTTAAATATGTCAATGGATCCATCAGCTAGGCGTTTTACCCGAAACACCCACTTACACCCAATAATAACCCTTTGGAGGTTGTTCCAGACGCCAAGTATCATGGCGCATAAGAGCTGTGAGCTCAGATGACATAGCATCGCGCCACTTAGGGTCAGTGAGTGCTTGAGTCACGGAAGTGGGTTCTACAAATGGGGGTATAGGGTGTTTGGTTACCCTAAACAATTTTTTGGGTTTGTAAATATTGTTCATAGATTTGGTGACCATACGATGTGTGCGAGATTCAGGATTTGTGGATACCTCAGATGCATGACTCACATTCATATTGTGAGAGCAATTTTTTGGTGGGTCGAAAGCAAGGGGAGAAGATGGTCTTACCTATGAAGGAGCTGTCGAGGGAGGTGAATCCACCAAAGGCAAGGAAGGAGTAGCTGTACCCATTGCTGAGACATTTGGCACCAGCGGTGGTTCATGATGTAGCGTTGGGAGTGAGAAGGTCACGGTTTGCATGTTGCCCAGAGAACTGTTGGGAATTTGGGGATTTTCTAGAGTATGGATGTCGGTTGAGCCATGGGAAATTTTTGCTCATAAAAAGGACGTGCTGACAGTGACAGACCTTTCGGTTGGTGGGCTCAAGACATAGATAGGCGTTTTGGGTAAGAGAGTAACCCACAAAGATACAAGGGATAGCTTTGGGTTGGAGCTTATGGGTATTGTAGGGTCTAGTCAATGGGTAGCAAAGACACCCGAACTGTTTTAATTTCATGTAATTGGGGGTCTGATTGAAGAGCATCTCAAAGGTGTTTTATTGCTCAAGGTTGAAGTTGGCATTCGGTTTATCAAATATGCTGCAGCTTGAAATGCATATGGCCAATAGTAAAGGGGCATATGTGCATCAGTGAGAAGGATAAGACCTGTTTCAACAAGATGGCGATGTCGTCTTTCAGACATGCCATTTTGTTGTGGGGTGTGGGGAGCAGTAGTATAGTGTCCAATGCCATGAACATATAAGTAATTTTTTAGAGCAATATATTCACCTCCATTGTCGGAATATAGACTCTTGATTTTAGTGTTGAATCTATTTTCCACAAGATTTCAAAACTGAGGAAATATAGTTTGAACACTTGATTTGGAAGACATAGGGTAGAGCCATATATATTTGGTATAATGATCGACAAAAATGATATAATATTTTGAACCATCAATACCAACGTCATGAGAGCGACCCCAAACATCTGAATAAATTAATTCCAGTGGTGTCATGCTAGTTAAACCATGAGAGTGGAACATTTGCCGGTAAGCTTTATTTTGAGAACATGAAATACATAGAGAGGAACTTTCTTTTTTATTAGTAGGCAAAGAAAAGGTTCGGATAAGGTGATAAACGATTTTTGGAGAAGGATGGCCAAGATGTTTGTGCCACCCATCGGCCGTAGTACTTTCATGAACATAAGCAATTGCAGGTTTTGAAACCATAGCCAGTGTCTCCAGCAAAGGGTACATGCCATCCTCACATTCACCTTTGAGTAGTATCGCCCTCGTGATCCGATCCTTCACAAAAAAAATGAGATGGATGAAATTCAAGGTAGACATTATTTTGTTTGGTAAAATGATGAACGGAAATTAAGTTTTTTTTTTTAATGTTGGGAACACATATGGTATCTCTTAAATGAAAAATACGCTTGGGAGAGGTAAAGGATAATGACCCAATATGAGATACAGGCAAACCTGATCCATCACCAATCACCACTTCATCCGTACCATCATATTCGGAATGAATGGAAAGATTTGAAAGATCCGTTGTCATGTTGTGTGAAGCAGCCGAGTCCACTAACCATTTCTGATCTTTGTTTTTGGAGGAGGCAGCACAATTTGCTGAGAAATCCATTTAAGTATGCTTCGGACAAGTTTTAGCCGTGTGGCCCAATTGGTCACAGAGTTGGCACTTTGGCTTATATTTACAAAAGCCTAATCCGTTGTTGGTGCATTTGTTGTTGTCACGACTTTTGGAGAAAGAACGCTAGCCATTCGTTCTAGAGGGGGGTTGCTTGCGTTGGGTGTAGTTTGCGGTGGCAATTATGGGTTGTGTAGCTTGTTGTTCCAGGCGTCGTATATAGCTTTCATGACTGATTAATAGATCATGGAGCTCCTAAAACCGTAGAGGATTTTCTTAAGCTCGGATAGGGGCAGCAATTTCCCTATACTCTGGACCCAACCCGTTTAGAATGTAAAAGGTCAGATCATCGTTGGAGACTGGGTGATCAATTCGGGCAAGTTCATCAGCAACAATTTTGATTGCCTAGAGAAATTCTGTGACAGTCCAAGTTCCACAATGGTTGAGAGTGAGATCTTCCTTCAACTGCATCGCATGAGTGTGAGATTTTCCTGCATAAAGACAAGTTAGTTTGTTCCAAGCTGCATTAGATGTTTTACAGGAAGCAAGCAACGGTGTGATTGTGGTGAATGTGGATGCAAGCAAGGCATGGGGAATCAATTTATCTTGGCGAATCCAGTGGGAATTCGCTGCTTTGGAAGTGGTGGAATTTTCGGCATCAATGGCAGGACATAGACGGTCACCGATGACAAAATCCATGAGATCATAGCCAATAAGCAATGCTTCAAACTGTGCTCTCCATTGTGGAAATGTAGATGGGGGTAAGCTTCTCGTTGAGGGTAGTAGCGGAATTAATGGTGATGATCGGGTCATCAGAGGATGCGGAAGAAGACATTATCGAGGATGAAGAAAAAAAGGTACTCATTAGAGGTTGGTTCTCTTGATACCATAAAAGGGAATAAGCACTGCCTTTAGATTGAATTTTGTACAATTCATTCATATGTCAAAGCTGGTTTATATACAAATAGAGTAGCTAAATATGGAAAGTATACAACGTAAATATTAATACAATGTAAAACCAATCCTTGATTCTAGATAGCTGAAATCAATCCTTGATTCTAGCTTGCAGCAATCTTGGCATATCAGCTGAGCTTCCAACAGTCTTGGGATATCCGGGGGATGACGGAGTCTCTAAACTTTCTAAAGTTCCCCTGATTTCATTTACCAATGTCCCTACAGATTGATGTTGGTTTCCCATTGAAGTATTTGTTTCGTTTTGAATTTTCTCACAGTTTGCAGATTATTATTCCTTGGTCAATCAAGCTGCCTTCCTTAAATTTGCTGAGGAACAACACAAGATGATTAGAATTAAATTAAAATATTGGATTGATATTTCCATGCACATGCCAAGTACTGATGTTGATGGAAAAAGAGAAATGAAAATTCAAATAGAAATTAAAAGAAATGGATAAGATCAGAAGCCAAGCTCAACCAATTGATGGATATAAGATCGGTCATGATGCTCAGCCACTACTCCGTCCTCTCCAACAATTTCCGTAAAAAGTACTCATGATATATAGATGATGATCATCAAATGATCTTGAGTCAATGCCAAACTAGAGAATTAATGATATAAACTAGAGAGTAATTAGAGAGAGAATTAATCTAAAAAATACTATTATTTATTTATTCATGAATGACTATCATCATATATCTTGACGATAACCAATATTAAAGTGTCTTGCATTTAAATTTTAACTTGTAATCTTAAGGCATGTACCTAAAAACTTAACTCCTTTTTTTTTTGGATAAACATCAATCCATTCATTATCAATCATCATCCATACATAAATTGGCATCAAGCCATAAAACATTCTGAAGGAAAGATGGAAGATGATCCCACCATACAGAAATTTCAGCAACATTCCAAGCAATCCTAGCCAATGCATGAGCTACAAAGTACCCCATTTGATTAACACGCTGAATTTGTACTTCCTGGAATCTTGACATGAGTTGCTTGATATCAGTAATAATGTTCCCTGCATTACCTAAAGAGTCTGATGAAGCTTGCAATTCTTGAACCAACAAAAGACAATCACTTTCAATTACAAGCTTGGGAATTCCAAGTGGTATACACAGCTACAGGCCCCTCAATATCGCAAGTGCTTCAATTGTAGCCGGTTCATCCACATCATCCTCCATTTTTGAAGCAGCCGTTATCACCTCACCAATAGCATCTCGCAAAACAACGCCCACTCCAGCTTTTTGAATGTCCTCAAAAATAGCTCCATCAACATTCAATTTAACAAAGACATCTATTGGTTTCTTCCACTGATAAACAGTCCTAGTAGCTCTTGGTGGTACTAACCGAACCTCATTATATGCCTTACACAACAAAATAGCATGTTCAGCTGCCTGTTGATGTTGAATTGGGGTACTCTCCATTTGCTTTTTGTTCCGCCTGTACCACAAACACCAGCATAACATGAAGAACAGCTCCACATCATTTGCATTTCCAAACATCACTACTCTTCTGACAATATCAATAAAATTTGAGGAGATGGGAAAGGAATTGATCAAAGGAAGATATTGCTGCCACATATCCCTAGTTGCTAAACATCTCAGAAAGACATGATCAACATCGTCATGCTCACTTTGACAAAAACAGCATCGAGTTTGAACATCAATGCTTTTCCTCTTAAGATTATCAATAGTGGGGAGTATATTTTTGCAAGCCTTCCAAGCAAAAGACTTGATCTTTCTGGGCACCTTCATTTTCCTGATTTTCTTCCATATAATTTTATAATGTGCTTGAAATGAGGATTCACCAACTCTATCAACAGCACTATTTAGAATCAATTTGTAAGCTGATTTCACTGTGAAGTTTCCATTTGACTCATTTTCCCGTATCAGTTTATCTCTAAGTCGGATAAAGGGAAAACCTGATCTTGAGAATCTCCTCAACTATATTTGGATTGAAGAGATCCCTTAGCACCTCTCTATCCCATGAATTTGTCTCAATATTAATCAAGCTATTCACAGTGGCATCTTCATTAAAGCCGACTCCTTGTCTTCCATGCAAAACTGGTTGAAGAATCCTTACATTAGGCAACCACCAATCTTTCCAAATTTTTACTAATTCACCATTACCCACTTGTCATCTACATCCCTCCATCAACCATTGTTTTGCGTCGAATATTCCTCTCCAAGCATAGGACGGGTTAGCACCTAAGCTTGCTTGGAAAAAGGAACACTTAGGAAAATATTTAGCCTTAAAAATTCTACGTAGCAATGATTCTTCAGTCTGTAATAACCTACACTCTTGCTTAGCTAGAAGAGATATGTTAAACATATGTAAGTCCCGAAAACCCATACCACCTCTAAATTTAGATACACATAATTTCTTCCAGCTTATCTAGTAAATTTTTCTTTCATTATTTCGTTGGCCCCACCAAAATCTAGCTATCATACCTTCATTCTATGACAAAAATTTGGAAGTCCCAAATATTTGTCATATTGTTGAAAGCTAGTAACTCCCCATAATCTCAATAAATCCCACTGCTTTCCTGCCTCTAAATTCTTTGAAAAAACCATTGAGGTCTTTCCCCTAATCACCACTTGCCCCAAGGCTGATTCATACACTCGTAATAAACTTTGTACACATCTAGTTGTCTCAGAATCAGCTTTACAAAAAAGAATACTATCATCTGCAAAAAAATAGTGGATCACCATTGGAGCTCCTCTACAAACTTTAACTCCCATTAAATCTCCTCTAGCTTCAGCATCTTTTAAGAGTGCAGTTTACCCTTCTGTACAAAGGAGAAAAAGATAAGAGGAAAGTGGATCCCCTTGCCTAATCCCCCTTGTAGGAAAAATTGGACCATGAGCTTCACCATTAATTAAAACTGAAAAACTATAGTTTTAATGCATTCCATAACAATGCTCACAAAACTAGCAGCAAACCCCAACTTAAGCATAATCTTCTCCAAAAAACTCTACTCCACCAGATCATACGCTTTGCTCATATCTAACTTAAGAGACATATACCCCTTTGTTCCACTTCTCTTGTTTCTCAAATAATTGACTAATTCATAAGCAATGAGGATATTATCAGTAATCAACCTCCCTCCCACAAAAGCACATTGTGATTCAGAAATGATAGCAGGCATAAATCTCTTCATTCTATTAACAAGCACTTTAGATATAAGCTTGTAAAGCACATTACATAAACTTATGGGGCGATAATCAGATACATGCTCACAATTTTTCTTCTTAGGAATCAGGCTTATAAAAGTATGGTTTAATGGAGGATGCAATTTACCTGAATTAAGAGAACCCATCACAGCACTAGTAACATAATCCCCAACAATATGCTAGTAGTTTTTGAAGAACATTGCTGACATACCGTCAGGGCTTGGAGCTTTAGCGGGCTACATTTGATCCAAGGCTTCTTTAACTTCAGCTGCTACAAATGGTTGGATCAATTCCATATTCATCTCAGTATTCACCTTCCTCTCCACTAGCCTCAAAACAGGTTCATAATCTCCTTGTTCCATTGCAGTAAACAAATTCTGAAATAAGTGAACAATCAAATCATCCCTCTGACCCCCTTCTTGCCACACTCCATTGTCATCCTTTAAGTGATTAATAAACTTTCTTCTTTGTCTATAAGAAGTTCTAGAATGAAAATATTTTGTGTTTTCGTCCCCTTCCTTTAACCACTAAATCCTCGATCTTTGTTGCCACAAAACTTCTTCCCGTTCTAGCCACACTTGCACATTCTTATAAGCCGCACGAAGTCCAACAATATTCGGTTGAATAGAATCTAGGTTTTACATCCTCAACAATTGTCTTCAAGCCTCCTGCAGCTTCTAATTGACATGCCCGAAGGAAATCTTATTCCAAACTGCCAGCTCCTCACCACACCCCTTAATAAGTGCACTGACCCCTTCCATGTTCATTCCTCTAGCTCTGTGATCCCGTACCTGATTAATAATTCTTTCACACTTCTCCTCTCCTATCCAAATAGCCTCAAATTGGAATTGCTTACTTCTAGAAAGCTTCTCCTTAATACCAACAGTTTCAAATATCACTGGAATATGATCTGAGCAAGTTGCCACCCATTTAACACCACAGCTTGAGGAAACATTTCACACAATAAATCATTCCCCAAAAACCTATCAAGTCTTTCGTTCACCACAACATTACCCTACCTGCCATTAATCCATGTATACTTAGGACCCTTAAAACCCAAATCACAAAGATTACAATCATCCAGCACCTCCCGAAATGCTTCCATTTGTGCTAAAGGCCTTTGCTTTCCTCCCTTTTTCTCATGCATATGAAGAATTTCATTAAAGTCACCCCCTAACAACTAGGGCATTTTCTCATTTATTAATCAAGACAATTGAATAAGATTCAAGTTTATGTTAAGTCCAGTTTCAGATCAAATACATGATAAGCCAAGTTTTAGATCAAGTCCATGTTATGTTATACTCACGTACATGTTATGTTCAAGTTTATGTTATTTTCAAGTTCTTATTTATGTTATGCAGGTTTACGTTCATGCTATATTTCAAGTCCATGTTATGTTTCACGTTCATGTTATGTTGTTTGTTCATGTTATGTTTTAAGCTTAAGTTCATGCCAGTTAAGTCAAGTTCAGTTCACGCTTAAGTTCTGGTTAAGTCATGCTATATGTCAAGTTATACTATGTTTATGTATGACTATAATTATGCATTTATGCTTTTACTGCCATGCATGCATTTTTAACCTGTGTGTGAGTTTTATGTTAACTTACTGAGATTTGTAATCAAATCTCACTGTGGTAGTCCCAACTACCATTCCCCCCGAATGGTAGATCTTGTTACAGGACCCAAAGGAGAATTGGAATCTGACCAACTGAATACGGTCGACTAGGCCACGGTGCGATGTTGATGATGGTATAGTATTTAACTTAGGTTAATACTTGTACTTTTGGAGTTGTATTCTCAAGTATTCTTTTGATCACAACCATTTTGGACTAGTGTGTGATCACGGCTTTTTAGTATGCCTTTATGTATGAATATGTTTCAAGTATTTGGGATATATTTAGTTTGGTGCATAGTATTGCTAAAGAAAAAATTATCCGCTGCGAATATTGCATAATGCTAGATGCATGTTAGGAACATTGCATCTTATATGTCATGAACGGGGGCAGGTAACCTTGTGTTGCATGTCTCGACGCTTCAAATGTCCGTTCAATCCCAAGCGGAATTTGGGGGCGTCACACTCCATTTCCATCAAGGAACCTTCATCCAGAAGCTTGAATCGAAGAGCATCACCATTCTTGGGGGAAGTAGTAGAGAAAAAGGGAAGACCATTTTTGTTAACGATAGGATTTGTTCTTTCCATGAGGTTCAAATTGAGTTATCGGCAGAGGATGACGTTTAGCCCTACCGAAAGCCATGAAGACCATATGTTGGAATTCTTATGGGCTTGGGAACCCACAGAGAATTTGAGCTCTTCGTGAGCTACTCATAAGAGAAGGTCCCAACCTAGTGTTTCTACAGGAGGCAAAAGCTTTATCATCGAGCAATTGAGTCCTGTAAGTATGCACTAGGGGTTCAATAATTTGTTTGTTGTTGATTCCGTGGGGCATAGTGGGGGTTTATGCTTGATGTGGAAGTCTAATGTATGTGTGGAGGTAAGATCTTATTCGCAATTTCATATTGATGTTCATATTGATTTAGAGGGTTTGGGTATGTGGAGATTCACTGGTGTTTATGGTCATCCTAATGTGTCGAGTAGGATATATATATATATATGTATGGAACCTTATCAGAACCTTAAAATCATNTTCAGCGGACCGGGACTCGACCACAAGCAGCCTCGGGAGTGCGTATGGGAGGACGAGTGCCAGTTTGTGGAAGATGTAATAGAGCTCACGGAGGCGAGTGTCGTTTGGGTAGTAACCAATGTTTTGAATGCGGTCAGACGGGGCATTTTGCTCTTGAGTGTCCTAGTCGAGTGGTAGAATTAACTAGAGGCAATTAGCTCGGGCTCAAATGTACGCAGTGACTCTTGGTACCGTTGGAGGCGAGGTTACGGAGACTCAGAATGCTGGAGTCATGGCAGGTATGGGTCTGATCTAATCTATCAGGATGACCGCCTTGGGTGGTTTGCATTGAATATTATTGAGGCTTGGAGAGAATGGCATGACGTGGGTGATCTTTTAGGGAAGTAGAATAATTGGCTTCTTTGGTTCCGTGGAGTTTATGAAATGGGCTATAACGTAGTAGGTTGTAAGTTCAACAATTTCAAGGATGGATTTTATGAAGTTTCAGCAAAGTTTTAAAGTTGGGGCGTTATAGATTTTAGGAATATAAGTTTATGGTAATTAAGGTGTTAGGTTCGACAAGCTTTGGGGGGAAATAATTAAATTTTGAGTTTTAGATTTTGCGATTCGGATGAGTAATATGGTGGCAATTGGGTCTTTAGATTTTACAAGCTTTTAACGTGAATGTTTTGGATTAAAGCCACCAATCTTGAGAATTTCAGGAAATGATTTATTATCTATTAATGTTTTAGAATTTGAAAGATTTGGGAGTTGTTTTTTTCTATTATGAGATGTAAGTTATTTGATCTTAGAGGTTCCGGAAGATGAATCTTATTTGATTTAAGGTTTTAGAATTGCAGAGTTGAAGGACTGGTTGATAATAAGAATTGAGTTCTTAGTTTTAAAGACTTAGTGCTGTAGCTTGAACTACTCTAGTGAGTGATTAGTTGTAACCATTAAAATTGGGTTGATTAGAGTTGAGTTATTGACATGAAAATTTTTCTAGAGTAGATTTCTTTGAGGATTGGAGGTAGTGATCTAGTTCGTGTACTTCTTGAGGATCAAAGATATCGAGCTAGTTTAGAAAATAATTATTGTTAACTCGAGGTTGTAGTAGCAGATCTTAGGAAATGATTCTATCGATTTGAAAGGTATAGGTCCATCATGGTGTTGGAAATAGTAGATGTTGTGTTGGTATTGAATACGATTGAATTTGAGACTATATGATCCGTAGACTTTTAGGAATGGATTTTGGCATATTTAAGGATATAAGTTGAGCAGAATCAGGAATGATTTTTGTTGATTTGAGGATATAAGTCCAGATGATGGGAATGCGATAATGGATCCCTTGTACGTTTGAATGATTTTTGGCGTCGGCTAAGAGTGCATGGGATCAATGAGTAGCAATGGTACGCATGTATGGATTTCGGAAAGTGTTGGTCCTAGTATCATCTAGTTTTGGCTTGGTAGGAGTTGAAGAGGAACTTGTGTGGTAATATTAAATTCAAGAGATGTGTGGATGTGAGTTGTTTGGTAAGTCGAACGAAATGTGCAGACGAAGCGGGTTACCCTTTGGGATGGTGATTTGAAACGACGGTTGTGATTATCTTGAGAATTTGTCGCGACTTGAAGTCATAGGAATTTAAATTGATAAGGCTATACTTTTCTTGGGAGATCAAGTATCCAGTTGGGAGAATTGGGGATATGGTTATTTAACTTGAAAAGAGATCGTTAGGCCACAATGTGTGGTGTATGAAGTAATAAATCTTGGAAGTTGAAACTTATGCCTCAAAGGTGGGTAGCATAATCACATGTATGAAGAAATAAAGCAGTAGAATCCATGAGTGTTGTTTAACAGTTTTTGATGGATTGAAGATTTAAATAGTATGACCTGTCTTGAGATTTATTTGTGAAGTGCTACTGAAGGAATTAGTTGTACTAAAACTAGAGTTTTTGAGAGTATAAGTAGGTGGGTGAGTTACCATGAGCGTTTCGATTATGTCTAGGTGAAGTCAATGGTAGTTTATAGAGAGTTAGTTATTGCAAGATCTTATGTTATTCAAAATATAGGTAATGAGCTTGAAGTGTGGGATATCGGATAGAAGTTGTAGGTGCTCTCGTTGGTTGGCCGAGAAGGACTTGGGCCTTTTTGGAGATGTTCCTTATCTTTAGAAGAGACAGGTGTATTTATGGGATGATGTTATGTGTTTTCAATTTGAGGCTTGAAGGTTGGTTAGTATTGGTTTCTGTCATCAATCAATGAGTGTATATTTGCGAGATGAGTGGAGATTTGTGGTTTTTTTTTGGAGACATACGATTTTCTATGGAAATGTGGTAAAGGTTTTCTTGTGATTAGGTGTGGTTGGAGCTTGTGCTTCGTGGTATTAATTTTTGAGGATATAGCCTTTAAGTATTTTGATGAGTTATCAGAGTGCGCACGAAAGCATGGTTTTTGGAGATGCTTGGAAGTTCAAATTTTGTATCGACTTCGAAGATTTAGTAGTGATTCGAAGTTTTAATGGGAAATTAATCTTTTGGTCGTGCAATTTGGTTTATTGATGGCTAACTTTGGAAGTGACTATTAGGTTACCAAAGTTGGATTTTGTTGGGATGAAGTCGGGGAGAATAAAATTATTGGGCCTGAAATAATTCAAGAGATGCAAAGCCAAGTTCGGATTATAAGAAATAACATGGCTGCAGCGCAAAGTCGTCAAAAGAGTTACGCGGATACCCGGAGGAGAGAATCGTCTTTCGAAGAAGGCGATTGGGTTTATCTCAAGGTCTCTCCCATGAAAGGAGTTAAGCGTTTTGGGAAGAAAAGGAAGCTGGATCTGAGATATGTTGGACCTTTTCAGATCTTGGAGAAAGTAGGGTCCGTCGCTTACAGAGTGGCTTTGCCAGAATATTTTGGGGATATACACAATGTTTTCCATGTATCATCTTTGAAAAAGAGTTTTGGACAACAAGAGCCACGCTTCGTCGACCCAGGGAGTATTCAGTTGCAACCAGACCTTACTTATGAGGTTGTTCCGTCGCAGATCATGGATTGGAAGGAGCAACAGTTAAGGTCCAAGACGATACCCTTGGTTAAGGTGGCGTGGGGAAATCCGTTAGCTCAAGATTTCTCCTGGGAGCGAGTAGCGGACATGAGGGAGCAGTACCCCTACTTGATTGAGTAATGACGGTACGTTTCTTAATCTTGGTTGCAGTTGGTTTTATGTGGATTTGTATGGCCTGTTTCAAGTTGGAGTTTGGTCCTGCAAAATTTCGAGGACGAAATTTGTTTTAAGGGGGGGAGGATGTGATGACCCGTCTTTACGTGTATTTTCACTGAAGGAATAATTTAATTTAATTAAATTTATAGTGCTTTTATTTTAAATTATTGGATTTTATTGGCTGTTGAATTTAAATTGCTGTTTAATTGATTTTAGCTCGTTTTTGGTTTTAAAAATTTAATAGTTGGTTTTTGCTAGTTATTTATTTTATTTTAGCTTAACGATGTGTTTAAAATATTTTCTTGGTGTTTATTTATTTAGTTGAAGTGGTGTTTAATTTATTTTAGTCGTTTTATGTTTTTATATCGTTTTCGGCGGATCAGTTTCTGGATCCCGGAAGTGAAGTTTGGACTTCATTTCTTTTTCCCTTCTTTTCTTTTTCTCCTTTTTCTTTTTTCCTTCTTTTCCTTTTCTTTTCCTCCTTTTCCTCCTTTCTTTTCTTTCTTCTTCTTTTCCTTCCTCTTCCCCGTGTCGTGCGTCGTCCAGCCCTCTCTCCCCTGCACTTTGCCTTCCCGCGCAGCCACCTTTGGCCAGCCGTATCTCCGCCGTCCGGTGGAGGTGTCATACACCACCCCCGCCATTCTCTTCCTCTCACGGCAGACTACAACCCCTCCAATTTTCAGAGCCATCGGAGCCACCGTTAGCCGTCACGAGCCGCTCAAAGTAGCGGCACCAACCCAGATTTTTCCCCTGTTTCCGAAAATTTCCTCCGCCCAGAACCGCCACTTGCCGGCGGCGTGGCCTCCACCACCCACCCAAAAAACTTCCCCTCCCTCTGGTGCACCACCCCTCCGAAGATCTCCCCCAACCGGCCGGCCGTTTGGTCGGAAAAGCGTATCTAAGCCGCACGGTTTGTCACCGTTTCCGGCGCCGTCGCACCACCTCTGGGCACCATCTTTTCACCACTTCTTCCCCTACCTCTTGCCGACCTAACCCACCCATTTCCGGCCTAGGTCGGCCACCGGAGCAGCTCCCACGAGCTCAACTCCGATTTGCTCGTTTTTCGCTTCTACCGGCGTTTTCGCCGCCACCCACGGCCAAAACTCACTTCCACTAGCTTCATAAACATCCCTAGACCATTCCCTATCAATTTGGTGCCTTGGTTTGTCCCCGGTCAAAAGTTAGTATTTTATGACCCACGGGAACAGTGCATTTGCACTGTTACGTTGCTTTCCGCTCGCCGTTTGCTTCGCGCCGAACCTTCTAAAAATCCTTTTTAGCGCTGTAAGTATTTTTCCAAGCTTCGTTTTAGATTTAATATATTATTACCTTTACAATAATTTATTTGGTTGGTTTGCTGATTCCGGACTGAGTCCGAGGAGTTCGGGGGTCGGATGGATGGAGGATGGAGTTGCTTGAATTGTTGTTTTATGATTGGTTGTATTTTTCGAGCATTGAATTTGCATTTTCGTGGTGTGTACATGTGCATTTTATTTTAATTGGAAAAATTCCTGTTTTATTAGCGTAAATCGATTTTTGGGTGCGTGTGTCTCACGAGCCCAAGCCGGGATGGGTTATTATCTCGGTGGAGCTCCTCTGGTCACTCGGGAGCGTAAAATACTGAGTGACATCCCCTGAGTTGTCGTTGTACGACGGGAGCGGGACTAGGGGGTGCTTGGCTACGTACGCGCGAGAGGCGTGGAACCGGGCATCGCCCTACTCACCGACTCCGTGGCCCCTCTGCTGGCGGGGGCTAGAGGATGCTTGGCTACGTACGCGCGNCCATGTAACAGCCCGCTAAAATTATCAGTTTTGGATTCTTTCCCGACAGCAATCACATCTCTCTCGTCTTTACCCTCATCTGGAATCATGCGTATAGATTATCTTTTCCGTAAATCACGTAATTTGTTCTTCACCGACAGCTGTAAAATCATGAACAGTTTTATCCTAAGCGTTGTACCTCGATGGCGTTTTCCCGGATCTTATCCATCGAATTTCAAAGTATTAGATAAGCTTGTTTTTAAAGTAGCACAATTATAATAATTTAATGAGCTCTGAAAATATTATAATTGTGGATAATTACTTAGATTAAATATTTTAGTTGTTTTAAGATATTAAGATGTTTAATTTTACGTTGAAAACTCTTATTTAAATTAATTGGTTTTATCATCTTCGATTAATTAACGGTACTTTATCATTTTATATAATGATGAGGAAATATTATTTTATAAATTTTAGTTTATAAAATAATATTCTACCTTAATTCATCGTGGTGTTTTATTTAAAGTGTTTTATTTAAAATAAAACATTTACGCGTTTTTAATCAGTGTTTTAATTCACCGTTGAATTATTTGAGGATCCCAAAACGTAGGATTGAAGTTTATTACCTAGGCTCCTACCCTTTTTCCTTCATTTTTCCTTTTTTCTTTTTTTTCCTTCTCTTTCCTCTCCTTCTCTCCATGGTCGACTTACACCCTTCCACCATAGCTGATCGGTTCTAGCTTCCTACCGGCGCCACCTCCGGCCGCCGTGCCTCACCTCCACCTCCGGCATGTCCCTCCCTCACCGGCGAACACATCTGCACCGGAGGTGTGCAACGCCGGCCACCAATTCTCTCTCTCTTCCCGTGCTCTTCCTTCTTGTCTCATTACCGTCGCCGCCCCTTTGACCGCCCGTTTCTCCGCCGTCCGGTGGAGGTGTCGTACACCACCCCCGCCATTCTCTTCCCCTTTCACCATAGTTCATACACACCAATTTTCAGAGCCATCGGACCAGCCGTTAGTCGCCGAGAGCCCCCGGAAGTTGCTGCCCCTGCCCTGTTTTCTCCCCTGTTGCCGATTTCTTTCTCCGCCCAGAACCGCCGCTCGCCGGCGGCGTGGACTACACCACCCACCCAGATTTCTTCCCCTCTCACCGGTGAACATCCCCTCCAAGTTTCACCTCCATCCGAGCCACGGTTAGCCGCCACTCTCGCCTCCAAACAAATGGGTTTTTAAGGCTTTTCACCATTTTGGACCACCATACACGGCCAAATCAGCCACCAAGCACCACCATTGGATTCACCACATCAAGGGCTTCCTCCCCATGTCTTTCTTTTTCCCAAACTCTCACTTTTTCTCATATGGGTTTCTCAAAACACCCGTTCGGTTGCACCACCGTGCGCCGCCGTACACGGCCACCCGTGGTGTTTCACCACCACCATCTTGTTCCTCTCATCCTCATGAACCTCTCCAAGAAATTTCATGGCCAACGGAGCTTCGTAGAGCTCACACTCTCCCGCACTCTCCAAGGCAAAAATGGTTTCAAACGGCCGATCTGCCGCCGTTAGCCACCGTCCGACCACCACCTCGCCACCACAGCTCCACCACATGTTCCTCTACCTTTCCCTAGCTTTCCATGAAGTTCTATGGCTTTTCGCTACCTCGCGTCTCCTCCGCTCACCGTTCGGAGTTACTGTTCACGGCGTGATGCCGCCGTGCTCCGCCACCTTTGACCATCACAAGGCGACCGTGAGTCTTCCAAGACCACGCCTAGCCTTTCTCAAGCCCAAACTACCACTTTATGTGGTGGACAGACACCGTACCGCCACGTATGCTCCTCCGACGCATGTTCGTGACGAGCAGCGAGCGACGCACGGGTTATCCCGTCGATGGTATAACCCTCTATCTTTAGTTATTTATGTTTAACATAGTTGATTTGGTTGGCTGTAGACTGTGTAGTTAGTGTTTGTGGAGTTCGCTGCGTAGTTGTGAAACGAAGTGTGGTTGTGAAGTGTTAGGCTTGATTTTGTAGTTTTGTGGACTGTGCTGTGAAGTATAGGCGTGAGATGGATGCCGTAGATGTGATACGGCGGGTTGTGTGAAGAGAATACGCGTGTAGCGTATTCTGTGTAATGCAGCGACGCGCCGCGCGACGTGCGCTGTAGTGATGTGGGTCGTAGAAGGAAGGGAGTACGCATGTAGTGTACTCCGTGTGGTATGGCGATGCATCGTGTGATGTGCATCGTGTTGATGAGTGTTGTAGCGAAGGAAGTACGCGTAGCGCGTACTCCGTGTCGCGTAGCGATGCACCGTGAGACGTGTATCGCAGTGATGGGTTTTGTAGTGTGAATGGAAGAGAGTTCACGTGAGTGTACTCTGTACTAAGTCGTGATACACCGGATGGCGTGTCACGAAGGGTTGGATGGCGTAGCAGAGAAGTGTGGAGCGTATGGTGTAGTGTTGGGAAACTGTATGACAGTGTCCCGAAGCAGTGATGATATGGATTATAGTCCGGGGTGACTGGTGTCATCTTGTGGTTGACTATGGCTAAGAGTATATGGATTGAGAAATGAGTTGTTTGTTTGGTTGTTATTGATAATTTTAATGAACTTGTTTTAGTGCAAAGGCTTTCTGAAGTCAATTTATCTCTTCCGAGTATAGTGAAACCTCAAGTTGGCCGTGGTGTTGCAAGTGCTTACAATATGGCAATTGAGTTCAGAAGTGAAAATCTTAAGGACTTGAGTGTTCCTCTTCCAGCTGTTGTGCAGTTCCTCGTGTTTCGCGCTCTATTCTCATAGAACGCGACGATCGAGGTAAGTTAGCCTCTAACTTACTATCAGTTTATTGTGTATGTGTGATGGGTAAGGGAACTACAATTTATGTATGTATGTTATCGTATATGCCATGTCATGCTATGTCATTACATGTTTATCTGTTAAGTATGATTTAATCTCTCATGAATATTTATCTGTTACACAATCTTTTCTGTCATACAATGTTGTATGTTATAAGTATGCCATGTTAAGTATGCCATATGATACATGTATGCCATTAAATGTTTATGATTAAATCATATTGTGCCATTTACAAGCATACGCCATGTTAGAAAAGTATATGATATTAAATAATATCTCATGCATTAAGAAAGATAAGACATGTTATGTTACGTATAATACGTGGGGCCACAACAACTGTGGAGTACGTATTATATTTTATGTTACGTATAATACGTGGGGCCACAACAACTGTGGAGTACGTATTATATTTTATGTTACGTATAATACGTGGGGCCACAACAACTGTGGAGTACGTATTATATTTTATGTTACTTATAATGCGTGGGGCCACAACAACTGTGGAGTACGTATTATATTTTATGTTACTTATAATGCGTGGGGCCACAACAACTGTGGAGTACGTATTATATTTTATGTTACTTATAATGCGTGGGGCCACAACAACTGTGGAGTACGTATTATATTTTATGTTACTTATAATGCGTGGGGCCACAACAACTGTGGAGTACGTATTATATTTTATGTTACTTATAATGCGTGGGGCCACAACAACTGTGGAGTACGTATTATATTTTATGTTACATGAAGTATGGGGCCACAACAACTGTGGAGCATACACTACATGAGACACAGCAATTGTGACATGTAGAATACGTGGGGCCACAACAACTGTGGAGTACGTATTAACGCACGTTATTAATCAAGACAATTGAATAAGATTCCAAGTTTATGTTAAGTCCAGTTTCAGATCAAATACATGATAAGTCAAGTTTTAGATCAAGTCCATGTTATGTTATACTCACGTACATGTTATGTTCAAGTTTATGTTATTTTCAAGTTCTTATTTATGTTATGCAGGTTTACGTTCATGCTATATTTCAAGTCCATGTTATGTTTCACGTTCATGTTATGTTGTTTGTTCATGTTATGTTTTAAGCTTAAGTTCATGCCATGTTAAGTCAAGTTCAGTTCACGCTTAAGTTCTGGTTAAGTCATGCTATATGTCAAGTTATACTATGTTTATGTATGACTATAATTATGCATTTATGCTTTTACTGCCATGCATGCATTTTTAACCTGTGTGTGAGTTTTATGTTAACTTACTGAGATTTGTAATCAAATCTCACTGTGGTAGTCCCAACTACCATTCCCCCCGAATGGTAGATCTTGTTACAGGACCCAAAGGAGAATTGGAATCTGACCAACTGAATACGGTCGACTAGGCCACGGTGCGATGTTGATGATGGTATAGTATTTAACTTAGGTTAATACTTGTACTTTTGGAGTTGTATCTCAAGTATTCTTTTGATCACAACCATTTTGGACTAGTGTGATGATCACGGCTTTTTAGTATGCCTTTATGTATGAATTATGTTTCAAGTATTTGGGATATATTTAGTTTGGTGCATAGTATTGCTAAAGAAAAAGATTATCCGCTGCGAATATTGCATAATGCTAGATGCATGTTAGGAACATTGCATCTTATATGTCATGAACGGGGGCAGGTAACCTTGTGTTGCATGTCTCGACGCTTCAAATGTCCGTTCAATCCCAAGCGGAATTTGGGGGCGTCACACTCCATTTCCATCAAGGAACCTTCATCCAGAAGCTTGAATCGAAGAGCATCACCATTCTTGGGGGAAGTAGTAGAGAAAAAGGGAAGACCATTTTTGTTAACGATAGGATTTGTTCTTTCCATGAGGTTCAAATTGAGTTATCGGCAGAGGATGACGTTTAGCCCTACCGAAAGCCATGAAGACCATATGTTGGAATTCTTATGGGCTTGGGAACCCACAGAGAATTTGAGCTCTTCGTGAGCTACTCATAAGAGAAGGTCCCAACCTAGTGTTTCTACAGGAGGCAAAAGCTTTATCATCGAGCAATTGAGTCCTGTAAGTATGCACTAGGGGTTCAATAATTTGTTTGTTGTTGATTCCGTGGGGCATAGTGGGGGTTTATGCTTGATGTGGAAGTCTAATGTATGTGTGGAGGTAAGATCTTATTCGCAATTTCATATTGATGTTCATATTGATTTAGAGGGTTTGGGTATGTGGAGATTCACTGGTGTTTATGGTCATCCTAATGTGTCGAGTAGGATATATATATATATATGTATGGAACCTTATCAGAACCTTAAAATCATATGAGAAAATGCCCTAGTTGTTAGGGGGTGACTTTAATGAAATTCTTCATATGCATGAGAAAAAGGGAGGAAAGCAAAGGCCTTTAGCACAAATGGAAGCATTTCGGGAGGTGCTGGATGATTGTAATCTTTGTGATTTGGGTTTTAAGGGTCCTAAGTATACATGGATTAATGGCAGGTAGGGTAATGTTGTGGTGAACGAAAGACTTGATAGGTTTTTGGGGAATGATTTATTGTGTGAAATGTTTCCTCAAGCTGTGGTGTTAAATGGGTGGCAACTTGCTCAGATCATATTCCAGTGATATTTGAAACTGTTGGTATTAAGGAGAAGCTTTCTAGAAGTAAGCAATTCCAATTTGAGGCTATTTGGATAGGAGAGGAGAAGTGTGAAAGAATTATTAATCAGGTACGGGATCACAGAGCTAGAGGAATGAACATGGAAGGGGTCAGTGCACTTATTAAGGGGTGTGGTGAGGAGCTGGCAGTTTGGAATAAGATTTCCTTCGGGCATGTCAATTAGAAGCTGCAGGAGGCTTGAAGACAATTGTTGAGGATGTAAAACCTAGATTCTATTCAACCGAATATTGTTGGACTTCGTGCGGCTTATAAGAATGTGCAAGTGTGGCTAGAACGGGAAGAAGTTTTGTGGCAACAAAGATCGAGGATTTAGTGGTTAAAGGAAGGGGACGAAAACACAAAATATTTTCATTCTAGAACTTCTTATAGACAAAGAAGAAAGTTTATTAATCACTTAAAGGATGACAATGGAGTGTGGCAAGAAGGGGGTCAGAGGGATGATTTGATTGTTCACTTATTTCAGAATTTGTTTACTGCAATGGAACAAGGAGATTATGAACCTGTTTTGAGGCTAGTGGAGAGGAAGGTGAATACTGAGATGAATATGGAATTGATCCAACCATTTGTAGCAGCTGAAGTTAAAGAAGCCTTGGATCAAATGTAGCCCGCTAAAGCTCCAAGCCCTGACGGTATGTCAGCAATGTTCTTCAAAAACTACTAGCATATTGTTGGGGATTATGTTACTAGTGCTGTGATGGGTTCTCTTAATTCAGGTAAATTGCATCCTCCATTAAACCATACTTTTATAAGCCTGATTCCTAAGAAGAAAAATTGTGAGCATGTATCTGATTATCGCCCCATAAGTTTATGTAATGTGCTTTACAAGCTTATATCTAAAGTGCTTGTTAATAGAATGAAGAGATTTATGCCTGCTATCATTTCTGAATCACAATGTGCTTTTGTGGGAGGGAGGTTGATTACTGATAATATCCTCATTGCTTATGAATTAGTCAATTATTTGAGAAACAAGAGAAGTGGAACAAAGGGGTATATGTCTCTTAAGTTAGATATGAGCAAAGCGTATGATCTGGTGGAGTAGAGTTTTTTGGAGAAGATTATGCTTAAGTTGGGGTTTGCTGCTAGTTTTGTGAGCATTGTTATGGAATGCATTAAAACTATAGTTTTTCAGTTTTAATTAATGGTGAAGCTCATGGTCCAATTTTTCCTACAAGGGGGATTAGGCAAGGGGATCCACTTTCCTCTTATCTTTTTCTCCTTTGTACAGAAGGGTAAACTGCACTCTTAAAAGATGCTGAAGCTAGAGGAGATTTAATGGGAGTTAAAGTTTGTAGAGGAGCTCCAATGGTGATCCACTATTTTTTTGCAGATGATAGTATTCTTTTTTGTAAAGCTGATTCTGAGACAACTAGATGTGTACAAAGTTTATTACGAGTGTATGAATCAGCCTTGGGGCAAGTGGTGATTAGGGGAAAGACCTCAATGGTTTTTTCAAAGAATTTAGAGGCAGGAAAGCAGTGGGATTTATTGAGATTATGGGGAGTTACTAGCTTTCAACAATATGACAAATATTTGGGACTTCCAAATTTTTGTCATAGAATGAAGGTATGATAGCTAGATTTTGGTGGGGCCAACGAAATAATGAAAGAAAAATTTACTAGATAAGCTGGAAGAAATTATGTGTATCTAAATTTAGAGGTGGTATGGGTTTTCGGGACTTACATATGTTTAACATATCTCTTCTAGCTAAGCAAGAGTGTAGGTTATTACAGACTGAAGAATCATTGCTACGTAGAATTTTTAAGGCTAAATATTTTCCTAAGTGTTCCTTTTTCCAAGCAAGCTTAGGTGCTAACCCGTCCTATGCTTGGAGAGGAATATTCGACGCAAAACAATGGTTGATGGAGGGATGTAGATGCAGTGGGTAATGGTGAATTAGTAAAAATTTGGAAAGATTGGTGGCTTGCCTAATGTAAGGATTCTTCAACCAGCTTTTGCATGGAAGACAAGGAGTCGCTTTATGAAGATGCCATCTTGAATAGCTTGATTAATGATTGAGACAAATTCATGGGTTAGAGAGGTGCTAAGGGCCTCTTCAATCCAAATATCGTTAGGAGATTCTCAGGATCAGGTTTCCCTTTATCTCGACTTAGAGATAAACTGATAGGGAAAATGAAGTCAAATGGAAACTTCATAGTGAAATCAGCTTACAAATTGATTCTAAATAGTGCTGTTGATAGAGTTGGTGAATCCTCATTTCAAGCGACATTATAAAATTATATGGAAGAAAATCGGAAAATGAAGGTGCCCAGAAAGATCAAGTCTTTTGCTTGGAAGGCTTGCAAAAATATACTCCCCACTATTGATAATCTTAAGAGGAAAAGCATTGATGTTCAAACTCGATGCTGTTTTTGTCAAAGTGAGCATGACGATGTTGATCATGTCTTTCTGAGATGTTTAGCAACTAGGGATATGTGGCAGCAATATCTTCCTTTGATCAATTCCTTTCCCATCTCCTCAAATTTTATTGATATTGTCAGAAGAGTAGTGATGTTTGGAAATGCAAATGATGTGGAGCTGTTCTTCATGTTATGCTGGTGTTTGTGGTACAGGCGGAACAAAAAGCAAATGGAGAGTACCCCAATTCAACATCAACAGGCAGCTGAACATGCTATTTTGTTGTGTAAGGCATATAATAGCCCTTAGCTCTACTCACCCTCCTGCTCGAAGCTTGGTGTTGTTTCTTTTGGTGGATTGGCTTTACTTCCTTACATATAGAAAATGGGCCTAAGTTGAATTGGCCCACATCGCTACCCAATTTGAAACAACCCATGTCTGTTGTAACATTACCACAGCCCATGTCCAGTATGTCACTTTGCTTCCCGTTAACTGCTACTACAATCTTCGAATCTTGTCCTTGAGAATATTGCATCTTCTCAATCGTAACTACCACTATTTTCTCACCTAAGATTACAGCCACATTAATTCCATTTTCCTGCTCACTAGGATTCTTCAAATTATCTATATGTAACGGCTTCATAACTTTTGTAGCTAACTGTCCTGAAGATCTCGGTTGATCTGAAACCGTTGCTGGTAGCCCATCCTTGCTTCCTTCTCCATTTTGGTGAACATGCACAGATGATTTACAGACTGAAAACTCCATCGACGAACTACCCTGGCCAAAACCCCTTAACCATTGACCATAAGGGAGTGTTGATTCAGGACAATCTTTGAATTTTCAAGCTTGGTCACAATCCTTGATCACATGCCCAATTCGGCCACAACAATAGCAAAAATCAGGCAATCGTTCATACAAGAACCAGATCCAATATGGTCCACACATACCCAAACACAGCTTTTTTCCCCTTAACAAAGGTTTGGATACATCAATGCAAATTCTAACTCCCATGAATTCCCCCCAAGCGCATTCTCCTTCAAGCAGATCAACCTCCAAAACCTCACCGATGGATTCACCAATTTTTTTACCAATCTTCTCATTAAGACCACCAAGAGGGAGATCATGTAAACGGACCCAAAACAAAGCCTCCTTCATTGTTATTTGATGAGCCTGCAGAGACCCATCAAATTTCTTCAGTAGAACAAGTTGCTTGTCGAATGACCACGGCCCATCTCGAATTATCCTTTCCATTTCACGAACATCTTCAAATTCTACTATTAGAAATTTCGACCCTAAGTCCTAGAGTCGCACCAACTTGACTGGACGCCAAATCTTCTGCAAGACTTGCTTGAAAGCTTCCTTATTATAATGTTTTGTTGTTAATAGCTGCACTATCAAACATTTCTCACCACAAAGAAAGGTTTCCTGTACCTCCTCGTCCTCTACCGGAATAACTTCTTGTTCATTCTTTGTAAGAGACAATTTCTCACACAAGTTTTCTAGTTCAGTAGCCATGTGTGAATAAGATTAGAATACCTATACAGGACAGGGTAAAAGTTTTACTCGTAGGAGACGAGAGAAGATTAGAATACCTGAAAACCTAACTAAAGAAATTATAAAAAAAAGTTAAATTATTTAGATTATATAAGGGTTACCAAAGGAAGAGGTAGTACTACACATCTTCTAACTTTTATATTAGGACAATCAATATTTATTTGTGTTAATTGCATTTAAACTAATTTAACAAAATAAATATATGACAATTAATATATGTCAAAAAAATTAATTATTATTAATGATGCTATAGTTAAGGCACCTTAGGGCCGGTTTGGTTACCGGATATAGAAGAGATGTTCTCATTCGTACCTTATGTACACCAGTTTTTCCTATTCAAACACACTATATTTCATTTCTAAATTAAACTGACATGAACAGTGTGTGAATAGTGACATAAACAGTACTTGAATAGTGCATAAACAATGCACAATTTGGCTGAAAATTTAAAGTTGTGGGACTCGCACATTTTTCAAATCTCAAAAATTAAAAACTATTTCATCTCATCCAACTATCCAAACACACGTCTTTTTACAAACTATTTTATATTATCTTAACTCCAAAATTTTACTACTATTCAAAATATATTATCTCATCTTATCTAAACTGTATATCCAAACTGTATATCCAAACAAAGCCTAAATTAGCTATAGGAAAATCATGTGTACATGATGCTCTAAGCAAGTAAATTAATTCAATAAAAATGGATTATGTAAGATTAGTGATAGAGGAAGGGTCAAATACCGACATAAATATGGAATATTGTACATGTTATTCAAATGCTTCACTGGGTTTTCAATTGAGCAATAATATATGCATACCATACTGTTGTCTAACTACTACCATTCCACTAAGATGATATGGGGCATATAGTAACTTGTGTCACATCATTCAAAAAAATTGAATTTTCCTTGAGTTCTCAGTAACCCCGCATGGTTAACCCCACTTTCACCCCTTCACCCCATAATTCCTTTCACCCCTTCGCCAGATGCCATCTTTAATTTCACCCAACCACAATCCAACCTTAATTTGTCCTATCTAAGCCACTACCCTAGACAAGCCATTTTGTTGTCCCATTGAAGCCACTGAACCATCGTCCACATTGCCTTCTTCACCAACGACAATAGAGAGACTAAAGCCACATGCAAGTTAATCGACAATCCATGCACAAATGATCTTCTACTATCCTCTACCTTTAATCAATGACAAAAGTGACAGAAACAACGATCGACTTGTTGGTTTCAACATCTAGCAACCCTTCATGACATGATGCATATATTGTTGTTGGAGATCCCCACTGGCATGATCAAGACCCTTCACATGAATGTGCTTCGACCCAGGTGGATTGGCCTCATTGCTTATACTTGGGATGAGTTACTTATAATTTCTTTGACTTCATAATAGTTGCCCTTATTTGTGAAGCTCCAAAGAGTTGTCTGTCCGCATGTTCATTGTTAAGAAAGAAGGGCTAGTCACAGCCACATCAACAATATATATCGTCCTTTAACATTTTAGAAAAATGATAGTTACAGTCGTAAGTATGCAAGCGTTACACAATCACTTTTAAAAAAATAAATAAGTATGAGATTCACATAAAAATAATAATTTTTTAATAATGAACCCTACTCTTTTTAAAAGTGATTGTACGACGCTTGCCATTTCCCAACTGTATGTAGCATTACTCAACATTTTATAGTTCCATCTGGTGCGGCCACCATCACATAGCATAACATTAATTTGTTATTTACCTTATAAATTTTGTTAATAAATACAAAGAGTTTGTACTAATTGAGTTGATATTAATTTTCTTAATTGTACTCTTAAATTAAATATAATAAAAGTTTCTCTAAACATATCATGTAATGAAAGAATTCAAGCTAAAATATATTCTGAAAAGTGATTAAATTGATAAATAAAAAAATTCAATATTCATACCTTTAACCAGATGATCAATATTTATAGTACATTTTTTTATGATATTAAAGAATTCGGAGAATATTTGAGAATCTTTAGAGTTTGGCAATGTTTATTTGGTTTTGTGAAATAAGAAAGAAAAAAATGAATGAAATATTTTTAAAAATAAGTTTTATATTGAAATATGTGAAAGTAGATAGGTAAAGTTAAAATATTATTTAAAAGAACAATTTCTTAATAGAAGTTTTTGTTTTGTTGTTTATAAAAATTATTTTTATTTTTATGTTTTCATAATGATTAAATGAAAATTTTAAAAGAAATTCTTTTTATGACAGCTTGAAGATATTTGGTTTGAAATATTAACTTTTCTTTTTTAATAAAAAATCTTTGTAACCAATTAACAAGCTGGCGGACTAAAATTAGCTAGCTAGGATCCGTATCTGGTCACTGATCAATGGGATCAAGCAAATAATTGCACCTTACTTTTGCAAAATTTGTCAACTCGATCATTAATCTGCTTGTTGTTGACAGCTAATTATTGAAAGAAAATTTAAACAAGTAAAATTTTATGGACAAGTGAAAGCGAACTTAGATAGATAAGTTTAATTATTATCTATTTCTCCGATGGATCATTTTCTACCATAGATATTATATATATATATATATATATATATATATATATAAATATATATTATTTATATATTAATTGTCTACGTTAATAATGTAGAAGTTGATCAATAATACAAATTACCAAACATTTTGTCTCCATCTACGCGCGCCTAAGCTGCATGCAATCATCATGATTTGAACGTACGTCAAATAATATATGTGTATATATATATATATATATAGCCCACGAAATTAAATTTCCAAACATTTGAATGATCGATAAGTACACGCTAGCTAGTAAAAGAAAAATGCAGCTAAAGAGCCGTCATAACCATCTAATTAATACACATGAGATCGATTATGATCATGGTTTTACATTTTTGAAAGTTATAAGGGATTTCATTTTATTAATGAAATCACTTAATTCCAATAACGATAGTACGTAGAAATTGTCTAACTATTAATTTCATGATTACTCTATATCAAATAACTAGTAGTTTTATAAAATTGAAATTCATTTTTATTTAATGAAGTACTGACTTGATTGCATGGATAATTAATTAGTTAATTTATAGTAAGCTTTAAAGTATTCGTACATATATCATTACCCAATATGATCTCTCTCAAGATGATCATGCATTAAAAAATTAATATAATCAGAATTAACACTCATTTTATAATATTATTGTTAAAAAAAATTCTATTTGCAAGTTATTTTATATCTTGTACCAATTAGATTATAAACGGATGATGCCCGTAGCTAACACGTTGGGAGATCCATCGACTGATATATCTGTCAACATCGCTCAATCTATGAATATAATTGTGATAAGATCATGAGTAATAAAGCATGATCGATATAAATTAATTAATTGGGTATTTTAATAGCTGGTGGGTGCATGCATGCAAGCTGTTTAATTAGTTCTTCCCATAAGAAATTAAGTGAAATTATTAGATGGCCAAGTCTATTATGTATTAATTAATAATAAATAAATAAGATGGCTAAGCCTAGCTAACATATAGAAAGAATAACGTGCATTGCCCTTCAATTGACTAGCTAGCTATCATGCACATTATTACATTTTTACATTAACGTACTGGAGAAGTGACAACACATGATGCTAACAATCATAAGCCGTTGAGTACTTGAATGGAAATTGTCACGTTAATACTTCCTTCCTCCAATAGTATTACGAGTACTTCATTTGCTAATATAAGATGGCTATGTTAACATATATATGTCGTGGAATTCATTATATAACTTTAAGAAATATTCAAAAACCAATTATCCTTTAATGAAATTACATAAATGACCTCCACATCAGCAATGAAAAAGTTTAAAGGGTACTTTATATGCATGGTTGTTATTATTCAGCGCAAGGATCTACAAATGGCATGCATATAATTATAAACATTTACACGATCCATTATAATTTTAAAAAAGTTAAAATATCAATATTTTTTAGCACAGTTTATGTGGAAGCTGTCTCCACATTATATTAGGTACGTTAAAAAAAAAAAAGGCTTGCAAATAGATTTTTTCTTATTATAAGGATAAAAATTTCTAATAATTTTTTGGTTTAAATACTATATATATTGTAATTCAGAGATAGATATATGTCAGTTGTAGATCCTATAACATTAAATTCTACCTGCATAAACTATATTGTGTTTGGTCGATCTCAAAAAATCTAAAACATATATGTCTATATATAACTGATCTTAACTATAAGTAGCAGTAAATTATATATATGTCTGTCTAGCTATAACTCTTAACTACCAAAAAATCTAAAGGATCGTGCTAGAGGGACCTGTTCTACCGATGATCCAACTGATTGCTTCATTTCAGGACTTTTTATTTTTGCATTTCTTTTATTCATTTTTTTAACATTTTTAAATATTGTTTTTTACAAAACATACGTATATAAACTTAATAATAATTACTTACATAATCACTAAGAAAAAAGTTTTAACACCAAAAAAAAGGCCAAAATTGGTGAACCATGATCGGCTCCTACGACATTTTCCAAATCTAAAATATATATAACATTTAGCTTAAGACTTATAGTCGTAAAGCTTAAAGTAATAAGCTCTATTGTTAAAAAGTTGTTTATTATTTTGTAATCCTATATTTCAAATATTTTAAAACATGTTACATTTATTTGAAAACAAATTGAAGAAGTGTTTTTTAAGATAGAAATGACATAAAAGGTCATTTGAATTTTAAAAAATCATGACCATATCCTTAATAGAAATCAAATCTTAGAATCATATATATATATATCAATGAAAATTGTCTAATAGAGAATTTCCAACAAATAGAATGAAAAAATTTCCCTTCAACGATACATAAGTGAAAATAAAAAAATTAAAAAAAATCCTTCATGCATTTCCATGAATAAGAGCAAAGGGTAAAGTGGTAATTATCTAAAAATTATATGAGTATATTTGCACATTAACAATTTTCTTTAAAATTATAACTACATTCCGCATTAACAAGTATATTTGAGGAAAAATATTAAAATTATGTTTTTTAAAAAATGTAGTTTTTAACTTAAGATTAAAAAATACTTTAATATATAATTATAAACAACTTAATTTTGTTATTAAAGAGTTTTTAAAGATATTTAATAACTTTTTAAAACTTCTTACACAATCCCAACCATGCCTTAATTAGTTTATAACGCACCAAACTAAGAATATTGAGATCATTTTTCTCGATTTGTATAAAAAACCATGCCATGGCAGCAAGCCGGTAAACAAGCCAAATTCTCTGTTCTTATTCAAACCTCTCGCGCTTTGTGATAGACAATACAATGGCCAACAAGGAGGTCATGCCTCCAGGTACCTCAGAGCGATCCAAACCGGCCGGATTGTCCGACGCCGAGATAAAGAAGAAAATTTTGCAAATCCATCTCTCTCGGCCAGAAGTTGATTTTGATTTCTACCGGCCTCTTTTCCTTGATGTCAAAAACATTCTTCAACATGCAACCCATATTGTTGACAATGCTTTGGCGGTATAATATGCTTATTTCACTTTCTTTTTTCTTTCTGTTCTTTTACTCTAGTTGATCCATTTTATCTTTTAGCCCGAAGGTGGGGTCTGTACCGTATATAAATTACGTCCGTCCTCGGCCTTGTTTTCTTGCAACGGCAAAGAGGTGGAGAGAATTAAGATTTAGCACATGATATATTGCAGAAGAAAACATATAGATGGGATAAGGGTTTCTTTTTTATCGGTAGGATCAAAGTATTATAATTTTAGGTTTTTTAATTTCTCCATACATATAGATATACATACCTTTCTACTTTTTAGATCTCTAATGATTAGTTATGTCTTACAATAGGGTAAAACTGAAAAACACCTGGATAACCAGTACAAACTGGCCGAGGCCAAGCGCGATTATGGAAAAATATCCTCCACTGTCGAGGAACTTTCCTCCCAGGTAACTAGAATTCAAGAAAGTGTGCAAAAGAGCCTCTTTTTCCTCTGTTTCTTTTCTTTTATTCTCCAATATTTGTGGCGTGTCAGGATTAGAGCGAATGCAATCAGTTTACAGCCTAGTTGTCTTAACGTATTTGATTGTGACATCTTGTATGGTTTCAGCTGTCAAGGAGGGCTTCATCAGGTGATCCGGAAACCCACAAAACCACGATGTCAATACTTGAGAAAGCAGTCCGTATCAATTCATGGGAGGGAAAGGCAGTGCTGACACTCGTCGCTTTTGCTTTGGACTATGGAGATTTCTGGGGCCTCACTGACCAGCTTCACTCCTTGGACCAATTAATTGACAGTTTAGGGGGGATCCGGAAAGGTAAAACTGCCAAGTTAAAGCATCCAGACCTTGAAAAATACCGGGAACCGATTGTGAAGCTTAAGAATCTGGTCAAGAACACGTTGGAACTAATTAAGAGCATTTCCAAGTTGCACGAGCTACTTCGCCAAAATATATATGATGTACCTGAAGGATTCTCGACTGCCAGGGAACTTGTTCCAATGGCTGTATACTGGAGTATCTACAGTCTTGTAGCTTGCACGACTCAGATGAATCGTCTGGCCAGCAAGGAGTAAGATCTTGCAGTAGCTAGCTTTGTGTAAATTAAAATGAAATTGTATCACAATTTTGTCCATTGGCCATTTCATGGGTTTCCAAACGGGGAGTTACTTAATATCATGCATCTTATTTAATTAGATGATGATGATGATAGACATATATATATATATATATATATATATATATATATATATATATATANNNNTAGCCCTTTAAAGCTTATGCACAATTGACCATGGTTGCCCGATCTCAGGGACAACACACAGGATGATCTATCGCCCTTGGCCAAGGATATCGAGACCACCTATGACTCACTTAAGGAGAAGATTAAGCTTGACCTTCGACAGAAAGGTTGGTAATTGGCATGGTTCGAATTCATTCATAAGGAAACATGCACGTACGTACGCTGTCTTCATGATCATACGAAGTTAGGTTTGAAAATTTAATCCTTTTTCTAATTTATAGAAGAGGGTAACTATATCTAAAATTAATTAATTATAAAGAAAAAGTAAGATAGCATTTGCTATATATTTTGTTATTAATTTTCTTTTTCAAACGATCTTTATTTTGGATTCTCATATTCGGTTAATTGGGTGGATGACGATGCTGACCAATGGTTCTAATTCCCTGCAGGGGATGCATGTTGGAAAAATGATTTTGAATCTTGCAAAATGGATGACTGTTTAGAAATACCTGAAGAAATCGTAGGGGCTTTCATGGATGCGTTGATTGTCACCAACGATAAGTTGCAGATTGATGTTATTGTGACGCGCTTTATCGCCAATACACACAAAAAAAGAAGGGTTAGTTCTTGTATGCCACATAACACGGTTATTTTCAGTTATCTAGATAATATATGCATTCAAAATAAGTTTTCTTGTTTCATGAACTGTGAGAGATCGAAAAATAGACATATATATATAAAATGAATTATCTCACAGTATTTATTGAATATTTAGTACTGATGTCCGAAGGATGATTAGGTTAGAAAATAAATGTTTTGGACCATCTATATATGTACTTTTTCTTTCAAAACTTGGGTCTTCTATATAGCTCAAGCAGAAACTTTAGGAGATTTTATTATTTAATCCCTAAATAGTGTAGTTGCATACACAATTTTAGAATGGATATTGATAAAGTTGCATTCTTATTTTCCCAATAATTTTTCTCAATTTTTTTTTTATCACCAATTGAAATGATAAAATAATATATATATTTATATATAGAATGTATATGATTATACGCATACGCACGCATGCATGCGTATGTTTAAAGAATCATGCAAATTGTGTTCTTTTGTGGGCCAATTCCAATTATCAAGACCAAGCACGACCCAAAATCGCATTGGTCGAACACATGATGAATATGGCCGGCGAATCTGGCCGACAGGTTTTTTGTCCGGAATTTATACAAAAGACTCATCAATCTATTACATATATGATTGTTAACTTAATTTTAATAACTGTATTAATATTGCACCAAACAGGTTCGCATCAGCGTGCTGAAAAAGAAGAATATTTTATTGCTTATTTCGAGCCTAGACATCTCTGATGATGAGATCTCGATTGTGAAAGCAATTGATGATGTAATAAGGAAGATTGGCCCGTATAAAATTCTATGGATCCCAATTGCAGAGCAATGGACTGATCATGATACGCAAAATAAGTTTGAGTCACAATGTCGCAAGATGACCAGCTGGTACATCCTGCGCTACTCTTCACTAGAAGGTATACAAGATCAGTACTTAAGTAAGTATGCAGAAGAGTGGCAGTTCAAGGAGCCTATGGTGGTGGTGATCAACCCACAAGGGGAGTTGGAAAACCCAAATGCATTCCGCGTGATTCGGCTACATGGTATGGGTGCATTTCCGTTCACCACAACAAAGGAAAAGTCACTGATACCTGTGCCCAGTATACCTGTACTTAGGCATCCAAACATAGAAATGACTGGACCGTACAAGGTAAAGGTTTCACTAACCCTGACTGCATATATATCATACACGAGTAATGTCATGGACAAATTATAAATGTATAAGTCTTGCGCAATTCTTTAATAAAAAGGTGAACATCACAAATAAAATATGAGTTTTGCATACTTTTTCATGGTGGGGTCTGCTTTTTGATAGAAGATCTGTACGAAAATTATACAATTGGAACTTGTATATATCATTATTCATTATGTACACTTATATATCACAAGATTTTGGTGAGAGATCTTTGGGGCGCAAGATGGACACATGCACTCATCAATTCATCATGCACTACATTCATTATATTGCATGCAATTTTATGCCCAAAATCATATAATGTGCATTCAAATAATTAAATTTGAGGTTTGACGCATACATATTTGCTCACTCAGCTCAAGAGAATATACAAGTTCTACTATGGAGGCAAAAAAGAGTGGATCAAACAATTTACCATCGAAAAAAATATTCTAGTTGACGATCAAAGGATGCGAAAGTTGGCATGCATAGAATTTTGTTTCTATGGAAAAGGCCGGCTCATATTCAATCAGGACAATAAATCCGATCAGTCTGATCAAGAAAAGAACATGAAGCTACGAATCAAAAGGGAGTACTCTCATTTGCTTGATCAGATCAATATTAAGCATGGATGGTTAGTGCTAACCGAAGGGAGTACGGTACTATTCACTTTTGATCTGGGTAAGATAATCCTGAAGGTCTTTGAGCAGTTTTGCAATTGGAAGAACAGGGTGAATGAGCATAATTTCGATGCATGTTTCAAAGAGTACTATGACAAGCTTCTTCAACCTGGGCGGCGTTGACATATATGCCCCATGGCCCCATCGCAGTTGAAAAGATCCTAAAGCATATGAAATGCATGCCTGGCTGTTCTTGTGATCCCTATCAAATAATGCTCATATAATTATATATGGTCATTTTGGCTCCTCTTAATGACCAGATCAATAATGATGCTCAGATATTTATATATATCATAAAAATAATTGGGCCTTTTTTTACGGTATAAATAATGGTCAAAATGGATAAAAATATATAAGCTCATTTAATTGAAATGCAAGTAGTCTTGGGTGATTTTACTCATTGATCTTGAATCATAACTCTTTCACATAGTCAGACTTGACAAATCATGTTCGTGATGAAAGTTCAAATAAGTCCTAATTTTCAGCTAAAATTAATGAGATCTATGATGTAAATGGGATAGGGTTTTACTAACTTTGAAATTTGGATTCGGGAATTTTGAATTGTAATTTGGCTTGTGTTATGCCATGAGGATCTCGACTAGGGTTTCTTAAGAAAAGATTTGGCTGGCTGCTAATAAGTGTTTAGGTCTCCTTGCCCCTTGTGGAGGAAGTGACCGAACGTGTAGGGTGATGGGCCTTGGAGTCTTAATGAAGTATGATAGTTTAGTGTGCATAGAACATTACTTTAGGGAAGAATTTAACACGGGTGTTTGGATAGCTTTAAGACTTTGGGTTTGGGTTTAGATAGAAGTAGATTAGTTTGCATGTGAATTGGACTGTAGTGGGTTTCGGCTAAGACTTTCATGGATTGGTTTGATGGGTCCAACTCTACATGGGCCTAATGGGACGGACTACCTATTGGGCCGAAGGGTAGAATCGACTCTAGATCGATAAAATCCTAGACTCCTATGTATCTTCTGGATCCTCATGCATTAATCATGACAAACTCTCCCCCTCATGCCGTCTTGACATCCCCATGCATGGCGCCATTGTAGTCGGAAAGATCGTAGAGCATACGAAATGCCCGACTGTTGTTGAGATAATTTCTACAAGCATTTTTTAAGAGCGTTTTTTTAATCTTTTTATGGCATGCACGAATATGGTCAAAATGGATCAAAAGTCATTAGCTCATGTAATTGACACAAAAGTCTTGGTTCTTATGCAGTCTTGAATTGTAACTGATCTTTACTCAGTCGACTAGGACAAGTATTAGCAATGAAACATTGAAAGTAGTTTAATAAGTAGTTATAATTCTGAGCTAAAAACAATGAGATTTATGAGGTCATATTTTGACGATTATCTTTATTTAGAACTAGGAAACTGTTTTAAAAAAAATCTAATTTATAAGCCGGTGTGGATAACATGCTTATTAAAACTTACATGGCATAATTTGATTTTAAAAAAATAAAATTTGAATATTACAAATCAAATATTATAATGTTATTCAATGTAGTTAATGTACTCTACACACCGACTTGAAAATAGAATAACTCTTTTTTAATTTTTGTGCTCCCATAGTACATCATTTATTTATAGCATGACTATTATACTTTATCATTTATGCTTTGAATTTAAATGTCATATTTTTATTTTCATGATTTGAAAATTACATTACAAAAATAAGAATAGTTTGGAAATATAAAGTGCAATTAATCTAACATGCGAACGTCGCCTAATTGCATGGAATGCATGACTCGTGGAAATGTGGCTAATTTGAGTAAGGCTTTGGGTGTGAACAAGTGAAAAGGTTGATGGAAAATATTTACTAAAAGTTAGTTGTTAAAGAAATTAAACATAAAAGAGCAAAAAAAGTAATATAATCTTTTACTAAGGTCCTTGAAAAGAATGGAAGAAACAAACAAGAAAATAAGGAACTTGTTTGGAAACAAACAAGCCATGATTTGCTAGAAACTAGATCTTGTCATGAAAAGCCATGAAAATTTAAGGTACAAAGAAAAACCTGTACAATATATGCACCTAACGAAGGGAATGCCTCATTTTAAAATGACTGTGGGAAGACGAAGGGAGAGAAACGTTGTGAGGGAGAGTGAAAGAAATAAATAAAAAATTTATTAAATCGCACACTGTTTGCACACCATTTGTAGTAGGCGATTGCAAGAAGCATTTTTCTTTTGGGAAACAATGTAACCTAAATGATCCCAACATTATGGGCACATTTAGATCATTCCCATCCAACTGAGCGTTTTATACTTTCTGCCTAAAATATAGTCCAGACTTTTGGGAGGTTGCCCCCTTCGACTCTTATCCCATCCAGCTGAGCATTTTAGAATTTGGTTTTGGGATACTACAGTAGATCATCCTCATATTTGGGGAGTTATTGTAGATCTCCTTTCGAGTTTAATATTATTTTTCACTGTTGTGTTGTTCAGCCTCCCACGTTCAACTCTCTCTCACACCTTACTTGCTCCCGACTCCCTTTCACATCCATCGACGATAGCCCCTTTGATTGTCTTCTCTGCTTGTCCAAGACACACACACACACACACACACACACACACACACTCTCTCTCTCTCTCATGTTCTATGCCTAAGAAATCTTTATGAACTTCGCTTGTTCTCACTCTCACACAAAACAAGTTCCACTTGATTTCACCGAATTTACAATCAATCATTGTACTTCTCATATGACGAAATCTCAAACAGATAATTTTGGGCCTCTTTCTGTGCTTATCTTGGGTTTCTATGTATGAGACTTTGTTTGTAATTTGTGTGATTTGTGATAGATTAGTTCAGTTTTATACCATTCAATTATTTTCCATGAGATTTGTGATTTTTGTGTGATATATTGGTTCGAATTTACTTCTTGTGTCATTTGTGTGTTTCGATAGATTTGAGATAGATTTTCTTTGCAATTTGTGTAATTTAGTTAGTTTGTGCTTGTCTAGAGTTTATAGGTATAATTTTACTCGAAAATGTGATTGGCAATTTGTGTGATTTCTAATACTTTTCCCTCTTTTGCTTATGAATGTTGTTGTGATATAATTTTGGGTCTTCGATTCTTCTCCCTTTATTGCTTATATGTTCTTGAGTTGAATATCTGTTTTTGTGAGGATGATTGTTGCGGCAACTCCTGAGAGTGTGATTTGATCACTCTATTGCTAAAGATCTTGAATTTGTTGTTGGAACAAATATTTTGTTGGTTTAGGTGTTGATATGCACAAGATGTCATTGGGGTTGTATTTCTAATGTAATAAGGTCGTAATGATAGTTGAATTGAATGTTCAGAGTGTAAAATCAACAAGTATTGTGAAAGTGACTTGATCTATATAGCAAGATAACCCGGATAGCCATTTTTATTGTGAAAATTTCATAAAGGCAACCGAAATTTGCAATCATTCAAACTTTTACTCCTTTCCTCTACCTAACCTTTGACCATTTGGAGTCTCTATGTTATAAGTTTATTATACTTTTCTCTTGTTTTCTCCATTGGGGTACTTTTGTTTTTTATATGCCATTAACTCGAGTTATTCTTGGGGGTGGTTTGGCAACCCCTTATGTTCGAAAATTTATGGTCTTTTATATAATTATTTGGTTGCTATGTTAATATTAGCTTTTGGACTTGATGTTCTTAAGTTATTCAATTAACTCAAGTTGTTGTTAGGGTGAATTGGCAACCCTTGTGCTCGAAAATATATGTTGGATAATTATTTTCTTTGTTATTTGGCTTTGTTGTGCTATAATTTTTAGATTTGATATTCTTAAGTTATACCATTAACTCAAATTGTTGTTGGGGTGGGTTGGCAGCTCATTGTGCTTGAAAATTTATAGTTTATTAGGTAATTATTTTGTTGCTATGTTATTTGGCATTGTTTTGTTATAATTTTCAGATTTGATGTTCTTGAGTTATACCATTAACTCAAACTATTGGTGGGGTGAGTTGGCTACCCTTGTACTAAAAAATTTACACTTTGTTGGATAATTATTATGATGCTATATTATTTGGCTTTGTTGTGTTATAATTTTCAAATTTAATGTTCTTGAGTTATGCCATTAACTTTAGTGGTTGGAGTGGATTGCCAACCCCTTGTACTCAAACATTTACACTATTGGATAATTATTCTATTGCTGTGTTATTGGCATTGTTGTGCTATAATTTCCAGATTTGATGTTTTGAAGTTATGCCATTAACTCAAATTGTTATTAGGGTGGGTTGGCAACCCTTTGTACTCGAAAATTTATACTTTGTTGGATAATTATTATGCTAATGTGTTATTTGGCTTTATTGTGCTATAATTTCCAGATTTGATGTTCTTGATTTGTGCCATTAACTCAAGTTATGGATGGGGTGGGTTGGCAGTGTTTTGTGCTCAAAAATTTAAATTTTGTTCTGTAATTTTTGTTGTTGTTGTGTTATTTAGCATTGTTGTACTATAATTTCCAGATTTGATATCCTTGAATTATGCCATTAACTCAAGTTGTCATTGGGGTGAGTTAGCATTCCCTTGTGCTAACACATTTACACCTTGTTGGGTAATTATTTTCTTGTTGTGATATTTGGTATTATTGTGCTATAATTTGCTGTGATTTTGGTTGATGTGATGAATGTCTATTCTGAAATTATACAAGACTATGATGAAATCGAACTTCATTGGGGGAAAGGGAAATGGGCACAAATTTCATAGTAAGGTAACTAGGATGGCCAATGTCGATGTCAAGACCCATGCTAAGTGGCAATCAATTGTTGTAGCCATAGGAAGACAAGCTGCTTGTGTCAACATGGTTAAATACAAGTTTAGATGTGATACAAGGGACCGATCAAAAACATACCCAACTTTGAGAGAAAATTCTATTATACTTCAATGAGTATAATCAAAGTATAACAGTGTGAACAATTGAATCCTTAATGCATCGGTGGTTGATGATTAAAAAATCAACTAATAAACTATGTGCGAAATTAGCCCAAGTGAAAGAGTTAAATCAAAGTAGCTTAACTAAGCAAGATAAGATATATCAAGCCCCTAACTTTTTGTTGCTATTATTCATAATGTGTTTTTTTTTTATTTTGCTTAAATACACATTAATTTTTATGCAATTTGTTTGTATTTTGCAATTTCAAGAAAATGAAGATTATGTACCAATTGCTAGAGAAAACTCAACTTACACTCAGCCATTGTTGGCATTTGTTGAAGGACCAACCAAAATAAGTTTATCGTTGCTCTAAGGACTAGCCAAAGAGTAGATCCCTGATGTCGAGAACCCCAACTCATACATCCATTGCTCCGGATTCACTAATCTGAGGGGGACAATGTCGCAAACAATGATGTTGTTGACTTATAAAGGCCACTGTGAAGGAAAGATGAGAAAGTGAAACGAAAGTCCCCAAATAGGCAAGCTAAGGATATTGTCAAGATCTTGAGGATAAAATATACTCTTCTTGAGGAGTCACGCCTTCAAGATAAAGAGTATTTTCGCCTTAAAGAGCAAAAAATGCATTTCGATCTAGGAATGAAGGAGCATAGAATACACCAAGAGGATGAGAGGATCGGATTGGAAATGAATAGACTTCTATTGGTCCGATTTAATGTCGAGGAGAACCCGAGAAGGAGTGGTTAGAAAGGAAGGAGCAAATTGTGCTAATGGATGTCATTGCCTTACCTAAATTTCAACGAGCATATTCCATCAATGGCAATTGGATATTATAGCAAAACGTAATACAGATAGGCAATTAAATGAATGGGACAATTGAAATGTAAATTATTTAACTTTTGTGACAATTATATTGATGGAATATTGTTGATATTTGTAAAAAATTAACTTTTTTTTTTTGTTGGATTTGAGGACATTATTTTTTATGTTATCCACTATTGTGAAGTTGGACATTAAACATGATGCTGAATGTTTAGACTTGAGGACAATTTTTGTATAGAATGATTGTTTTTTAAGGTTGGAGAATGCATATTAGATCTAAAAATTAGCCCAAATCATACCCGATTATTTAATCACCAAATGAAATCATACATAGGAATGGAAAAACCAAACTAATAACATTTATAAACTAAACTTGTCATTTTCTACAATTGGCTATTTAATTGCCATTGATGCTCAAATGGATCCGACTAGAGCTGAGCATAAGCTAAAGTGTCTCTAATTTGATAATGACGTTGAATGAACTTCATAAGTTCACTTGTATGATTGTGAGACAGTTCAAGAGGACTATCATCAACTAGTTCGTAATCGAAGTCGAGAACTCCATTATCTTCTCACTTTTCTTCGATAATTATGTTACGTAGAGTTACACATGATTTCATAATGTTTTTTAGATAACAGATTTTAAACATTTGAGATGGTCTACAAACGTTGTTGAAGGATCCCAATGCACACTCTACATCCTCTCTTTTGTATTCTTGTGCTGCTTTAAAATATTTCTTCTTGTTTCCTTGTGAATATGAGATCGTCTTCACCAATGTTGAACAATTTGGATATATAGTATCAATAAGGTAATACCCTATAGTATAGTCCCTACCATTAATTGAGTAATTAACTGAAAGAGCACGCCCTTGGGTGAGCTCTGTGAATATAAAAGATCTCTCAATGCAAGAATAATGGATCAAAGGGAAAGTATATTTTCTATCCACTCAATAATCTGTTACAATACAACTTGCTGTATGTATACAAGTATCTCTCTAAATAAGGAAATTACAAAAAAATGAAAGTGTACAAGTATGGCTAGGAAATAATAAAAAGAAGTAAACTAAATCAAATACAATCAACTACAATTAACCAACAAATTGATATAGAATCAAGACAGATCATCGTGATATGTCTTTCCAAGTATGTAGCATGTTGTCCAGGCCTGTGATTAAGGCTCCATTGTCCAGTTGTATATGGCCTTGAATAAGGCCATTAGTCAAGTCTTCATCTGAGGCTAAAGATATTCTAGCGGCAGAGGATGTAGATATAGCAACTCCTCTAGATACTTTAACATCTCCCCTCAAGCTGATGGTTAAAGTAGTCACTTTTAGCTTGTTTCTTAGTAGCAAGAAGCATACTGAGGTGAGGCCCTTAGTAAAGATGTCTGCAACTTGGTCAATTATTGGAAGGTATCTAGTTGTGATGTCTCTATTGACAACCTTTTCTTTGATGAAGTGATAATCCACTTCTATGTATTTTGTTCTTGCATGGAAAATAAGATTGGTTGCCAAAGACAGTGCCCTCAAATTGCCACACCTGAGGGTAGGGGTAGTAGTTATAGGGACCTTAAGCTCTTGAAGTAGCATTCGAATCCCATATAACTCAGTAGTGGTAATTGTAAGTCATCTGTACTCAGCTTCTGTGCTGGATTTGCTGACTACAGTTTGCTTCTTTGCATTCCAGCTGATGAGGCATAGCCCAAGGTATATGGCATAGCCAGTTGTAGACCTCCTATCATATAGGTTTCCTGCCTAATCTAAGTTACTGTAGGCATTGAGAGTGAGAGATCCTTTAGCAAACATGAGACCTTGATTGAATGACCCTATCTCAACACCCTTTTAGTTGTTGTCCAGTGTGCAAATGTGGGATTGTGCATGAATTAGCACAATTGATTGACTGAGAAACTAATGTCTGGTCTTGTTAAAGTGAGATATTGCAATGCCCCAACAAGCTGCCTATACTCAGTAGCATTCTCTAAGGGATCTCCATGATGTTGTGATAGTTGTGTGCCTGCTGGAAGGGGTGTTTTTGCAAGTTTAGCTTCTTTCATTTTGAACCGAGAGAGAAAGTCTAGTGTGTATTTGAACTGTGAGGGCATCATGCCATTGGACATGTGTTGGGCATGAATACCAAGAAAGAAGTTGAGGGAGCCAAGGTCTTTCATATCAAAGTGATGCTTGAGACTATGAATCAATCGTGTCATAACTGAAACATTATTGCCTATAAGGATAATGTCATCTACATAGATCAGGAAAAACAAGTGAATGTTAGACTGATGAAAGATAAACAATGAGTAGTCCACTTTGGATTCTTGAAACCCGAGAGCAATGAGAGTATTGTTAAGCTTGTTAAACCAGGCTCGAGGGGCCTGCATAAGTCCATAAATGGATTTTTGTAGCTTACAAACATGGAAAGAATATTGTTGATCCACAAAGCCAGATGGTTGTTCCATGTAAACTTTTTATTCAAGTGTGCCATGGAGGAAGGGATTGGAAACATCAAGATGTCTCAAAGGCCATTGGAAATGAATAGCAAGGGCCAAGATGTTTCTAATGGTAGACACCTTGACCACTGGACTAAATGTCTCAGTATAATCAATCACATCCTTTTGTTCAAAGCTAGGTTCATACCTCTTATCTACTAGTCTAGCTTTGAACCTGTCAAGTGAACCATCAGCCTTTTGCTTGACTTTGAAAACCCATTTATTATGAATAACATTCTTGTGAGAGGGTCTTGGGCATTAGGTCCAGGTTTGGTTGGCCAAAAGAGTCTCAAATTCTTCTTGCATGGCTTGTATCCAGTGTGATGATTTGATAGCTTGGGAAAAGAGATGAGGTGTGGTTGGAAATGTAATATTTGAAGCTAGTCTATGCAAGGCCATGGGAGGATGCTTAGAGATTGTGTAAACTTTGTAATCTAAGAAGCTCTTGGGTTTCCTAAAACCATCCATAGACCTGGTTGTCATAGGATGTATATGTGCTATTGTGGATTCAAGAGGAGGTGCAGCAGTGGCTGTTTCCTCTGTTTGAGGTATTGAAGAGACTACTAGCTCTTCTGCTTGAGATGATTTTGGAAGAGAATTACTGGGTATGGGACTCTGTGGTGAAGTTAAATTTGGTGCAGCAATGAGAGAATTTTCTGACACAGAAATTTGTGTTGATGCAATGTGGTGCTGAGGCAAAGTAACATCATTAAAATGTAAAGGTCAACTTGTTGAGGGAGCTCTCTTACAGTAGACACAAGTAGAGATGGTTTCTAGTCCTAAGCAGGAAAGGATTGTTCATCAAAAACTACATTTCGACTGATTAGGATTTTGCCTGTCAAGGGATCAAGTCACCTATATCCTCTATAATTTGAGCGATAACCCAAAAAGATGCATTTCTTAGATCTATACATGAGCTTATGAATATTATAAGGCTTGAGAAGGGGATAATAGGCACAACCAAAGATTTTAAGGAGAGAGTAATCAGAAACCTTGTTGAGTAGTTTGAAATAGGGACAGCTATTGTTCAACACATGATTGTGAAGTCTATTTATGAGGTAAACTGAGGTGTTAAAAGCATCAACCCAGTATGTGTTTGGAAGTTTGGATTGAGCTAGAAGTGCAAGGCCCATCTCAACTATGTGCCTATGTTTTCGTTTAGCAAGACCATTGCGCTGAGCAGTGTAAGGACATGATATACGATGGGTTATGCCATTAGAGAGGAAGAATTCTTTGAACTGGTTGGAGAGAAATTCACCCTACCATCAGATTGAAAAGCCTTTATTTTTCTGGACAACAAATTTTCTACTTAACATTTGAACTTGATAAAGCATTCAAATATTTCAGACTTGGTTTTGAGAGGATAGATCCAAGTAAACCTAGAGAAGTTATCAATGAAGGCAACATAGTATTTGAAACCATTTGTAGAAACAACAGGAGATGTCCATAAGTCAGAGTGTATTATTTCCAATGGTTCTAGTGTTTCATTGACAGAATCTGAGAAAGGAAGAGTTTTTGCTTTAGTCAGTTGGCAAGCCTCACACATGACAACATTTTTATTGGACTCAATGATAGGAATATTAGCAAATGCTTTGATTTTATTCAAAACAAGAAAAACTGGATGTCCTAGTCTACGATGCCAAACAGTAGCATTGGCTGAGATTCCAAGAACATTAGTAAATTTCTTGACTTTTTTGGCTGGCTTGGAGAGTGGAATAGGATAGAACTCATCTCTACTTTGTCCTTGCATAAGAGTCTGGCTTGTGAGGTTGTCCTTCACAAAAAAAATTACTATTAGTAAGCTTAAACCAACACTTATTATCAGCACAAAATTTTTGAATGGAAAGAAGATTTGCTGCTACTTTTGGACAGTGCAAAATGTTTTTAAGCTTAAGGTTTATAGGAATGAAAAAGAGTTGAGGAACTAATGTTTAGGATAGATAAACCTAAACCATTGCCCACAGCCACTTCTTCATCACCCTTGAATGGTTCTTGAAATGTGAGATTGTTCAAAGTAGCAGTAACATGGTTATTGGTGCCACTGTCAGTAAACCATGATTGCTCATCAGATTCAGTGACTGTAGTATTCGTTCTGGAAGCCATTGCAGCCAACTGAGAATGAGGATGCCTTCTTTGATATGAGTAGTTCATTATGTTATAACAGTCCAATGCTTGGTGTCCTAACTTTCCACAAATTTGACATAGTCCTCTCTAAGAATTGGAATGATTAATCTCAGGTTTAGGTTTCTGTCCTTCAGATTTCTTATAGGAAAAAGGTGTGTCTTTGTTGTCCTTGCCCAGTGTTCTTCCCTTTGTAATTAAAAGATTTAGGCTTTTGAGTATAAAGGGCAAAGCTTCCTAAATGAGATTCAGTGATCTGTTGGTTGTGTTGATTTCCTAGATGGATCTCATGGTTAAGCAACTCTGCTTGAAAGTCTTCAAAGGACATGGTTGACTCTTTAATGGCAACATGAAAAGAGGTGATAAAAGCAGTGTAGTTTGGGTTAAGGGCACTCATAATATAGGAAATCAAGCCGTCATCATCCACTGCCTTCCCTGCTACAATGAGTTGGTCAGCTAGACTCTTGGCTTGACCAAGGTATTGGGTGTAGGTTTGTGAACCCTGACTCAAGAATTGAAGTTGCCATTTCAAATAGGCCACTCTGGATCTGGATTGTGAGCCAAACCTTGTTGCCAAAGAGTTCCACACTAGCCTAGAGATGTGCAGAACATAGACAAATGATAAAACACTGTCAGACAAAGTGGTATTAAACCAACAAAAAAGGTATTGGTCCTTCTTTTGCATTAACAGAAAACTGGGATTGACTTCAGTTGTCATATTCCCTGATTCATTAGATAGATATTTTGGTGGGCATGGCTTAGTGCCATCTACAATGCCCATTAAATCATGGCTACGCAACACAGGTAAGAATTGTGAAACCCAGTTAAGATAGTTGTTACTATCTAATTTGATAGAAATAAAGTGAGTGATGCTAGGTAGAGAAAGAGTAGAGGAGGAAGAAGAGGAGTTGGAAAACTGACCAGAATTCGACATAGTAACTTGAAATAAGAAACTAGGAAAAAAGGTATTAGCCCTTGAGGGGCTTTGATACCATGCAAAAATAATGGACCAAAGGGAAAGTATATTTTCTATTCACTCAATAATCTATTGCAATATACCTTTGTGTATATATACAAGTCTCTCTCTAAATAAGGAGATTACAGAAAAACGAAAGTGTACAAGTATGACTAGGAAAAAATAAAAAGAAGTTAACTAAATCAAATACAATCAACTACAATTAACTTGCAAATTGATATAGAATCAAGACAGATCATCGTGATCTATCTTTCCAAGTATGTAGCTTGCTATCCAGGCCTGTGATTAAGGCTCCATTGTCCAGTTGTATATGGCCTTGAATAAGGCCATTAGTCAAGCCTCCATCTGAGGCTGAAGATACTCTAGCAACAGAAGAGGATGAAGATACAGCAGCTCCTCTAGATACTTTAACATCTAGCACATTGATATAGTTACGATAACTTGATAATCCAAAAAATACATGTTATGAAAGATTACATAATGCCACCAATTCTAAAATAATAATTGGTTCAAGACTATGACGGGAGTACATACATTTCCATGCAGATGGACAATTTTTTCACTTCTAGTGAATGCAGTCAATACTTCTTAACATTCTTGAAAATTCACATTGTTCACCAACAAAGTGCAATCGAGCAATATCATTAGCATTTGAAAACCTCAAATATTCATTAGAAAAAATTTGAACGACCCACTTTCACAAATTTTTTCATTCTCTCCATTGCTATGCTTTCTCCATTACATACCTTACTTCATCCAAAGAGATGGATGAAGTAAGGCTCGTAAGCCTCTATCTCATACTGAATACGAAAGAAAAAGAGAGAGCAATACATGTGAAATCTCATTCGAAATATATTGAAGGGATATACTCATCATTTTGCAAAATAGTCATGAAAAGGTCATTCATGCCCTTATATATGATCACATTTAATGTACTTATGACATTGACAAGCACCACCACAAGTAGATGTTGATCCTTCATCTTCGTTGTATCTCCAACTTATCTTTAAGTGAGGCAGCAATTTGCAAAAAAAAAACAATGAGACATAGAACGAGCTAAGTAAAGAATGAAATTTTCTCTTAATCTCAAATAAAACTTAGGTTGATGTGGATATCAATGAAAGAGCAAGTGCTCTTATTTATATACCAAAATATTACTATTTGAAAATATGACTGTGTAGAAACTTGAATTTAAAAAAAAAAAAAAAAAAAACCTTATTCTTAAAAATGGAATATATTTGAAAATATTATCCTACCAGAGAAAAACATAGTGATTTTTGTTTAAAATATTGGCTTGAGATAAATACTTCAAAATAGATGACAATATATATATATATAAAGTAAGTAGTTAATATTGTAAAAGGAAATGAATTAAAATAATAAGAAAATAAGAGAAAAAAGATTATTTTAATATAATAGAGAAAAAATAGGGAGTAAGATGTATGAGGTTTTGAAAAGATGAGTGGTTAAAATAGAAAAAGATGATTTTTTAGTAAAATCTGACAAAATATTTTATCATCCCAGTGTTAAAATATTTAGCAAAATATTTTAGAGGCGAAACGAGCATTATGAGTATTTTGGTTCATCCCTTTCTTTGTTCGGTAATTTCGAATGGAAATTCCAATAAAATTATATCAATATTTATGTTATTTTTCAATATTTATTGTAATTCACGTGTGATTCTTTAATACTAATTAAATATTATAAGACCCACGCTTTGTATTGAATCTATGTTTCTTTAAATTCTAGTCTCCTCTTTAAATTCTAGCCGAATTGGAGAATTTTAAGACTGTGTTTGGATGTTGAATTGGCTCATTTAAGATAAATTTATATGTGTTTAGATGTTAAGATAAGTTTAGTATTATTTATAAAAAGTTGAAAAGGTTGTGAGTCACACATGTAAAAATGTATTGAGTTGAAAAAGGTTATGGGTCCCACGTATAAAAAAGTTTTGAATTGAGATGGGTCTAATAATTTGAGAGTTGTGTTTGGATATTAATCTCAGTTTAAAATTAGATTAAACTAAGTTGATCTCAGTGCAATCTAACAACCAAACTAACCTTAAGTGAGAATAATATTTGGCCCTATAATATTTGTTGACCACTCAATGATGTTAGAAGAATATGCATAGATTATAATAAATACTATAAAATTTACTATATATATTTATCTCTTTCACAATTGAATCAATTAAATTCGTGTAAAAACTCGAAATAATCATTTTCCTGTTGTATCAATCTCCATATAAAATTTGGGGAGCAAGATCTTCGCAATTAACAGGTTTCCTCGTAGCAAATAAATATTTTATCCAATTTTCTATTTAATACATTTGGGAATGGAGGTTGTAAAGGCAAAAGTTGATTAAGATTAGATGACTAAATAATAATATTTATCTTATCATTATATTTGTAATTTTTGAATAAATGTAAAATAATTATCGACTTTATCTCTAAACAACATTGAGTTTATCTAAAAATCTTAGAGGTTGTTTAGATAAATCATTTAAATAAAAATCGAGTTCATGAGGATCTGCATTTATCCAAAACAAAAGCTGAACAAAAATCAGTCATTACAAAAGAGAGTTATCGTGAAATGTTAGTAATTCGTCAGGAAACGTCCTCACAACAGATTCTATCCCTCAGCAGAATCTTATTTCAACTGAAACTCTTTCCAGATTGTTTATTTAAGAGAACCTATTGGTTAAAATCTGCAAAAATTCAGATCTACATATTTTCTAGTGCATATTTTGGTGAGAAAATTCCTTAGGAAATTTTCATATTTGTGATCTCTCTTTGAGTGGGATCATGCTTCAAGTGTGAAGGATCATTAATCGGATTTCAGCTACTGAAGTTTCAGGAGAGAAGTCAATAGTTTGAAATCGCCAGAGGTTCAGGCTACTATTGCGGTAGAAGACAAATGGGTCATTTGTCTGAACAAATAAGAGAGTCAAGTTACAAAAGTTTTATAATTGAGAATACTTGTAACTGATTTTCAAATAATAAAATTGATTTTTCTGGATTTGGCTACCCTATAAGGTTTTACCTTTATATAGATCTTTAAAGAGTTTCTCTTCGTAACCAATCATTGTGTTGTACAAGTTTATTTATTTTCTTTAAGTATTTGATTCGTTTAATAATCAAAATATTGAGATCTAACCAATTTGTTGAAGGAAATTGGTAGACAATTTCGTAGTTTTATAGGGTTACATTGGAAATTTCAATTGGCATCAGATTGTGGTTAACTCATTCGAATGTGATCTTTGCCCTTGTAGATTATGTTGATGTCATTATATATTCCACCAAACTTCGATTGAAAAAATTATGCTTATTGGAAAGTTCGTATGTAGGATTTCCTCAAGTGTTTGGATGAACGTGTATGGCATTCGGTTGAACGAGGATGAACTAAACCAGTGACATTTATAGATGCTTGGAAGAAAGATGAAATAAGCAATTGCAATTGGAATAGTAAAGGACTTAACACTATTTTCATGTTGATATCCCTTAAAAAGTTTAAAAGAATCTCCATGTATGAGATTGCTAAAAAAGTTTGGGATATTTTAGAGGTTACACATGAAGGCACAAGAATAGTGAAAATTTTGAAATTTCAGATGCTAACCTCAAAATTTGAAGAGATTAAAATGTTGAAAGATGAAAGTTTTAATGATTTTTATGCTAAAATGAATGATATTGTGAATTCCAGGTTTAATCTCGGCGAGAAGGTGGAAGTTTCAAGAGTCGTGAGGAAAATTTTGAAGTCTTTACCTGAAAGATTTCGATCCAAAGTTACTGCCATTGAGAAAATGAAAGATTTGGATGCAATAAGGGTCGCAGAGCTGGTCGGTTCCTTACAAACGTATAAATCTTCACTTCCTCAAACAGGAGAAGGTAAGTCTATTGCTTTAAAAACTAAAAAAAGATCCTGAGGATTTTTCTGATGAAAAAAATTTGAATGATGAGATATAGCTCTAATGGCAAGGAAATTCAAAAAATTCATATTTAATAAAAAGGCTAGTGGAAAGCAAAAATGAGATAAGAAATTTTCTGACGAGTCTGAAAATTGGAATAAAGATAAATTTAAGAAAAATGACAAAGTAAAGTGCCATGAATGTTTTGGTTATGATCACATAAGAATTAAATGTCTAAATTTCAACAAAAGTAAAGGAAAAACATTGAATGACACACTTAGTAACAGTTTAGAATCCGAAACTTCAGATTCATCATCTGATGATGACAATTCTTTTGTGACTTTTTCTACTGTTGTTAATGATTTTTCTAATATTGTGTTAACAATATCTGAAAGTAATGATGATGATAGTGATTCAGAGGTTACTCTAATTATGACTGATCATGAGTTAAGTTTACAATAAGTCTATAATGATATATCTGAGGAAGTAATCAAATTGAAGAAATTAAATAAGAAACTGTATGAAAATCTCATAGTTGTGAAAAATGAGAAGTTTACAATATGAAAGTAAACTTCTGAAAGTAATGATGATGATAGTGATTCGGAGGTTACTCTAATTATGGCTAATCATGAGTTAAGTTTACAATAAGTCTATAATGATATATCTGAGGAAGTAATCAAATTGAAGAAATTAAATAAGAAACTGTATAAAAATCTCACAGTTGTTAAAAATGATATATCTGAGGCACTAAAGATATTTGAAATTGAAGTATCAAGATTACATGCTCAACAAGGAGTACTTGAGAATGAGTTGAGAAAAAATCGAGAATGCAAAGAAAAAAATGCAACTCAAAAACTTGACAAGATGTTGAGTTTTCAAAAATCTAATTGTGATCGCACGGGTTTGGGATACATGACTTTTCAATATATGAAACTTAAAGGCTCATTGTCCACTGTCATTTTATCTTTTACAGTCATTTTATCAAAAGATATCATTTTTGTTAAAAGGAAGTCAAGATGAGGAAGCTCCAAAGAAGGCCGTGTCTAAAACTCATGTTCCAAGAGCCACATATGATAGATCAATGACATAGAAGCCTAACCAAGGTAAGTCCAAAGGTAAGTTTACTCCTACTTGTCATTTTTGTGGTATTCTTGGCCATATAAAGCCACATTGTTTTAACTTGAAAAAAATACAGAAAAAAAAAGAAGAAAAAATAAAATATACAAAGAAGGAAAAGAATTTAGAAAATAAGGTTGAAGAGTTTAGTCATCAAATAATCTCCATAAGCCTTAGGCTTGGTGAATTAGCAAAATTTTGCTTGCAAAATAAAGAAAAGATCATACAAAGTATTGTTGATAAAAAAAAATAGGCCAAAATTTAAAATGAAGTTGGTGGTCAAAAAAGATATCATGTCACATTAATTGATATGACATTTTGCATGTTCTTGTATTCATTGCATATCATTAGTCTAGGGCATTCGTGTTAATTTTTTTTGTTTTGTTTTATTTTACGTATGATTCTGTATTTCAGTTTTTGAATTAAAAAAATGTATATATACTATTTTTTTTTGTGTGGTTCAATTTTTTTCTTTAAGGAAAGTGGATGCTTGATATGTCAAAGTTTGAGCACTTATGTTCTCACTTAATAAATTTTTGAATCTATGCATTTCTCTACTTTGTGCATGCTAACCCTATGGATTATCTTGGCAAAGTTCATTTACAAAATACTGTGAGGAACTTATATGTATACATATTATAATTAAAGTTTATATTGTTTAATGAGATGCTCACTACAGAGGGAATCTATGCCTTAACTTGACTAATACTAGATGAACCTAATACATTAATAAAGAGTTCTCCCCTTGCCAAAACACAGAGTTGATCCATATAGAAAAAGTCGATGTTAAATCATTGCGGAAAAATACTAATACCCTACACGGATCTATCTCCTCAAGTTCTTATAGAAAGAATCGTCGCTCTAATCATTATGAAAAAAGATAAGCAACAAAAATAGACATAAAAAAATGGGTTGTGCAAACTAATATTTGGAGGACATACTCATTTATCTAGATCCTAGTATAAAGTTTGACTTTTGAGGCTGGGGACAAACTCTTGGGAGCATCTATAAGAAATAAAAATACTAATGGATAATATTATAAAAATATATTGAAGAGGAAAAAAATAAAGAGTTGCCACCTTATATAAGTTTGCTCACTCACACACTCACATGAACTTTGACATTTATGATCTTATGAAGAGTGAATATCCATGGTGATTGTTGCAAATAAGAGAGTGTACTCTATTGAATTTGTTTTGTGAGTGGCATTATGTTTGAACTAAGATGCATCTAAGCATGTTACTTGCTTCATTGTTTATATATATAAGAAAAAGATTAATTTTTTAGTTTTTTATTTTTATTTTTTAATTATTATTTTATTTAAAACAAAATAAATAAAGTGATAAAAATTTAAAATATATTTTGTGATTGGGTCAGTGTTGGGTATTTGTGATTCTGAAGTAGAAGTCTGAAACTTGGTTTCTAGTTTATTGGCATAAGTCCCAGTGGGACTCTAAAGCACAAAACATGTGCACAGTTTAAATGACTTAAGTCACAAAGACGCGTCTAGCCCCCAAAATAATTGTCCCTTCACTTGCACGAGAACACATCCAAACACACTACACTCCTCGTACACGAGCCCTAGCCCCCCTTATCTCAGTTCCAAGTTTGTTGACTAAAAATTCTCCATTACGGTAAGATTTTGAGTTTATTCAAATCATTCTCTCCTTCCAGTTCTAGTTTTCGACACATATATATAGAGATTGAAATTTTGTTTGTTGTTTGGATGTTGGGGCTAGAATATCTTAAAATTTGAAATATATGCTCATATGGTTCGTTTTTATGCATGTATTGATGATGATTTTTTGTGAGTTATGTGATTATACATTTCAATTTTATCCCAGTGCATACCAAGTGTTTGATTTTTTTCTTCAACTAAGTTGACTCAATCATTTACTCATTATTTGACATACATTCATGCTCATACATCAGGTGCATTTTATCCATGAAAAGTTAAGACACATAGGAGTTGTTCATCATGTCTTTCATCTTGACATACATAAATAATATTTATTCTCTTATGAGTCTTGTCAAATTCGTGACAAAAAGGGGGAGTATTGGAAGAGCAAATTGAAATATTTTGGTGTTGTGAAATTTAGAGGGAGTTTAATGAACTTGCTTAAATGAATTTGTTAAGGGGGAGTTGAATGATATTTGTTTATTTTTTCTGAACATAAATTTGATGTTGGACCAGAACATTGTTCTATTTCATTATTGTTTTATTTGTGATTATTTGTTTGAAATTTCTACTCGATTTCTTGGTTTGCTGTTTGTGATTTTGACAAGTTTAATATTACATTCATCAAGTTAGTTTTGTCACCAATCCGCCAAAGGAGAAGATTGTAAAGGTAAAAGTTAGCTAAGATTAAATGACTAAATGATAAGGTTTATCTTATAATTATATTTGTAATTTTTGAATAAATGTAAAATAATTATTGACTTTATCTATAAACAACATTGAGTTTATCTAAAAGTCTTAGAGGTTGATTAGATAAGTCATTTAGGTAAAAATCGAGTTAATGAGGATCTGCATTTATCCAGAACAAAAGCTTAACAGAAATCAGTCACTACAGAATAGAGTTATCGTAAAATGTCAGCAATTTGTCAGGAGAGATCCTCGCCAAAGATTCTATCCATCAGCAGAATCCTACTTCAACTGGAACTCTTTCTAAATTGTTTATTTAGGAGATCTTATTGATTAGGATCTGGAGAGATTCAGATTTACATATTTTCTAGAGCACTTTCTAGTACATATTTTGATGAGAAAATTTCTTAATGAATTTTCATATTTGTGGTCTCTCTTTGAGTGTGATCGTGCTTCAACTTTAAATGATCTTTGATTGGATTTCAGCCACTAGAGTTTCAAGAGAGAAGTCAATAGTTTGAAGATTGGCAGAGGTTCTGGCTGCTGTTGCGGTAGAAGACAAATAAGTCATTTGTCTTGACAAGTAAGAGAGTTAAGTTATAAAAGTTTTGTAATTAAAAATTGCTTGTAATTGATTTTTAAATAATAAGATTGATTTTTCTGGGTTTGGCTGCCCCGTAGGGTTTTACCTTTAAAGAATTTTCTTTAAAGGGTTTCCTTTCATAACCAATCATTGTGTTGTACAAGTTTGTTATTTTCTTTAAGTATTTGATTCGTTTAATAATTATAATATTGAGATCTACTCAATTTGTTCAAGGAAATTAATAAATAATTTCTTAATTTTACAAGGATTATTAGGAATTTCAGAGGTTTTGAACTCTATATCTCCATCTTAAAGGTTTGGATGATATCAATCAGACCACTGACATTTGACAACTATTTTATGAGATTTTAAGAGGTCGATAATACTTATCTCAATAGCAGTTTTCGGCCCGAATTCGCATTTGCCACAATTAATACAATCTTTTCCATCAACATAGTTTGCAGAGAAGTCGTGGGATAGACCTTCGGCACTGCTCATTTTTTCAAACAACTTCATAATTGTATTTAGATATCGTAAAGGCACACCATGTCTTTTTCATTTTTCTATCTTAATATAGAGTGTGTTATTTACACCTTGTTGGAATAATAATTGTCTTTATTCTATTCTAATAAGCAGGATTTAAAATAAAGATATTAAGCAAGATTCAACAAGAATATATTCACGTACATGAACCAACAGATTCAAAACTAATCAACAGATTAGATCTAACAGCAGAATCAGTTTTATATACAGATTTAGATCATAAACAGATTCAGTCTAACAAGATATTCAACCTAACAAATAGATTCAGATTATCTATAGATTATAACAAAATAGATTATCAAGAAACTAAACCGTAGCAAGATCAATAATCAAAGGAATAACAGAAATGATAGAAATGATAGAAATAAGAAAGAAAGAATCAACACAACCGATTTACGTGGTTCGACCCTAATGGTCTACGTCCACGGCAGGAATAGCCTCAGATCTTTATTGATAATCAGTGTCCTTCACAGAGAAGCCTCAGAAACACTAAAAGATTTACAAATCTCTCAACTCACTGTAAAATCGCACAGATTTCTTCACAACAGTGAAACCCTAGTTTCTCCTTACTACTCTCTCTCTCTCTTGAAGGCTCTCTCTCAATCGGCTGAAGAAATACACAAATGAAATTAGGTTTTCTGAAAGACCCNCATCAACATAGTTTGCAGAGAAGTCGTGGGATAGACCTTCGGCACTGCTCATTTTTTCAAACAACTTCATAATTGTATTTAGATATCGTAAAGGCACACCATGTCTTTTTCATTTTTCTATCTTAATATAGAGTGTGTTATTTACACCTTGTTGGAATAATAATTGTCTTTATTCTATTCTAATAAGCAGGATTTAAAATAAAGATATTAAGCAAGATTCAACAAGAATATATTCACGTACATGAACCAACAGATTCAAAACTAATCAACAGATTAGATCTAACAGCAGAATCAGTTTTATATACAGATTTAGATCATAAACAGATTCAGTCTAACAAGATATTCAACCTAACAAATAGATTCAGATTATCTATAGATTATAACAAAATAGATTATCAAGAAACTAAACCGTAGCAAGATCAATAATCAAAGGAATAACAGAAATGATAGAAATGATAGAAATAAGAAAGAAAGAATCAACACAACCGATTTACGTGGTTTGACCCTAATGGTCTACGTCCACGGCAGGAATAGCCTCAGATCTTTATTGATAATCAGTGTCCTTCACAGAGAAGCCTCAGAAACACTAAAAGATTTACAAATCTCTCATCTCACTGTAAAATCGCACAGATTTCTTCACAACAGTGAAACCCTAGTTTCTCCTTACTACTCTCTCTCTCTCTTGAAGGCTCTCTCTCAATCGGCTGAAGAAATACACAAATGAAATTAGGTTTTCTGAAAGACCCATAGCGATACATATATATGGTGACACAGATGGCTCCACGTGTACAGATCCTGCGACTGAAGTTTAATTTCACTTGATGCTGCTTACGAGTCACGTGCTGATCACTTGATCACCAACTCAGGCTCTTAAACTTCACCACTTCAGAATCTTCTCCATATTTATTTCATTCAATGTCATTAAGAAACGGGTCAGATCACATATAACAATAATAATAAATTAATTGCCATAATTCACTACAAATCTCCACCTTGGCAAAAGATTTATTTGCCAATTATCAATTATCATCATTGGCTCATTCCTGCACTTATCCCCCTAATAGGGACTGACTCTAGACTCCATATTAATCAAGTTCAGACAGTGTCTGAACTTAGACCTTGGGAGTGACTTGGTCATCATATCAGAGGGATTATCCTCAGTTGAGACCTTCTCCACACCTACAACCTTAGACTCTATAATATCCCTAACAAAATGAAGCCTTATATCAATATGCTTAGACCTTTCATGGTAAACTTGATTTTTAGCAAAGTGAAGTGCACTTTGATTGTCACAGTGCACAGAAATATTACCATTAAAAATACTTAACTCACTTGCAATGCCCTTTAGCCAAATGGCCTCTTTTATTGCTTCAGTCAATGCTATATACTCAGCCTCTGTTGTGGACAAGGCCACAACAGATTGTAAGTGTGACTTCCAGCTAACAACCCCTCCAAAAGCAGTAAACACATACCCAGTTAAGGATTTTCTAGTGTCTACATTTCCTGCAAAATCAAAGTCTACATAACCAACTAACTCACAACCTTTCTCAACACCCTTTCCATAACTGAGTCCTAGACTAGTAGTGCCAACTAGGTACCTCAGTACCCATTTGATAGCCTGCCAATGTCCCTGGATTCCCCATAAACCTACTGACTATACTCACAGCATAGGTTAGATCAGGTCTAGAACAGACCATTGCATACATTATGCTCCCCACCATGCTAGCATAGGGGATTTGTTTCATAAAATCAATATCAGAATCTATTTTAGCAGCCTGATCTACATAAAGTTTGAAATGTTGAGCTAAAGGTGTGTTAAAAGATTTCAAAGTGTTCATACCAAATCTCTTTAGTACTTTAGAAATGTAGATTTTCTGGGACAGATATAAAACCTTTGCATTTCTGTCCTTTACTATTTCCATTCCTAATATCTTCTTAGCAGGGCCCAGTTCTTTCATTTCAAACTCAGATTTCAACATGCATTTAACTTCATCAATTAGATCAGTGTCTTTACAAGCTATCAGCATATCATCTACATAAAGTAAAAGTGTTGCCCAGATGACTAACACAAGAGGGGGGGTGAATTGAGTTGTATTTAAAAAAAATAACAATTATAAATCAAATATACAATATAAAATATAAACAAAATATGAAACAGCAATAAATATAAAGAGTAAGGGTAAGAGAGAAGCAAACTCAGTATGTTAACGAGGTTCGGCCCCACTGCCTACGTCCTCGCCTCAAGTTACCCCTTGAGGATCCCCGAATTTACTATTCAATCTCCTTCAGGTGGAGATAGAAACCTATTACACCTTTGAACAACACCGCTACAAAGGATCCGTGTAGAACACCCTCTACACTTGCAATCACCTTACACGTGGTGATTCAACGATTCCCTGTGTAGAACACTTTCTACACGCACAAGGGTTGTACACACCCTTTTACTGATACAAGAATTGATAGTGGGTAGGATATCAGAAAACACTCCTCAATGAGTGAAATAAGAACAATACAAGCACAAACTATATCTCTCAAAATGAACAAGGGTTAAGGCTCAATGCTTAGAGAAGAGAGAATGAAAGCTTTGAATGAGAGTTGTATGCTCTTGGTGTTGTGAATGTGAAGCTCTCAAATGATCTATTTATAGGCATATGAGACTTCATATTCAAATTTAAAAAGATTCACATGTCAAAGACATCATCATTCACTTTTCAAAAATTCAAACCTAATCTTTTTACTTTTTGCATATGACAAAAGGAGCACACTTTGCTTTTCAAAAAAATCAAACCTAATCTTTTACTTTTTGCATATGACAAAAGGAGCACACTTTGCTTTTCAAAAATTTCAAACCTAATCTTTTACTTTTTGCATATGACAAAAGGAGCACACTTTACTTTTCAAATTTTTCAAACAAAGACATCTTCCTTTTGCATAAGTCAAGAAAAGCATCAATCACTTTTGAAATTATTCAAATAAAACATGCACATGTGAAAGATGACAATCAATCATCTTTAATATTTTCAAAGTTCAAACCTTTAATCATGGCATGCACATGTGAAAGATGACAATCAATTATCTTTCAAAATATTCAAATTTAATTTTCAAAAATATTCATGCACATGTGGAAAATGTATTTTAATGCTTTATGATAAAATATTAATTTTGAGCCTTAATCCTAATTTCGAATTTTGAAGAGATTTACAATATTACTCTATGACTTTAATGTGAACTTGTTCCCTTCTTGCTCATGCTTGGTTCCTTGATGTGCTTGACTCCATCGTGTAGACAACTTGAGCTTGAGACTCCTTCATTCTTTGAATTCATTTGTTATCATCAAAATCCATGTGTAAATATAATTACACAAAACTTGAAACTTTAGGTTCAACAAAAAGATATATCATTATTCCTTTTTCTTCCTTGTAATATACACAGCTGTCATAGCAACTCCTATTAAAATTTTTACTAATCATGTGTGTGTCAAATCTCTTATACCATTGTCTAGGAGATTGTTTAAGACCATATAATGATTTTTTAAGAAAGCACACAAGATTATTATTTATTTTATCAGTAAAGCCTTCAGGAGGTTGCATATAAAGTTCTTCTTCAATTTCACCATGTAAAAAAGTTGTTTTAACATCTAATTGTTCTAAATGCAAGTTTTCAAAAGCTGTATAGGTTAGCAGTAGCCTGATTGAGCTATGTTTTACCACAGGTCTAGCCTTGTACCTGGTCCCTTCTATCCCTGGTATACCATCTTTTCTCTTAAAAATCCATTTGGACCCAATGAGTCTGACTCCTTTAGGTTTAGTCACCAGAACCCAAGTTTGGTTCTTATTTAGTGACTCCATCTCCTCATGCATGGCTAAGAGCCATTTAGATGAGTCTTTACTAGATATAGCCTCTTTATAAGACCTAGGTTCTTGGTAAACAACCTCATCAGCCACTGTCAAGGCAAAAGCTGTAAGGTCAGCCTGTCCAAACCTTTGAGGAGGTTTAATCACCCTCCTCTGTCTGTCTCTAGCCAGATTCCAAGATCTGGCTCCACCTTGATCTGTATCCTCTGAGGCTTGACCCTCAGAGTCACTGTCATCAACATTTACAGGTTCAGGTTGGGTGTCATCCTGCTCCACCTCAACCTGAGATCCTTCTAAGTGTTTGTCAGTATCATTGTTTGACTGTGTTTCTTGTACCCGAGCCATGTGTGACTCATTGAAAGTCACATCTCGGCTAACAATACACTTATGCCTACCAGGTCCATCTACCCAAAGTTTGTATCCCTTTACCCCTTCAGGATATCCTATAAAAATGCACTTAAGTGCCCTAGGTTCCAACTTATCAGTTTTTAAATGTGCATAAGCTACACATCCAAAAACTCTTAGGTAGTCATATCTGGGGGGTTTTCCAGACCATAACTCCTGTGGGGTTTTAAAACCTATAGCAGAGGATGGACATTTATTTATAAGGTGAACTGCAGTGGTGGTAGCTTCTGCCCAAAAGGTTTTGGGCAGTCCTGAATCAGACAGCAGACACCTAACTCTTTCTAAAATGGTCATGTTCATTCTCTCAGCTAAACCATTCTGTTGAGGAGTTTCCCTCACAGTCTTATGCCTAAGAATTCATTCTTTTTGACAAAACAAATTAAATTCATTTGACAGGAATTCTAAACCATTATCTGTCCTTAGGGTTTTCAGCTTTCTACCTACTTGATTTTCCACTAGAGATTTCCACTCCTTGAACTTTTCAAAGGTGTCACTCTTGTTCCTCAGAATATAAATCCAGACCTTCCTAGAGTAGTCATCCACTAAGGAGAGGAAATAACTCCCTCCACTATGTGAATTTACTCTTGCAAGTCCCCATAGATTTGAGTGGACATAGTCCAAGGTTTGCTTAGTATTATGGGTTGCTGACTTGAAACTGACCCTCTTTGCCTTTCCAAAGATACAATCCTCACAGAAAGGTAAATTTCCTAGGTTCTGTTCACTCAGTAATCCTTGTTTTTGTAACTCTACAAGCCCCCTTTGGCTTACATGACCAAGCCTCCTATGCCATAAGACAGACTTATCCTCTAAAGTGTTTTGTATAGAAGAAGCTTCCCCAACTACAGTTTTTCCAAGCAATGTATATAACCCATTTTTAATAACCCCTTTCATAATTAGTAAGGAGCCTTTAGTAACCCTAAGAACCCCTGCTTCAGACTTGAAAGTACAGCCTGATAAATCAAGCATACCAAGAGAAATTAAATTTCTCTTCAACTCAGGTATAAATCTGACTTCCTTCAAGGTTCTTTCAGTACCATCATGTAATTTTAGTATAACTGACCATATACCCATGATTTTGCAAGACTTATTATTTCCTAGGATTACATGTCCCCCCTTTAATTCAGAAAAGGTTTCAAACCACTCTTTCACTGGACACATGTGAAAAGAGCAACCAGAGTCCATTATCCACTCTATTTTAGAATCAACTTCACTCACTGTGAGTACCTCAGCACTCTCATAACCATCTAGCACCACAGAGGCATCCCCTGCCTCTTTGGTCTTATTTCCTATATTGTTTTTCCTATCAGGGAAATTCCTTTTGAAATGCCCTTCCTTATGACAATGAAAACATTTAAAATGTTTTCCCCTAGATTTAGACCTAGATTTCTTGATATCACTCTTGCCTTTCTTTTTTTTTTTTTCTGTTCTGCCCCTAACAGATAACCCTTCCCCATGTTCCTGTTTGGTATCACCTTTGTTTTGTAATTCCCTAGTATGAAGTACAGATTGTACTTCGTCTAAAGTCAAGGAATCCCTACCATACATCATGGTTTCTTTAAGGTTCTGATATGATGAGTCCAAGGAACTCATCAAGAGGATTGCTTGATCCTCATCCTCCACCTTAATATCTATATTAGCTAGATCTAGAATGATTTTGTTAAATTCATCAAGATGATGTCCTATTTGAGTCCCAGGGTTCATTTTAAAGGTATAAAGTTTGGTTTTCTTGTGGAGCCTGTTGGCTAGAGATTTTGTCATATAAAAATTCTCTAGTTTCAACCATATTCCTGCAGCAGTGTCCTCACTAGCCACCTCTCTCAGGACTTTATCCCCGAGAAAGAGGATTAGGGCACTGTGGGCTTTCTGGAGAATGTCTTCTTTGACAATCTCCTTATCTTCCTCTTTCAAGGAAGAACCCTTCCTCCTTTCACCCAAGAGGGCATCCTGAAGTCCATGTTGGACTAGGAGTGCCCTCATCCTTATTCTCCATAACCCAAAGTCATTATCCCCTATGAATTTTTCTATGTCAAACCTCATTGTCCCCATCGACCTAAGCTCTAGATACCACTTGTTGGAATAATAATTGTCTTTATTCTATTCTAATAAGCAGAATTTAAAATAAAGATATTAAGCAAGATTCAACAAGAATATATTCACGTACATGAACCAACAGATTCAAAACTAGTCAACAGATTAGATCTAACAGCAGAATCAGTTTTATATACAGATTCAGATCATAAACAGATTCAGTCTAACAAGATATTCAACCTAACAAATAGATTCAGATTATCTACAGATTATAACAGAACAGATTATCAAGAAACTAAACCGTAGCAAGATCAATAATCAAAGGAATAACAGAAATGATAGAAATAAGCAAGAAAATAAGCAACACAACCGATTTACGTGGTTCGACCCTAATGGTCTACGTCCACGGCAGGAATGGCCTTAGATCTTTATTGATAATCAGTGTCCTTCACAGAGAAGCCTCAAAAACACTCAAAGATTTACAAATCTCTCATCTCACTGTAAAATCGCACAGATTTCTTCACAACAGTGAAACCCTAGTTTCTCCTCACTACTCTCTCTCTCTCGAAGGCTCTCTCTCAATCGGCTGAAGAAATACACAAATGAAATTAGGTTTTCTGAAAGACCCATAGCGATACATATATATGGTGACACAGATGGCTCCACGTGTACAGATCCTGCGGCTGAAGTTTAATTTCACTTGATGCTGCTTACGAGTCAAGTGCTGATCACGTGATCACCAACTCAGGCTCTTAAACTTCGCCACTTCAGAATCTTCTCCATATTTATTTCATTCAATGTCATTAAGAAACGGGTCAGATCACATATAACAATAATAATAAATTAATTGCCATAATTCACTACACACCTGTTTGCAAATCAAATTAAATAATATGAGTGATATTGCCATGGAGTCGGGGCAAAAACTAGTTGGTACTGTTGAAACTGGAAAGAAGTTTCTTTATATGATCACATTTTTGTTAGCTGCTGCTATCCCTTTTAGACTATTCTAAAAACGTGGCGTATTAAAATCCTCCAATAATTTTGACCTTCTAATTTGACTTGTACGGGATACCTGCTTTGAAAATGACCCAAATGCTCACGTTCACATTTCTTCTGGTGGCTGAGAAACATGTACATCCCATTCAAATTTTCAAAGCCTTTTTTTGTCCATTTGTTTTCGGACAGCCTTCCAGATGTGCCCTTCCAAAAGTTTCCAGTAAGAAAAGTCTTCAAATCATTACGATTAATGTTCTCGCCAATCTCATAAAAGTCATTCTTTTATAAGCTTCTTCTCAATTTTCTTATATTTTCCTCTTTTAAAATATAAATTATAGAAATTAGTCTAGTCACAACAAATTTAATAAAAATAATCTTATAAATTAATATAATTTAATATACGTCAAATAGTAAAATCATTTTTATTATAAAATAGATCTAACTAATCATATAAATCTACGTCAGTTTATAGAATTATTTTTATATAATTTTTATGTAATTTAAGGACTCATCTCGTTAAAAATCGCAGAACTTTCTTGGTACAACAGCTTCAAGGAATATGGGACAGACACACTTTAATTGGAGTATTTTTAGGTTTGTGTTTTATTATTTTTTGTTTTGTGATAAGTTTTTGAAAAGTTTATTGGGATCATTCCCAAATAAATGGTGTGAATATATGTATTTTTCCAAGTTTTTGTCATAATTTCACACGGGATTTTCAATTTGTCAATGGCTGCAATTGTGGTGAAGCTTCTATAACATCCTCTCTTCTTTTTCTCGTTCAACTTGTCATAAAGCCTAACTTGGACTCTCAACCCCAAGCACCCCATCTTGCACGCCTTTCCCATGAATTCAACATGTTTCCACAAGGAATGATCCGACGGTAAACGCCATCCCAGCAAAGCATTTATTACATTTTTCCCGTCAAAATTGCCTTCTGGAAATTCCTCTGAGAAACAAAACATGAAACGACACGAGGGCAGTATCCTAGTCCAACCCAACGACCCTTCCAAGCCACTTTCGTGTCCCTGTCGTTTGCTACTCGGTCAAAAATGCCGCCAACCGAGTAAAAAGACCTCCTTCGCGTCCTCCGCGCGTTCCTTCCAACGCTACTCACACTAATCCCTTCAATTTCTCGGAAGCTGCACATGTTGTTCAAAACGTACCTAAACCGCACGCCCACGGCCACCTATAAAGACCGCACAATTCCTCCTAACCCCTCCCATCTCCTCAACCCTCTTCTTCACACAGCTCGTAGTTTGAATCCAAATTCATCTTTTTCATTCCTTCTTCTTCTGCAGTTTCATACCGATATCTTGAAGATGAATTCCATGAGATCTTACGCTTTCTCAGTCATTGCCTTTATGTTCTCTACGCTTTTGCTGCTATCAGAAGCTCAGACCTTGGCTCCGGGACCCGGGGGTCCATTGAGCGATGGTAAAATCCTATGAATCTTTGTTTGTTTTCCCAGTATTCCATTTTTGGGTAAACCAATCTGAGTTTAATTAGTAAGTATTGGTACTTATTTCTTGCTGTTCTTGTTTGTTAATCCAGGCGCGGCGTTAGATCAAGGGATTGCCTACGTTCTTCTACTTGTGGCCCTTGCAATCACATACCTAATCCATTGATTTCCCTTATCTCTTGGTGCTTCAACTTGCTGATGTATTTAATATAAATTCTTTATTATTTTCTCCTCTGATTAATGAGGAGAACTTGCAGCAATTTTTATTGGCCTTTTTGGTTCTTGTAATGTAAAGAGATCATATGCAATAAAGGGTTTGATCATTTTCACATATTTAACAGCCAGATCATAGGTTTCATTTGTGCTAATACTTAAGTTGATCTAAATACAGAGATAGAGTATTAGAAGAATGAACGTCTGTGGAATTTGTACAGCAATGTGAAATGCTGAAAATGTGATGCTGTTATGTCGTTACCATCCATTGATCGCAAACAAACTTTCAGCCATTACAATAGATTAGGGACGCATTTAATTTTATTGGAATCAAAATGCATTTTCCATTAACCAAACAAACTTTAAGTTTCAGCTAGGGGTGCACACCAACCAACCCGGCATGTGCCTGGGCCCGATCCGCAGTGACCTGGCTTCCATTGTAACAAAAACCGATCCGATCCGACATGAGTCGGGTCAACCCGTAATCTCCTGTACCTGAGCGCCCATTTCTCGGCAACCAAACATAAACTAGCATGGAAAATCACAACGTGAAAGAAAATAACAAGCCAATTGAACATCAAATCAACTATTTTTTATGTCTACTTGATGCTGACTGAAACAAAAGAACAAGCCAACGGAAAAATCACAGCGTCAAAAAGAAATTGACCAAGCCTCAGCTTCGTTTCACCTTTTGCATTCACTGTCTCCAGGCATCACATCATTCTCTCTCAAAAGGGCTACAGAACTAAACAAAAGTGAAAAGAAAATAAGACTCACATAGATATTTGAGAGAGAAGGATGGGATTGGAAAGAAGTTTCTTGTATTAACAAAATTAATGACAGCTAGGATCCCAGTGAGGTTTGAGATAAGCCGGTTCTAGCATTAAGCACCCATGTAAGAGAAAACAAAGAAAAATAAAAGCATCCCATAAAGAAAAATAAGAGCATTACGAGTACCTATAATGGAATCAAGAAATGGGGAGAAGAAGAGAGAAATATTAGTAAGAAGGGTTTGCTCCCTTTAAGACTTTCAAGTCTTTGCTTTGGGGGAATCAAGCATCCTGAATCCGTGAATACCTTTCAAGACTTTCAAGTCTTTGCTTTCGTAGTGTCCCAAATCTAAGCTTTCATGAAGGGGAACGGACTCAACAGAGGCAATGGCTAGGTTTCATCTGCAAGGCATAAAACGTGGGATTGTTTTAAAGAGACGGGTTATTAGCGGGTTGTACGGGTCATACGGGTCGAATCCGTGAATCAATTCAAACCGTGTTTTTCGGGTCGGGTCGGGTCGGGTTATGGTTCACGGACGGGTCGACTCAAACGGTTTCCTGCACAGGCCTAGTTTCAGCCATTAAAATGGATTGGAAACATTCCGATGTCTCCTCAACATTAGTAACATCTTCCTCGAGATAATGCATTCTTAGCTAATACATGAGCCACCATTTTTGCTTCTCTGCGCCCATGAGTTACAACCCAACAATACATATATACACAAAAGAATGGCCTGCGTTTCTTCTTTCAGATGACCATAGCTACTGAGATTCACTTTCCTCATGTGAAGGAAAATCCTTTGTAAGTCCCAGTTCCCATCAGAAATTGCAGCAGTTAGAGTTGCCTTAGCTTCTGCTACCACTGGGATTAATACAAAAAAATTGTGATGATCTCAGTGTGGCAATCACGTCTTTTGGCCTTTCACAGTCCCTTACCACAATCCCTCTACCAATTTACTTCCTTTAGTTTTGTTCCCATTTCTACGTATTCTTAAAAGTCTTGCTATTTGACGCCCCTGCCCATCCTTCACTGCATTCTGAGATTCTTTACAATGCCTCTTCAACCTTACTGACCAGAGCATCCAATTCCATTAAAAGGTCTCCATCAATAACCAAGTTTCTTCTCGACCATATCCTCCACGATCAAGTAAAGAATGCAACTTTAACCAGAGCCTGAAAGTCATCAACCTTACTGCCATGTTTTTGTTTCCAGCAACAAGAACTCCATACATCCCCTGTTGCTGCACAATCCCATAGAACATGCCCTTATTGTCTTTGTTAAATGGATTCAAATTAATCTTTCAGAGGATTTACCCTCCTTATGTAGAACATATTTACATAGGTTATGGACTGTCTAATTTTGAGTGGGAAGACCAGCCCCTCAATTACGAAAGATGTTTAGCAACGCCGTGTGTAGCCTCCCTCTATCTAGCGGGTAGCCTTCCTATATACAATCTAAAATACTACAACTGTATAGGATTACATATAATGTGAACTGTTGTACGTTGACAGCCCCCCTCAAATTGATGCCCGTAGATCAACAAGCATCAATTTGCTACTTAGGAAGCAATGTCGATGACGAGTGAGAACCTTGGTGAAGATATCAGCAATTTGTAATTCAGTGGAAATATGTGGAAGAGTGATAACACGAGCTTCAAATGCTTCACAAATAGAGTGACAATCGACTTCAATATGCTTCGTGCGCTCATGATAGACAGGATTGGCCGTGATCTGAATAGCACTCGTATTATTAGCATGTAGAGGTGTGGGACCAGTCTCAGAAAAATCTAGCTCAGCAAGCATACCTCGAAGCCAAATAATTTCAGAACAAGCTAAAGACATCGCCCGATATTCAGATTCCGTAGATGACTTAGAAACTCTGTCTTGCTTCTTACTCTTCCAAGAGATTAATGCATTACCTAAGAACACACACCAACCAATGATGGAGCGACGTGTATTCGCACAACCAACCCAATCAACATCACTAAAAGCAGCAAGACGAGTAGAATTGCTGGCCGGGAAAAATAAACCACAGGCAAAAGTGCCCTGAACATAGCGTATGATCCTACGGACAGCAACCAAATGAAGATGATGAGGAGTTTGAAGAAATTGACTGACTTGTTGTACAGCAAAATAAATGTCTGGTCCAATAATGGTGAGATAAACAAGGCTACCCACCAACTTCTGATATAAACAGGGATCAACAAGTAAGTCACCCTCATCTTTGCGAAGCTTGACATTTAATTCCATAGGAGTATCAACAGAAGTAACCTCCTGTAGACCAGCTATAGCTACCAAGTCACTCGCATACTTATGTTGATTGAGTGAAATACCAGAGGAATTACGATGCACCTCAAGACCAAGAAAATATGTGAGAGATCCAAGATCTTTCATATGAAAGGACTCTAAGAGATAAGTCTTGAGCTGGCCAAGTAAAACAGAATCGGAACCAGTGATCACAATATCATTAACATAAACTAAAAGAACAACAATACCCATGTCTAATTTCTGAAGAAACAATGAAGTATCATACTTGCTTTGCTTGAATGAAAATTGTAATAAAGTTGTGCGGAATTTATCAAACCAGGCCCTTGGAGCTTGTTTGATACCATAAAGGGAGCGACAAAATTTACACACATGTGAAGTTGGAGAGGTGAACAATCCTAGGGGTGGCTTCATGTAAATACACTCTTTAAGATCCCCATGAAAGAAATCATTCTTAATATCCATCTGATGTAGTGGCCAATCACTAGAAGCAGCAAGAGCTAGAATCAGACGAACAGTAGTCATCTTAGCCACAGGAGCAAAGGTCTCTTTATAATTGACACCATATTCTTGATTATTCCCAAGTGCAATAAGCCGAGTTTTGTAACGTTCCAAACTTCCATCAAATTGGACTTTGACTGAATAAACCCATTTGCAACTCAGAGGAACAATGGTAGGAGGACATGGCTCAATGTCCCAGGTGTGATTGGGCTCTAAAGCGACAATTTCTTCTTACATAGCTTGTTGCCAACAATCATGCTTGACAGCATGTGGGAATATCAAAATTGGATAATATAGCAGTAAAAGCAGAAGCAAACCATCCATACCTATCCAGAGGTACTGACACTTGAGAAGAGCGACGTGCCAAGTACTCTGAAGGTGCTACAACTGACTGGTCCTGGAGCATGGTAGGATCAGATATCGGTGGAGCCACCGGAAGAGACTGTGGATGGGAGCGTCTCGTATATACAAGTCCCGGTTTAAAACGAGAGCTGACTGGATGAAGATCTGAGAAATGCTCTTCAAAAGAGGGGAGGACCATAGTAGAAGAAGAAGGTATAGAGGACATAGGAAAGAAATGTTGATTTTTAAAAAAAATGACATTCCGAGAAATGCGTGTACAACGTAAAGTAGGATCATTGCAAACAAATCCCTTTTGACATACATTATATCCCTAGAATGCACATCTAATAGATTGAGCAGATAATTTATGTCGCTCATGAGGAGGTAAATGGACAAAACATACACAACCAAAAATACGGAGATTATCATAACTAGGTTGTTTAGCAAACAAGCGGAAATAGGGAGAATCCATATATAAGACTTGGGAAGGTAAACGATTAATCAAGTGAGTAGCAGTTTTTAGAGCCTCAACTCAGAACATGGATGGAACATAGGATTCTAACAAGAGAGTACGTACCACATCAAGAAGATGACGATTTTTGCGTTCGGCTACTCCATTCTGTTGGGGAGTAGTAGGCATGAACGTTGATGAAAAATACCTTTAGAAGCCAAAAATGCCTGAAATTCAGTAGACAAATATTCTCCACCAAAATCTGTGCATAATGTCTTAATAGTCACAGAGAATTGATTATCAATATACGCAAAAAACTCAGTGAAAGTATGAAAAACTTCAGATTTAGAGCGAAGAAAATAAACCCAAGTGAATCTGCCATAATCATCAATGAAAGTCACATAATATTTAAATTTTTCATGTGAACTAATCGGGGAAGGTCCCCAAACATCATTATGGATAAGATCAAAGCAGTGAAAAGCTCTACTAGCATGCAAAGGAAATGGAAGAATTTTGCTTTTACCAAGTTTACAAAAATCACACTGAAAAGATAAAGAAGAACGTTCTTCATTATCAAAAAAACCCAAGTGCAATACATGAGATAAGATCTAAGCATTGGGATGACCTAAACAACGATGCCACATCATACTCAGATCTGGAACATTATGACAAGTAAAAGACTTAATAGACGAAATTGAAGACAGTACTGGAACGGGTAAAACTAGTGGAAACAAACGCCCCACTTTAGGTCCCTTCGCTATCGGCTCCCCCGTCACCTGGTCCTGCACAACACAACCATCATCAGAAAAATGAACAACACAATTGTTATCAACTAATTGACCAACAGAAATAAGATTTGTGGATAGTTGAGGAGAAAGAAACACATCAATAATTTGAGAAGAGGCATCTCCGACAGCAGCTATTGGCAAAAAACTACCTTTGGCAGTCTGAATGGCAGATTGACCAGTATAGGACCGAACATGACATAGAGTGGTAGGAGTATTCGTCATATGATTAGAAGTACCTGAGTCTACATACCAGAGTTTAGTTGTATTTTTACCTTGAAACCCCATTGCAGATAATGTTGAAATTAGCATCTGTTGCACCATTTCTGGTGTGCAGTAATTTGCGGCAGGAGGTGCAAGATCAGAGGAAGCACCTGAGGAAGAGCCATGTGCTATAGAAGTCTGAAATGCTTGAGCCTGACGATTCTGAGGGCATATACGATAGTCTTTAATAATATGATACTTCTTCTTACAATAAGAACAGTATTTCTTAGGATAATTAGCAGCAATATGCCCATATTCTTTGCAGCAGAAACACTGAAAGGTGCTAGAATGTACAGGCGGTACTCGTCGTTGAGCAACATAAGCCACAGACGGGAACCCTGAACTACCATGAGAGTGTTCCAGAGAAGCTTGAGTACTAAGTCTTTGTTCTTCACGAAGTAACTCTCCAAAACAAACATCAAGAGAAGGAACAAGAGAGCGATTCAGTATAGAAGAGCGAACAGATTCATACTCGGGGCGGAGTTTCATAAGAAACTGATCAAGACGACAAGTCTCATGAAGACTTTGAATAGTGGAAAGAGAGGCAACATGAACATCCACATTAACCAAATCAGAATATTCGTTCTAAAGAGTCAGGAATGCCGAATAATATTCTTGGATGGAACGATTGTCATGTGAAAACAATGCAATTGTATGCTCTAACTGAAAACAACGAGCATCATTATCTTGATGATATACTTTCTTTAAGTAATTCCACATGAATTGAGCAGTGCGATGAGGCCGTAAGTGGTTGATAATATGTGGCTCAACTGAGCAAAGAAGCCAAGAATCCGAGCATCCAGCACAGCCCAATCCTTGGATTTATCAGGATTAGGTGCACAATCAGTATCATCAATATGACCCCAAAGATCTTTTCCCTTAAGAAAAAGTTCAAACTGAAATGCCCATGTAGAATAATTGTTGCCGTAAACTTGGTACACACAGGTGCAGAATCCATAGAAAAAAAATAGAACCCGAGAAGAAAAAAATAATGGACCAGAACGTGAAGAAAGAGACCCACGTGCTGGAAGAAAAAAAATATTACTGGACTGCCGAAAACTCTCAACACGTGAAGAAAGAGACCCACGTGCTGGAAGAAAAAAAATATTACTGAACTGCCGAAAGAAAAAGAAACTCTCAACACGTGAACTCTCTTACTGCACAACACGTGAAGAACAACTGCCTTATACTCAGAAATTGCCGATAAGAAGAAGTCCACCAGAAAAACAAAGAGAAAAAAAATTAAGGCTGCCGAAAAACACAAGACCAAACTCTTAACACGTGGAAAGGTACTGCACAACACGTGAACTCTCAACACATGAAGACTTACTGCACAAGAACAACTAGAACAACTGCCCTATTCAGAAACTGCCGAGAAGAAGAAGAACACCAGGAAAAACAAAGAAAAACACCAGAAATTGCCGAGATGATGGTGCCAAGAAGAGCAGACCAGAAAAAAAAAATAAAAAACTCTCAACCAGACCCTCCAAAACCGAGAAGAGAGAACAGAAAAAAAAAATTAATTCAAGGGAACTCAATGCAAGACACCTGAAATTTGGAAGGATTCAAGGTTAGGAAGCCAGCGACAATGGCGTCTTTGGATACAGAACTTGAAGAACAACTTCTCTGAGCTGGGAATAAGCTCTTGAGGTATGGCCCCACAACACTAGAGATAGACCAAAAAAATTTAAGAGAGCTCTGATACCATGTTAAATGGATTCGAATTAATCTTTCAGAGGATTTACCCTCCTTATATAGAACATATTTACATGGGTTATGGACTGTCCAATTTTGAGCGGGAAGACCAGCCCCTCAATTACGGAAGATGTTTAGCAACGTCATGTGTAGCCTCCCTCTATTTAGCGGCGTAGACTAGCCTTCCTATATACAATCTAAAATACTACAACTGTATAGGATTACATATAATGTGAACTGTTGTACGTTGACAGCCTCAACTTCTTACATTGCCGTCAATTTTGTCACATAAGGTAGGTTCAAATTCTAAAAAATAAAAAAACAAAACAAAAAAACAGAGAGAGAGAGAGAGAGAGAGAGAGAGAGAGAGAGAGAATTGTGCAAGTGTAACACATTTTTTTGGAAAAAAAAAGTAGGTCTATCAGTAAAAAAAAATTAACTTTTTCATATAAATATTATATTTACTCACTTTTTTCAAAATGAGTGTAGGATCCTTACGCACTCTATGACAATTTCTCGTTATAAATAAATGGAAGAATCCCAGAATCCCACCATACGAACCAATATGAATCAAAATCTAAACAAAACCTACATACTCCATCCATAAAAGCTTTATTGAGGTGGATGGATTAAAAGATTCATTTTCGAATTCGGGTGAGTTATCTCTACTTGTATGATTTGTAGCGTATTCGGATAAACATGGTTGGATGTACACAACTCTTTTTGCATTTCTGCATTTACGCTACACAATATGTTCGGATTTCTTACAAAAAATATTGAGCTACACAATATTAAATATAATTCTTATAGGTTTATTCAAGAGCGGAGTAACTAAATTAGTTTTACCATATGAATTTAATTTCAAGTTCATTATTTTTTATCTGGTCTACATCCACTTTTTGAGTTACTAAGATATTCGTATTTTAAAAGTTCGATTCATTCAAAAATTTCAAAGGAACTTGGCCTCAATGAGCATGTGATTTATGTACCTAGAATATATAAGGTCTGAAGTTTTTTCCCATATAGTATATGTATATATGTCTGCGTGAAATCACCACTTGTCACAAAAGTTTAAGTTGATGGGAAGATGTAGACTTTATTTTATATCTTGACACTCCTCCTCACATGTAGACTAGACTCTCCCTCAATAAGTGAGCCTAACACATGAAATATTTAATTAAATTGGGTAAATGTAAAATCATGGTTTGAATTCACGCCATCTTCTCTAATGCCATGTGAAATCACTATTTATCCGAAAAGTTTAAGTTTTTGGGAAGACGTATGGCTGCGTTTGGATGTTGAGCTAAGCTGATCTGGGCTGAGTTATTTATGAATAGTAGTGAGTTGAGTTGATGGAATAAGTTATAAGGAGGCCATCTAAAATGAGTTTAGATATATTTAAATGTTAAGATGAGTTTAATACTATATATGAAAAGTTAAAAAATGTTGTAGGTTCTGCGTATAAAGCGATGTTGAGTTGTAAAAGATTGTAGATCCCAAGTATAAAGAGATTTTAAGTTGAGATGAGTTTAGTAATTTGAGAGTTGAGCGTTTGGATATTAAACTTAACTTAAAATTAGACTGAATTGAATTAATCTCAGTTGAGTCTTACAACCAAACGAGGCCGTAGACTTTATTTTATATCTTAAATATATATATACACACACACACATATAAACGAATATGTATGCGTGCGACATGATCTAACCTAGATATCTTTTACAAAGACTAGATAAAACATGTACCATTACAATATGGTAGTATAAAAAGGAGCATAGATGCATAGAAAAGGGATATTCTTTACCTTCTTTCCACCTTGTAACAAAATTGAAGAATTTTAAGCGCTTTGTAATAAGTATATTTTCATGAAGAATAATGCTATTTTGGAACTGGGGTGTAGAGCACACCTTTTTTATTTGTATAAACAGAACTTCATTCAATTGAAAATACCATCAATGCATCAATTGTTATCAAACCTTAAAGCATGATGAACAAAAGAAGGGATCTGCTCCCACCACACATTGATATCAACAACGTCCCAAACATGTCTAGCTAAAGAATAAGCTACCCCATTCCCCAGCCTGTTAACATGTTGAACTCAAACTTCTTGGAAATGCATCATCAAATTCTCGGCATCATTAATCAAATTACCAGCACTTGCATAAGAATCTTTTGGGGATTGCAGCTCTTGAACCACGATAAGACGGTCACTTTCAATGATCAATTTTGGAATGCCAAGTGGAAGGCATAGCTGCTGCCCTCTCAAAACAGTAATTGATTCAATTATGGCTGCCTCATCCACTTCTAACTCATTCTTGCTTGCAGCCATCACAATTCCTCCACTTGTATGTCGTAGAACAATCCCAACTCCAGCTTTCCTCATATTAGCAAAGACTGCTCCATCTACGTTTACTTTGAGAAAACCATCTGGGGGAGCTTGCCACTTAGATGGCTTATGCAAATCCTTTACTATTGTTGCTCGCACATCATTGAAAGCTTTGCAAAGTGACAAAGCATGTTCAGCTACTTGAACATGTTGTATCGAATTATTTTCCATCTGCAACTAATTTCATCTATACCATAAACTCTAACACAAAATAAAAAATATAGTTAACTCAACTTCACTGCCTTGCATCATAACCATTCTCATAGTTTCAATAAAACTAAAAGAGGAATGAAAATTTTGTAACATTGGAAGGAATTTCTGCCATAAAATATGATTAGTAGAACAAGTTAGCATAATATGGCTAATATCTTCCTCATGATCCTGACAAAAACAGCATTGAGCTTCCACAACAATCTTTTTCCTCATGAGATTAGTGAGAGTTGGCAAGATATCTTTGCAAGCCTTCCAAGCAAAAGTTTTGATCTTTCTAGGAACTTTCATGTGCCAAATTCTCCTCCAAAGAGTTCTATCTTGCATATGCAAAGATGTTTCCCCATCATAGCTGGCCATTAATTTCTGAATCAGCTTATAAACATTCTTGACAAAGAACTTTCCATTTGCTTCCTTGTCCCAAATCCACCTATACATACACTAAGTTGCTAACAATTGAATCTTTAGGATCTCCTCAGTTGTACTTGGATTAAAGAGAGCTCTAACCAACTGTGCATTCCATGTCCTAGTAGTAGCATCAATTAAATTGTCCACTATAGTTTCTTCATCAACAATTGGCCCATTTCTGCTATCCAAAGCAGTTTGTAAGAGTCTAAGGCCAGGTAACCAAGCATCCATCCAAATCTTCATTGATTTACTATTTCCACTCGCCACCTATACCATTCCAAAAGCCATATCCTTGCTTCAAAAATGCCCCTCCAAGCATAGGAAGGGCTAGGGCCTAAAGAAGCTTGGAAAGATGTATTGTTATGATAATATTTTTGGCCTTGAATATTCTTTGCATCAGGGGATTCTTAATTTGCAACAACCTCCCCCCTTGCTTAGCCAATAAAGACATATTAAACATGTGTAAATCCCGAAACCTCATCCCACCTCAAAATTTTGACATACATAATTTCTTCCAACTTAATCAGTGAATTTTTCTCTCATTACTTCTTTAACCCCACCAAAACCTTGCCATCATCCTTTCAAGTTCCCGACACAAAGTTAAAGGTAATTTAAAACAACTCATTGAGTGAGTTGGTATAAATAAAGCCACTGCTTTTATAAAAATCTCTCGGCCCCTTTGATAAAGCAGTTTTTCTTTCTTACTCTGCAAATTTGCCCACACCCTTATCTTAATAACTTCAAATGCTCGAGACTTAGATCTCCCAACAAAATTTGGCAACCCTAAATATTTTTCATACTGTTGAAAAGTACTGACACCCAATAAATGCAACAACTCTTTTTGTTTAATAGCATCCACTTTTTTAGAAAAAACCATGGATGTTTTCCCTTTGTTCACCTTTTGCCCAGAAGCCATTTCATATTTATTGAACAAACCTTGAATAAAACTAGTTGTATAAACATCAGCTCGATAGAAAAGTATGATATCATCAGCAAATATGAGGTGTGTTACCATTGGAGCCCCTCTGCAAACTTTCACTCCTATCAAATTCCTCTTTACCTCGGTATCTCTCAATAAGGCTATTCCCCTTACCTAATGCCCCTTGTAGGTAAAATGGGTTCATGAGCATTCCCATTAATTAAAACTAAAAAAGTGACAGTTTTAATATATTCCATAATGAGATTAACAAATATGGTTGCAAACCCTAATTTGAGCATGATTTTCTCTAAAAAACCTCATTCAACTCTATCATACACCTTACTCATATCCATTTTAAGAGACATATACCATTTCTTTTCATGCCTTTTACTTCTCAGATAATTCACTAATTCATAAGTTGTCAATACATTGTCACTAATCAATCTTCCTCCCACAAAAGCACACTGAGACTCAAATATGATAGCAAGTAAAAAAACCTTCATTCTATTCACAATGACCTTAGAAACAAGCTTATAAACCAAATTACACAGGTTGATTGGGCGATAATCAAAAACAAGCTCACAAGTTTTCTTCTTAGGAATCAAACTTATAAGTGTATGATTTAGTTAAGAGGGCAGCTTACCTATATTAGAGAATTCAACATTGTAGTTGCAATGGAATCTCCCACTATGTGCTAGTATGATTGGAAAAACAAAGCAGACATGCCATTAGGCCTAGGTGCCTTGGTAGGTTGCATTTGATTCAAGGCTAGCTTTACTTCATCCGCTACAAAGGGCTTGGTGAGTTCAACATTCATTTCATCAGTTACTCTTCTGTCAACAAAGCTCAAAACAGCCTCTTGATCACCCTACATAGAAGAAGTAGAAAGATTCTTGCAAAAATCAACAACTAGCTCATCACACTATACACCTTCATGCCATATTCCCCTCTCATCCTTAAGAGCCCTTATTAAATTTCTTTTCTTCCTAAGAGATGCCTTAGAATGGAAAAATCATGTGTTCTGATCCCCTTTTTTTAACCACTGCACCCAAGACCTTTGTCCCTACATCACCTCTTCTCTTTCAAGCCACAACTGAACTTCCCTTCGAGCATGACTAAGGGCACTAGGATCTGGATTAGAAGAGTCAATAAGCTGCATTTTCTCAAGCTGATTCCTAGCTTCATTAAGTTTTTTCTTGACATGCCCAAACGAGACTCTACTCCATACTGTTAATTCTTCCCCACATCCCTTAATGAGATTAAGAATCCCTTCCATACCATGGCTACTATCCCTGTTGCCCAAAACGTGTTCAATAATTTTCTCACACTGCTCCTCTCCCACTTACATGGCCTTAAAACAAAATTGTTTCTTTTTTTGGTTGCATATCCCTATAACATATGGAGTTAAACAGAACTGGCAAATGATTCAAATGTGCAATAGTCCCATATCTAATCACAGCTTGTGGAAACAATTGACACAACAAATTATTTCCCAAATACCTATCAAGACGCTAAGAGATTTTAGCATCACCTTCCCTCTCATTCCACCAAGTAAACTTGGGTCTTTTAAAATCTAAATCTCTCAAATTGCAATATGTTAACTCATCTTTAAAAGCCTCAGTCTAAGCTACAGGTCGTGGTCTCCCACCTCACTTTTCATGTAAATGCAACACATCATTAAAATATCCCCCTAACAACCAAGGAATTTGCTCAAAAGAATTAAGTGTTCTAATGATTCTAGGTAGAAAATATACTTGAGGCTTCCAGGTGACCATACAAACCCGTGAATCTCCACTCCGTTAAATCCTCCATTTTAATATAAGCGTGTATATTATATCTCGAAAAGGACTTAATCTCAACACCCAGCTCAGAATTCCACAACAAACCCAAACCCCCACTATGCCCCACAGAATCAACAGAAAAACAATGTGTAAAACCTAATTTATATTTACAAACTTCCATACCTCGTGTTGTAAGCTTTGTGTCCTACAAAAACAACAACTCAAGCCTTCCTCTCGTGAGGAAGATTTGGCGTCCAGTCAGGGCTATGCGGTTGCAGGATTTGGGTTCTAAATTTCTTGTTGCTGAGTTTGAGGATTTCAAAGACCAGGAGAGGATCTTACGTGATGGTCCATGGTCTTTTGACAAGCAACTAGTCTTACTGAAGTAATTTGATGGTTTGCTTCAAACCCATCAAATTAATTTGACAGAAGCTCTCTTCTGGGTGCGTATTCATGATCTCCCACTTATGGCCCAAAGTAAGAAGATTGGTCAAAAAATTGATAAATCACTGGATAAGGTTTCAAAGGTGGATTTGCTCGATGGTGAGTGTGAATGGGGGGAATTCATGAGGGTACAGATCTGTCTCCATGTTTCTAAACCTCTTTTATGGGGAAGCGACTTAGCTTAGGATTGAATGAGCCTTATTGGGTAAGGTTTTCATATAAACGTTTGTCGGAGTTCTGCTATATTTGTGGCCAGATTGGGCATCTGCAAATGGATTTTGAGCAAGCTTGCCAAATGGAAGCTATGGATGGGATATTGCCATATGGTCAATGGCTGCGGGATTTTGGTCATGAAAGTCCTACACCTTATTAGATTGGTCGTTGACATCAGTTTAAGGTGGTCAATCTCAGCATTGAAGGTCAGAGTAGCGGCTCACAGTTGGTCTCAAACAGTTCTACAATATCTTCGAAAGCGGTTACTACGTCTAAGGAGCCATTAAATGCGGAGGTGGTGGAGAACCCGTTACCAACATAGATAGTGCAGCAGTTAATAGGGAGGGGTTAATGGCATAAACATGGCTACAATGGCTGAAGGTGAAGCAGTTGATGAGGTGTTTGATGCTATGCGTGATTCTCGGGTTTAGGTGGAAGTTGTCATGCAGAAGGCTGCTACAGAGGGAAGTAGTAAGAAGGTGATGGGATAGGATTATTGTCATTCTAAGATGGGCCGCAGTGACATGGGCCCATTACCTCACAACCCAAATAAGGACTTACCTTTTGTACCAGGCCTAGCTCATCCTTTCTGAAAAAGAAAAGGGAAAGTGGTTAGGAATTTACAAACTAAGGTTCCCAATTCACAATTCACATTGGCTAAACGGCGCTCCACTACAAAATTGAAGGAGGTTCCAGCGAAGAAGGAGAGGAGCATTTTCTGAGGATGTTCAAATTTGTGTTCTTCATGAGGTACCAATTGTGTCATCGATAGAGCACACCTAGTAAGGTGTTTATATAGTATAATTTAATTTAGAAGATATTATCAAGTGATGTAGGTAGTGTGCTCTACACACCAATTTGATAATACAATAACTCATACTTTCATAGTGGATTGTATCGTTCTTGTGAGCATAGACATAAATATCCAACAACATAAATTATGGTATCCCTCATTTTATTTATTATATTTTATTTACGATTTTTTTATTCTGTCCATTTTTAATAAGAAGATAAATAAATAATTATATCTACCACAAGTTGTGATTTTACAATCTTTAGCTTTATATCATAAGAATAATGGTTAACCATTGAGTTAGAAAATTGCTTTAACAATATATATATATATATATAGTGTTTTCTCAGCATTTAAATAGAACAAAGATAATTGAAATTTCAGGAACATTATTTTAAAAAAGTGACAATATAAACGAAATTACTTAGTCAGTAACGATTTAAATTAATCTCCATAATCTATTTGGTAAAATTGTAAACATATAGATACTAATCAAACAAAAAAAAGAAAAAAATTGTAAACATACAGCTTCTTTTCTTTTGAAAATTCAAAAGAAAACGCATCCAAAGCTGAACACAGAAGGATGCATAAGAGACGCGGAGGAGTTTCGTGGTGCATGGGACCACGTGCTGGTCAAAAGGTGAATATGGCCAAATGCATAGGTCGAACGGAACTTCATATGTCTAGGGCTACGCGTGGTGTGGCGTTGGTAGCGAGGCTTCAAAGAATCGGGTTTAAATCGGAAAATTTAATAAATTAAATTGGGTGATTTATAATAATTTTGAATTAGATATTTCAATCTTAATAAAAATTATTAAAATTTATATTCGATATAATTCAAGCATTTTATATAATATATAAAAGAGTATATAATATAAATTTATTTACTAGTTTCAATAAAAATTTAATTAATAAAAATTTAATATGAATATAAATGGTTTCAATAAATATGTAATTTATGCTTTTAATCTCAATAGTAGACATTTTTTTCTTTATATACGAAAGATATAAAGATCATTAAGTTATAAACACATGACAAATTTAGTATTTTATGCACAACCATAAACTTAATATAAAATACTCATTCATTTCTTTGATTTTTTATTCAACTAAAAGAAATAAAGAATTATATGTTTTTTTTTTCAGTTTGTCTGCAATTTTTATTGAATACAATGATGAAAAAGTTAATATATGTTTAGTTTTATCATTTTTTTTCATAAAAAATAAAAAAAAATCTAGTTGTTATACAATTTAAAAATAAATATAGTTTTGAATCAATTCAAATTGATCTAAAATTGTCGATTGAATCGGTTCATGAATAATTTAAAATGTTCACTAAAATTGATTTAGGGCCGGTTTGGATAGTGGGTTGAGATGAAATTTTAAAATATTATTTTTTAATATTATTATTATTTTAAGATTTGAAAAGGTAAAATTAAGATTTGAAAAAGTTGAATTATTTATTATATTTTGTGTTAGAAGTTGAGAAAATTGTAATGATTAGATGAAATTAATTAAATTGAGTTGGCTAACCAAACACAACCTTAGTATTTTACCGATTCAATTTGAATCGACATGAATCAAATTATTTTTTCGAGCTTTGGTTGTGATCGAAGGGCACAAATCTAAGCTCTAAAGTTCATGAAAATACAAGCAAGAATCAGAAAGTATACATGGACAAAAAAAATATAGCAATTGATAGATAGTTGAGAAGTGAGAGGAAAGATAAGGTCATAGTGATAAAATAATAATAATAATAAAAAAGGTAAAAAATATTCGAGAATGGTGGCACATAAGACTCACACACACCTTATAAAAAAGGCACTCGAGGCTCGTACATGATTAGTAATGAGGATTCTTGTTTTGGTTCGTGTAGATAGATAGTAGAAAAAATTATATTCATCATTTTTATATTAACACTATACATGAATTTTTTTTTCTTATCAAATATGTGATGTATATATGATAAGTAGAATAATTTCTATAATTTAGCAAACAAAAAATAAAAAAATCATGTATAGTATAGGAATGATGACTAGAAGGGCTGTAGGCAATAATGGGTTCTAATGGTACGTAGTCAATGTGCTTGCGGGTTGTGGTGTGTTGGCGACAATAGATCTTAAACAATGGTGATCGGAAACGGTGTGGAGGTTTTAAGGAGTTGGGTATGAAGATTGGAACTCAAGAGGAAGATATAAGGACAGCAAAGCAAATTAATGAGAAAAGTAGAGGAAGAGGCGCCGGTTGGGGGGTTTCGCTTGGGAGGTTGTTTGGGAGAGATGGCTTGCTAAGAGCTGAACTTAACACGTATTAGATATGCTCTTACGTAATATCATATAATTAATAACTAATAATTATATTAATAATTTTAGTGATGTAATCTTTTATGAAAGACTAGGACTACAAGTACTTTAAGGTCTTGTTTGGATATTGAGTTGATCTTAACTCATTTTATTTCGTCTTATTTAATTATTAATTTTTTAAAAAATTTCAAATAAAATATAATAAATAATTAAATTTTTTCAAATCTCAAAACAAAAATAATATTAAAAAACTATATTCTAATAATATTTATTTAATTTTTAACTCTCATCCCATCTCACCTCAATTCAACTCAATATTCAAACCTCCCTTAATAGTGTATTTGGTTGTTGAAATCAACTCAGCTCATTTCAAACTAATCATTGATGGAATCACTACTTTTTCAATTTTTCATGAAAAAGTTAAACACATCTCAACTTCATATATTCAAATATATATCAACCTATATACATTCAAACACATCTCAATAAGATCCAGAAAATATTACTATTTATATATTCACTTAAATCATTTGAGATCACATGAATATATAAATGCAACCTTAAGACTTATTAGTTCTTAATAACTAACATTATGCAAATTGCCAAAGATTTAGGGTGATGCTATTATGCCGGCCAATTTTGACCGTTTTGCATGTTCCATAGTGTAATTTGTAAATTTTTTTTCAAATATTTTCTAAATATTAAAAAAATAATATATTAATAGTTACTATTTTAATTATTAAATAAAAAGAAAAATATATATACAATTAAAATGAGGAGGTAAAACCATAGGACATATTACCATTTTCTAAATATTTAGTCTTGAAGTCTTGAATTGGAGCCCATGTGAGATCCAAAACACACCAATATTGCGAGATTTAAAACATAAGTTTCTCCATTTGCCATTTTGGTATGTTACCGCATTCATTTGTGGTTGGCTGCACCAAAATAAATAAATAAATAAATTATTGTAAAACTCACTTAAATAATTTGTTAAAGTGTGAAAAAAAGCGTATTCATTATCTATTTTTTATTATTATCTCATTATCTCATGATGAGATATTAGATAATAGATTTATAAGTAAAATATAATAAATAATTTTTAATAATCTAATGTCACATAATGAAATAATAAGAACATGATGAAACTTAAAATGATGAGTAATATCATTGTGTGAAAAAATAAGCTTGCAAATATATATTTTTTTAAAACAGTTAAATTTTTTTGAAATATTAAAAAAAAAAATTTATGCTAACTGATGTTATTGATTTTCATTTTAATCGTTTATTTGATAAAGAACTTTATCTTTTTTTTAATTGACAGCCACTTGGTCGGTGAGAACTTGTCTGGGGACTGTGACAGCAAATTTCTCACACGCTGTGACACTAATCTCAAACAATGAAGCTAAGGATGCAATACGCAGATGCCCACGGAGTGAAGCTGCACGCCCAACATCACACACTACACGTAAACCACTACCCTATCGTGTGCATTAGGTTCGCGTGCACCTTCTCCCCCACGCTCACACCTTCTCTCTTGCTAACACACACATACCCACCCAAGTCACCGATCGTCAATTCATTTATCGCCTCTCTTTCATGAGCAGCCTCCATTTTCTCAAACATTTAATCTTTTGCAATTTTCTTGCGCCATCTTTATGATCATCTGTCCCAACCAACTTCAAATTTAGATTCATCTCGTAAGGTACGTGTTTGTTGGAGTTGATGAGGTTTTGTTTTTTAACTCTCATCTTTCATTTCTGCAAATGGGCTTTATTAATTCTGAATAAGCAGTTGTATCACATCAATACCTGCCCATTATTCCGTATTATACTGATGATTATATAAATTTAATTTTAGTGTTGAAGGTGCATTGGTAGTTATGAGCCTGTGCGGGTGTTCATGTTTTTGTCGGTCTTGTGTGTTTATGTGTATGATTGGGTTTGTGATTACGCCTGTAACGTGTTTACACGGGATTTTCTGGGAAGATAATATAATCGGTAGTTGGCCGATTGTGGTGGGTTTGATTTTGTTGGAGTAAAGTTGGAAAGTTTGAGCTTTTAGCTTGGCTTATGCTTTATGGATATATTTTCGGAATTCAGTTCTGTATCTTTTTTCTTTTGGATGTGCATATGTAACCGATGGGTTAAAACTCCCATTCCTCCGTGACTGGTTTACTTGCCAACTGAAGAAGATCAAATATGTTTTAGCTTGTAAGGAATAAAGGGACTTCTGGATTAAAAATAAAAAAGTATAAATTTTTAGCTTGAATCTGATTAAGTTTGATGAACTTTTATATTTAGTATGTGATATATGAATCTGATAGATATAAACCTGCAATGTAACTCTTGTGAACTTGATTCCTTGTAAACATTGTTTGATCAGTATAAAGGAAAGAGGAAGAGATGAAGGAAGCAATTACAATTACAAATGCCAAGAGCAACAAAATTGAATAGGAAAACCGAGATGGAGAACTCAAATCTAGCCAACTGTCCACATGAATGGAGTGTGTAAAGTTGTAGCTATAAGCGTATGTTTCATCCCCATAAGATCTGATTATCGCTGTCTTTCAAGAAACTCGGAATTAAGAACAATGCAGCCGTTTTTCATTCCTGCCTGCCATTGCTTGCAAATCTGACATGTCAGCCACAAAGCCACTTGGTGATGGAATTCTGCATAACTATGAGCCTATGAGGGTAAAAGAATATTTCAGCATAGCTGGTTTTGCATTTCAAATTTGGGTTTGAAAGGTCCTAATTACATAGCTCCCAGGACCTCCCCCCGTGCAAAGAAAAAAAAAAGGGAATAGCTTAAGACCAATTATTTTTAAGTGCACACCATTGCGTTTTACGCAAGTGTTATATTTCAGTTTAAAATCTCAATTTCAAGGATCATACTTTTATGCAATTAAACTTTAGTTGACACCATTTAGAAAATAGCCCATTAGAATTTCTTGAATGAAATAGTGCTCCTTGACTTTTCACCATCATTTTTAACAATGCTATGGGACTACTTTCTGAAACTAGCTCTTAAGTTTGGCTTACCATCTTCTGGATAATTTCTGTTCTTCCCCTTTATATATAGGTGGAAAGGAGATCTTATTTGTGCCCAAGCGCATTGACTAACAAATGCAAGGACTAAAGTGTGATGCAAGTTAAATAACATTAATACTTGTGCACATTGTTTGTTCAAAGGTTATTAAAAGAGGGAAAAATCAAAGGATCATAAAGACAAGTATTTTTATTACATATCTGAAATTGACTCCCAAAGTGACCGTTTTCTCAATTAAACGGTTACTAGAGGATTGTTTCTTCTTAAATGTTCTCATAATATTTCTTTCTTTGTTAGGTTAGATTTCAATAGTTCGAAGTTCTTTGGGTTTGGAGTGGAAGATAGACGGAGATTTTCGTTTTTATGGGAAAGAATGCCGGATTTGAGAAGTGGAGTTCGGCGCTCAAAGAGGGTGAATAATGTCCACGAGAATCCTCCAGTTGTAGTTCCAACTGTGTGGCCTGGAGTGGGAAAAGGTAAAGGCTCCAAAGCCTCAGTTCTTTAACCCAATTATGTAAAATCCAATCACCCCAGCATTTATTTTTTCTCAATCCAGGACCAGCTGGTAACGGAAGAGGAAGAGGACTTAGAGCTATGAATCAAGGTAAGATCTCCAAGCCTCTTGGTGCTGGAGTTGGTGGACGGGGACGCGGGGGTTTGGACTTGCCTGGGAGACAGGTAGTTGCCATTCAGGATGAGTTGGTGGTTCACAAAAGTGCAGAAAAATTAGCTGCTGAAGAGGAGCCCAGCTCAAGTCCAATTCCTGAAAGGGTTATTCTTTCTGCTTTCAAGCTGCAGTCTTTAAATTGCTATTGCTCTCTTGCTATGGATTCCTTATACCTGTCAGTGATTGTTTCTATATAGAAATCTATTATACCCCTCATATTTGTTCTCTCTCTTCTTTTTTCTCTGATCATGTTTAATTTGTATCTTTACCTGGATTAACATTAGTACGGTCAAAATAAATAATCTGAATAATTAACAAAACTCTCCATTTTTATGTGGAAAGTCAGCTTCAAATGGTTGATTTTCAAAATTCTTATATGATTTTCATAGTACCAGTTTTTCAAGGCTCATCAACTGTGATTGGAGGCTTGCATGAGTTCCATATGTGGTATCTTTGTAACTGATAGACAAATTAAATGATTAAATTCATATACTTCCATGATCGTATTTTGGGAAAAGTGGTCATTTAATTTGGTATCAGATCAATTGTCCTGATTGGAACTGAGTCAACTCTATATTATCCCTATTTCCATTATATTTTCCTACTGTTGAGTGTACCTATCAAGTTAAATGATTAAATTCACCTCTTCTTATGGGCATAAGGTTTTCTGGACAATTGGTGATTCAATAGTATGAAAGAGGCCTTCTTCCTTTGAGACACTGGTCAATTGACTTGTACATAACTTGTGTGCTTCTTAAATCCGCAGTCTGCTGTAATATATTGACCACATAATTGGGACTTCATGTTTTCTAGAAAGTAATCAACATTCTGATTTGGTTTCTCTATTTTCTGGCTTTAAGTTAAAGAAGATGAAAGTTAGGCTTGCTTAGTGTGAAGAGTTAGGTTCTGAAGTTCACAGAGAGCTTTTTGCACTTTTATTTTTTTTTTGGGGGGGGGGGTTTGAAATTATAAATGCTCTTTTAACTCTTTTACTTGAATTTAAAAAAATGGTGTGGTAGTTTTGTGGAATAAACTTGAATATACAACTTAAAAACTTCCAAGTGGTTGAAGTCTAAATGTTTTTCGCTTATCATGTAATGTATTTTGAAATCCAATTAAGAGATGATAGGTATATATATTGGTGATATGCTCTGATTTACATAAAATGTACATTTTCTGATGCATTCTTGTGTCTATATTAAGATAGAAACAACACAGCTTAACCCATAATGATTTATCCCCATGCATTTATGTATTGAAACATGTCTTGAGGTAATTTCCCCCCTAATTATCATTTTCAGGTTCAGGTTGGTAACTCCCCTGTGTACAAGTTAGACAGAAAGCTGGGTAAAGGGGGTTTTGGGCAAGTATTTGTTGGAAGAAGAGTGACTGGTGGTACAGGGCGAACTGGGTCTGATGCCTCTGAGGTAGGTTTCTTCTCTCGTGCATTTCTGATATATGATTTACCTGTCTAAATTTACCTAGGAAGTTTGTTCTTTTCCTAATGGAATTCTCCTGTACTCTTTTTGTAGGTTGCTTTGAAATTTGAGCCTCGAAAAAGTAAAGGAGGTCATTGTGGTCCTCCTTATGAGTGGCAAGTATACAGGTAAGTTTAATTCTTACTATTAATTGAATTCTGATATTTATGATGTAACTAATCTTTTGATTTCAATTATAATGAAGCAATCTTAATGGTTGTTATGGACTTCCCCTGGTCCATTATAAAGGGAAACAAGGAGACTACTATATCCTAGTGAGTTTTTTTCTAGCACCTTTTTTACTCATGTGTGTCTTATGTGCGTTGAATCTAGTAACTGCCATGAATATCGATCATTCCTAATTGTGAATGTAGGTGATGGACATGCTAGGCCCAAGCTTATGGGATGTTTGGAACTCTTACAACCAGATGTAAGAAAAAATGAATGCTTCTCAAAAAGTATATCTTTCCATTTATGGAATTATTGTTTTGAATTTATTGCTCTTGTCTCTTAGTTTCTTTGTTCCTTTGACAGGCTGTCTGAGGAGATGGTTGCTTGTATAGCAGTGGAGGCTATATCAATTCTAGAGCAACTTCATTATAAAGGGTACCTTGCAAAATTTTGTCGTTTCTTTTCTTCAATTTTTTTTGGGGTAATGTTATTCATAATTGCTTGGTTTCACACCAGTTTTGTGCATGGAGATGTTAAGCCAGAGAATTTTTTGCTTGGTCAGCCTGGAACACCTAATGAAAAGAAGTTGTATCTTGTTGATCTTGGTTTGGGTATGTTTTTCTTGGTTGGATAAGTTATAACAACCTTTGACATCTGGAGATGCATCTATACTTATTCGTCAATAGAAAAATGTGACTTGCAATTATATTTTCTTCTTCAGCTTCAAGATGGAAGGATGCATCCTCTGGTCGTCACGTCGATTATGACCAAAAGCCTGACATTTTCAGGTGACCATATGCCTCAAAAAAACTTTCTTTAGTTCAGATCAGAGTGTGAAGGTGGTTTAAAAAAACTCACTCCTGTTTTCTAATGCCTCAAGGAAAAAACTCTTGAGAATCATTCTTTACTGAATGAAGGAAAGTGCTTAAAAAAAATCCTTATTTCAGAGGATAGGTTGGCTTAACCAAGTTTATATGTGATTTTTCTTATATGAAGCTTTTGTTTTCTTTTTATTTAAAAATATATTTTATATTTATGCCTCTTCTTACAATTAACTTCCTTTAGAGCTGCTGCATGTATAAAGCCATAAGTTGTGATAGCCCAATTCATCTGATGCTTTTGACAGGGGAACTGTTCGTTATGCAAGTGTACATACTCATTTGGGTAGGACAGGGAGCCGAAGGGATGACCTTGAATCATTAGCATATACCCTCGTATTTCTCCTTAGAGGCAAACTTCCCTGGCAAGGTTATGTTGTAAGTTCACTTCAATTCTAATTCCTGATTCCATTCAACCATTCATTGACAACTACACCTTTGTGGCTTAAAGTCTGTAGGGTTGCCATGTCGTTTCCTTCTCTCTCTCTCTCAATGTCAATGTCTCTTGGGCTGCAGGGAGAGAACAAAGGATTTCTTGTTTGTAAGAAGAAGATGGCAACTCCTCCTGAGTCTCTATGCTGCTTGTGCCCTCCTCCTTTTCAACAATTTCTTGAGATGGTGACCAATATGAGATTTGATGAAGAACCAAATTACTCGAAGCTAATTTCTCTTTTTGATGACAGCATTGGTTCCATTCCAACACTGCGACCAATCAGAACTGATGGAGCTATAAAGGTGGTTTGGTAATTTGACTTTTTGGTCTTCTTTCATGAACCATCTTTTAACTGCTTGTTGTGGATATAGGTGGGTCAAAAAAGGGGGAGATCACTTGTTGAGTTAGAAGATGTTGGGCAGCTTAAAAAGAAAGTTCGACTAGGTACTCCAGCCACCCAGTGGATCTCAGTCTATAATTCCAGATCAGCAATGAAGCAAAGGTAAGTGATGTTTAAATATTGTGTGATATGGACACTTGCTCTCTTTTCTATGTGAGTCATAGTATCTAGAATTTTCTAACCATATATGTTGTTTCTTTGCCTGGCAATTTTTGGTTGAATGTAGATTTGACAGTTTATCTTCTTGGTCTTGTATAGGCATAACTTTTTACATTGCAGTCTAGTTAGAACATTTGAAGCACCAAGATTGAGGGTCACCATGGGAAGCTATTTTTTTGGTCTCATTATGTCTCCCCCTGCAGTAGATTTTTAAATTACTTTCCCTGGCTCATTGTCTCCTTAACTTCAAAATGTTTTGGTGGGAAATAGTCACTAGTTCTGGATATCTTGATCATATTATAACTTTTGGCGTGTAGCCTGGCTACTCAATCAATTTCTTAAAGGATAATGTATATTCAAAGTTGTAGATATATCATAGGGATCAGTAGTAATTCTGCTTGTGCATACATTCTAGATTGCTATATAGGTTCAGCATTACAGAGCAAAAGAGCCTTTTAATTGAACCCATGATCATACACAAATATGCTTGATGACAAGGCCAGGCATAACCATTATCATAGGATTATCCTTCCCAGTTGTTGGTTTTAGATTCTTTATCTTATCGTGTGATGGGATTCCTATACGATAGGTATCACTACAATGTTATGGATTCAAGACTACACCAGCATGTGGAGAAAGGAAGAGAAGATGGTTTGTACATTAGCTGTGTAGCTTCATCAGTGAATCTGTGGGCCATCATTATGGATGCAGGGACAGGTTTTACATCCCAGGTTTATGAACTCTCGCCCATATTCTTGAATAAGGTATGCATTACTGTAATTTGTCATCAATTTTGGAATTTTCATGTTTAATTATATATCAATTTAGCAACTTTTTCTTCTAATTGTTTCGTCAGGAGTGGATAATGGAACAGTGGGACAAGAATTACTACATCACTTCAGTGGCTGGCGCAATCAATGGCAGTGCCTTGGTGGTAATGTCCCAAGGTGAGTGGCGCACACATATTTTTCCTTTATTTTTGCCCCTTCACTCAGTTTATATCAATTTCTCAAAGAGCAACATTTGGTTCATTATAGTCACAGTAACTGAATTTCATTGGTTTAGGCTCCTGTCAAATTTTGATTCTTATCTGATTAGCATATCCATGATGTGCTACTACCCAGGAAAGAGTATAAACTAGGACACTGTAGGAAGCTGAGGGACCTAACTTAATCTTCTTCACTATTCATGCTTTCCTCTCTTATCATAACTTTAATTGGCAGGATTACCTTGTCTAATGTATAGTCCACCTTATGGTCTAAAGTATGGTAGTTTTATTTCTCAATGCTCTCCACCATATCCAGATTGCTCGTTGGTTTCAGTGGAAATTTCTTCCAGCGACACATTTTGGTAAGGCTTGAAAAGTCCCTTTGAAACCAACTAAGCCAAACTACACAAACCTCAGATTCCGATGAAAGCTGGTTATGGTATGCCTTATAGATTATGAACAAAAGACCTCATAGATTATAAACTTTTTTTTCTTGGTAATCATTCAGTATTAGGCTTCATAATCAATGGGCAGGTCTTCATTATCTTTACCCAGCAAGTTTTTGGTGCAGTTATCTGATATATTGCCAATATTACCTTTCTTTTTTTGGCATTAAAGGGGTGCCTTACACTCAGCAGTCCTACAAAGTTAGTGATGTATTTCCTTTCAAATGGATCAATAAGAAGTGGAAAGAAGGCTTCTCAGTTACTTCTATGACCACTGCTGGTGTGAAATGGGGCATTGTCATGTCCAGAAATACAGGTTATGCTAATCAGGTAATTCAGTTCCCCCCCTTGTATTCAGGTAATACAGGTTCTGCTTCAGATGGAATACTGTAAAAAGAACTAATTGTCTCCCGCTGTGTATTATCAGGTTGTTGAACTTGATTTCCTTTATCCAAGTGAAGGGATTCATAGAAGATGGGAGACTGGATATAGGATCACCTCTACCGCTGCTACAGCAGATCAAGCTGCATTTATACTTAGTGCACCCAAGAAAAGATCAGCAGATGTGGCACAAGAGACTTTGCGGACATCTGCTTTTCCTTGTAATCATGTGAAGGTACATCTGACCTGTATATAATTATATATATATATAATATTCCATTCCATTATTTAGGGAGAGATCTACATTGTTTAATCAGATTGGAAGAGATCTATGTAATATTGATTATGGCCCTGGTTGGATTCCAAAAGCATTTCATCTCATCATTACAACTTTTCCAAATTCCCACACAAAATATAATAAACAATTCAACTTTTTCAAATCACAAAATAATAATAATATTAAAAAATAATATTCTAACGATATTTTATTCAACTTTTATCTTTCATCTAAAACCACTTCATCTCATCTCTGAATCCAAATATGGCCTAACGGAGCGACGATGGGATATTCAAGGGACTTGGTGATTGAAACAAAATGTTTCTCGGTCGTGCGTGAAAGGGGACTGATCCGCATGACAGAGCGAGGAAGGAGACGAACGCATGAACTACTTTTGGGACTAGGCACTGCGAGATGGCTCCAGCGAGTGTTGGAGGACTGTGCGAAAGGGGTCAGTAGAGAGTTCTATGCGTCAACGAGGGAAGGTCCTCGGAGATTTATTGTTCTATGACGCTCAAATGACTGGGGAAATTTTCTGGAAGTTGCGGTATATGGGGAAGGAGGGCCCCAAAACTTCATTATTATTCCTGAAGATGAGGAGGGCTGGGGATGGAGAAGTATGGGGGAGGCGATACGGGAGGCACTTTCCGGCGTTGAACTTCAGAGGAATGCAAGGAGAGACACGGCACTTCCCGGCGCTGAGCTACAGAGGACTGAGAGGAGAGACACGGAGGAGAGGCCGAAATCGTACAAAGAATCCCTTACCACGGTAGGGTTACATGTCGGCTTGAGGAATGGACCTTCCGACAGTAACGCACATCGAGTCCCTGAACATGGCAGAGACGTGCGCGAGTTATTCCGTTTGGTGAAGGAAATACAAGCTCAATTGGGGAACACGCAGAGGGAGGTGGCCAAACTCCTCAGAGCTGTCGGGGTCTTTAAGGGGAGGGAGGAAACGGGGCGTTTTAGTTTAAATGAAGAATGGGCTACTGGACCGGGCCAGCGCCAAGCCCGTGACTCTTATGAGGTGGGCCTTCATGGGGCCAAGCCCACAGCCCTCACGACCCGGAAGGAATGGAGAGCACGGGTAGGGTCTTCCCATCCCGTGCCCAACCATACACCGTCGAGCATGAGAGGATCCGATGTGCCGGAATCATCGGAGTGACGTTACCTGACGATGCCGGCAAACACAGAAGACGCCGGAGTTGCTGTAAAAGGCCGGCACTTTAGGCCAACAGAAATGGAGGTTGGCGCGAAGCCAACAGAATCTGGACAGAAGTTGGCGAGAGCTTCGTTTCCCGCTGAAAATGGACAGCAGTTGGTGCGAAGCCTACAGAAGCTTCCGGAAATCACAGAAGTCACCAGAGAAGCAGGAGAAGGCAGGCTAACAGATACGATGGTGATTCCTCCACCATCACCGCGACTCTCTCTACCCTCCGAAAATGGTTAGAAGTTGCCGGAGTGTGTTGTAGATGCAGGAAAATATGTAGAAGGATCGGATCCCGTGTTGATGCCAGACCTGAAGGAGAAAAGGCCGAAAGAAATATTCATACTTCCCGAAAATGATCGGTTGGAGAGTAGGGAAGAGGAGGATGAATCGGAGAGGTCGTATGGCCAGTGGGAAGGATGTGTTTCAGGCGATAGTGTGTACTCGGCCAGCGAAGACATTTTCCTATCAAATGAAGAGAATGCTCAGAGGCTCCTTCAGGTAACTAATGATCTTGGAGGGGAGGTGGGTTTTGTGCTTGGGGAAGAAGCTGGGGAGGAACAGGGGGACTTAAGAATACAGAATCCAGTTCCTTTAAACTGTCTATTTCCAGATCAATCGTGTGTTTCAGATTGGGTCTTCAATACGGTAAAGGACATTTAGGATATTGTGGGTTTGAGGTGTGAGGGTTATGAGGAGCAGTTCATGGCTTTACTCACCGCCATTGAAGCGGGTCATCAACAACAAAGGAAGGTAGGGTCAAAGAAACAGCGAGAACTCAAAAGACTAACCTGGTCTATGAACTCTGAAGGTAGTTCTAGTAGGGATAGGTTGAAAGGGAAGGGGCTAGCCTATCCTAAATGAAACCAAAAATTGTTTCATGGAATGTTCGCGGTCTTCATGAGGGGAATAAAAGGCTGCAAATAAGAAACTTGTTACGAGGGTGGAAGGCGGACATCATTTGCTTACAAGAGACGAAGTTGGAAGTAATAACTTCTAGTTTAGTACGAAGTCTATGGAGTTGTGTTCATGTTGATTGGGTGTATCTGGCCTCTAATGGGGCCTCAGGAGGAGTTTTGGTTATGTGGGATCAACGAGTGGTGGAGAAAAGGGAAGAGTTCATTGGGCAATTCACGGTGGCATGTTCCTTTAGGAGTGTGTCAGATGATTTTTTGTGGGCGTTTGCAGGAGTATATGGCCCAAATGTAGATAATGAACGAAGCCTCTTATGGGAAGAACTAGCTGGTGTTTACAGCTGGTGGGAGCTTCCGTGGTGCATTGGAGGGGATTTTAATGCTACAAGATTCCCCAGTGAGAGTCACGGGAATAGATGGCGTCCGGCAATGTCTTCCTTTTCGGAATGCATATTTGAGCTAAACCTAGTGGATCTACCATTGGCTGGAGGTTCGTGTACGTGGGCTAACAATCAGACATGGTCCAGAATAGATAGATTTTTAATCTCTCCGGAGTGGGAGATGCATTACCCGGAGGTATGGCAAAAAAGATTACCTCGCCTGTGTTCGGATCATTGGCCTATATTGTTGGATTGTGGCGGGATACAGAGAAGACGTCGATATTTTAAGTTCGAGAACATGTGGTTGAAGTCGGAAGGATTTGTGGACAGGGTGCGACAATGGTGGACTTCCTATCAATTTCAGGGTACTCCCAGCTTCATGATGGCGGGTAAACTGAAAGCTCTAAAACATGACTTACAGAACTGGAATAGACAAACTTTTGGCGATATTGGGGCAAACAAGGAAAGCAAGTTCAGGGAGATACAAGAGCTCGATAGGATCCAAGAGTCTAGAATCTTAACGCAGGAGGAAGTAGCACGAAAATTAGTGCTGGTTGCAGAACTTGAGCAGATCATCATTTTAGAAGAGATTTCGTGGCGGCAAAAATCAAGGGCTTTATGGCTGAAGGAAGGAGATCGTAGCACTAAATTCTTTCACAGTGTAGCCAACTCTCACAGGAGATACAATAATATTGAGAAGCTGATGATTGAGGGGGTAGAAACTAAGGACGAACAAAGTATTAACAATCATGTAGTTGGATTTTTCGAACAGCTACTTTCTGAGCAAGTGGGTTGGCGGCCTAAGCCCAATGGGCTGATTTTTGACTCTATTGACTCTATGGACAGCAGTAGGTTAGAGAGGCCGTTTGAGGAGGCCGAGGTTTTTGAGGTAGTGAGGAAGATGGCTAAAGACAAGGCCCCTGGACCGGATGGGTTCTCTATGGGTTTCTTTCAAACGTGTTGGGATGTTTTAAAGGAAGACCTCATGAAGGTGTTCCAGGAATTTCATTCGATCGGTAAATTTGAGAAAAGTCTAAACACCACTCTTCTGGCATTGATACCGAAGAAGGCGGGGGCAGTGGAGATTAAGGAATTCCAACCTATTAGCCTTGTAAATGGGGTGTATAAGATCCTTTCTAAGGTTCTTGCGAACCGCCTTAGCAAGGTTGTGGGAAAAATCATCTCAAAATCACAAAATGCTTTTGTAAAGGATAGACAAATCCTAGATGCGGTCCTTATTGCAAATGAATGTCTGGATAGTAGACTGAAGGCGGGTAATACAGGGATCCTTTGCAAATTAGATATGGAGAAGGCGTATGACCACGTCAATTGGGATTTCTTAATCGACATCCTTGGGAAGTGTGGTTTTGGAGAAAGATGGCGATCTTGGATTCATTGGTGCATATCAACGGTGAAATATTCAGTTTTGATAAATGGAAGCCCAACTGGTTTTTTCAATAGCACACGTGGTCTAAGACAAGGAGACCCGCTGTCTCCATTACTTTTTGTAGTAGTGATGGAGGCTTTGAGTAAAATGATCTCAGCCCTGGCTGATAACGGGCGAGTGACTGGTTTTCAGATCGGACCCCTGGGTGGGGGATCGCTTAATATCTCACATTTACTTTTTGCAGATGATACACTTATTTTCTGCGAGGCGGAGTGCCGCCAGGTCAGAGTCTTGAAGGCTCTATTACTTTGCTTTGAAGCAGCTTCGGGATTAAAAGTGAACCTGGATAAATCAGTAATGGTGCCTATTGGAGGAGTGCAAAGAGTAAGATTTTTGGCGAACATCCTAGGGTGCAAGATTTCCGCACTCCCTATGACTTATCTTGGTCTTCCGCTGGGGGCAGCCTCGAGAGCGGCTCCGCTTTGGGATACAGTAATTGAGAAGGTCGAGCGCAGACTGGCAAGGTGGAAGAGAATGTACTTGACCAAAGGGGGTAGGATTACCTTAATCGAAAGTACCCTATCTAACTTGCCGACCTACTTCATGTCCTTGTTTCCTATCCCAGCAGGTGTGGCGCTTCGTATTGAGAAAATACAGAGGGACTTTTTGTGGGGAGGAATAGGTGAGGAGTTCAAATTCCACCTAGTAAGATGGGAAAAGGTGTGTAGGCCTCTCTCAGAAGGCGGATTGGGCATAAGAAATTTGAGAACCTTCAATCGAGCGCTACTAGGAAAATGGCTATGGAGATACCATAAAGAACCAGAAGCGTTATGGAAGACAGTGATTGAGAGCAAATATGGTACTCTTTGGGGGGGGTGGAGTACTAATGAGGTGAGAGGGGCATATGGAGTGGGCTTGTGGAAATATATAAGAGGAGGATGGATGGTTTTCTTTCGTCACACAAATTTTCGTCTAGGAGATGGGACTAAGATTAGATTTTGGCATGATATGTGGTGTGGAAACAGTGCTTTAAAGGACCTTTTTCCAGCCCTCTTTGGGGTAGCAAGGGAAAAGGATTCTTCAGTGGCGGATGTCATGGTGAGGGTTGGGGAACAAATTCAGTAGAGCATCAATTTCAGCAGGGCAGCACAAGACTGGGAATTGGATAGTTTCACGGCATTTTACAGCCTTTTGTACGCAACCCAACGGAGTAACCTGACTGGTGATCTTCTATGGTGGAAGCCTACAAGCAAAGGTCTGTTCTCAGTTCGTTCATTCTACAAATCCCTATTGCAAGGATCCCCCATCCAGTTCCCTTGGAGAAAGATATGGAGACATAAGGCGCCCCCTAAAGCCGCATTTTTTGTATGGACTGCGTCCTTGGGCAAGATTCTCACAACGGACAACTTGAGGAAAAGGAGGGTGATCATCGCTGATTGGTGTTGCATGTGTAGGAAAGGGGGGGAATCGGTAGACCATCTTTTACTACACTGGGAGGTAGCTCGAGGATTATGGAATGAGATATTGAGTAGACTAGAATTGGGTTGGGCTATGCCGGGGACGGTGGTGGCGGTATTAGCTTGTTGGACAGACTTGAGAGGTTCTCAATAGATAAAGGCGATGTGGAAAATGATCCCTATTTGCATCATGTGGTGTGTACGGCAAGAGCGTAATGCACGGACTTTCGAGGACAAAGAACGATCTATGGAGGAACTTAAAGTTTTCTTTTTTAGGACCCTTTGTTCATGGGCCATTGCTGTTAATACTAATGGCCAAACTTTCCATGATTTCCTTGTATCTATTGAGCCTACGTAGTAGGACTTCCCCTGTACTGAATATGGCTTTTGCCTATTCTTTTCATTAATATACTTAGAGTTTATTCATCAAAAAAAAAATATGGCCTAAGCCATCAAACTTCCTTTGCATCTAACTTGTCTTTAAGTTTGGAAAGAAAGAGCTTGTTTTGTGTGTTATACATAACCTCATTTCAATCTTTGGAAGTTGACAAATTTTTTAATTACTCTTTGCCCCCGCTACCAACTTCTCCCTCCTCTCTCTCAATTTGAGTTTAGGGTAAGTAAGGACTGGGATTTTGATGGGAGAAGGTCTGAAAAATAGTAAGGAATAGGTTCATTCCCTGGTTTATGTTGCACATCTAGAGTACCCCTAATGTTTTTCCCAACTTTGTAAAATATCGATTTTCTCATTCTTCAAAAAATTAATGCTTCCCTTGTAAGGATGCTACATTGTCATAATTGTTTCCTTATGAAACCCTGAGGGGTAGCTCAGTTAGTCAGGCCTTGGATTTGCTCCTCAATGGTCACCAGTTCGAATCCCCTTAGGGCCACTAGAAGTTTACCTGGCCGTTAACTTCAGGGCCCCGCGGGATTAGCCGAGGTACATGCAAGTTGGCCCGGATACCCACAGATATATAGAAAAAATCGTTGTTTCCTTAGGAAAGAAGATGAATTGGTTTTAAGTCCAACATTCTTCTCTTTTTCTAGAGTTGCAATCAAACAAATTCACAAGTTGAATTCTAAAGCCCTTCAAAACTTGAGAATGATTTTTCTTGAATCATAGGAGAATAATGTAAATGGTGAGAATCCATTTTTTATTGTTCTAGTTTTATTCAATTTTTGGAGTCTAGGGGTTTTTTTTTTTTTTTGTAATTTTTAGATTTCCTTGTATGGGCTACAATTTTAGTGCAGTGCGTTATGTTTTTCTTTTATTTTGTTATGAAAAAATCTTCACAACCTCCTACTATTCACACACACTTCACACTCCAAATTTTTTTTTAATTTTTATTATTTTATCTTTTATCAAATATTTAATATATAAATAATGAATAAAAGAATTAAATTAATTTAAAAAGAATAAATTCAAAAAAATATATTAAAAAAATATTAAAAAATTAAAAAAAAATGGAGTGTGGAGTGTTGGGAGGTTGTGTAGCATTCCTCTTTTGTTATTGGGTTTTATTTGTTGGGATTAGTTATTTTGTTAGGTACTAGATGCCTATAGATGGATGTTATTTTTTAAAAGAAAATTTATAATTAAATTATTCAATAAAGAAGATGACTTTGAAGATATTCAGCAACTATTACTCTTGAAAATTATGTGATGCTTAGGTTTATCTCTTTTTTTTCTCTATTTTATACCAAATTCCAGGCAATATTTTATCTGATTCTAGATTGATTTAATTACAAGACCAATCTTGAAAAAGCCCTCAAACCACCGATCTATCATATGGCTTCCCAACAACCAAAAGTACCAAATTATCATTTTCGGATTACTGTTAGCAGCCCGTTCCGGGCATCCAAACCCTACTTTTTCTTCAACAGGCATCCAAACCATAGGTTTTCCTCTTTGACAGTCCACATCGTACTCTTCCCACATATCATAAGAAGGCTTATATTCTCTAATATTACCCACCTGAAATAAAACAAGTTGCTTCCAGAAACTTTTGCATTGGATTTTATGCGACACCCTTTATTTTACTTCCAATGTTTCTTTGATTATTTGTACTGGTGGATGTTCATTTTCACAATTTCAAAAGGGATTGGTAGATTCTCTCTCAAGGATTTGCATATTGTTATATGAATGGATGCTTTTGTCTATATGGCAGGAGAAATGGTCAAAGAATCAATATATTGCATCCATCTGCTATGGAAGAACAGTGTCCTGACATATGGGGCTTGGAAGAAGAAAGTGCACCTGCACATTGTTAGCCAGGTAAAATATCCCAGCCTATCCCACATGATATATTTTAGTTTTTATCTTTTTTTTTTTTGTTTTGATAGGTATTTTAGTTTTTATCTATTACGATTACAAGGCGTCAATTTTGTAGTAAGTAAGGAGTTTCCATTATTTAATAACTGCTTGATTCTTATTCTATGCTTGTCAGCATGATCTGTACCTTTAAAACTCGTCACTAGTTATTTTTCCAATTGGCCTGTATTCAAGCAGAGAGTACATCCCCTGAAAATTTACTTACTGCACTCCTTGAAGTCTAGTGTCCATATTTAGTTAAATAAAACCCTGCTTAAAATTATAGTTTCATTCATGTTATAATACTAAGTCCTGGAGTTTTACGGGAAGAAAAATGCCATATAGTGCCAAAAAAGCAATAACATTACGGGTGTTCATATTTTCTTTTTTCCTTAGCTAGAATCTAATGATACAGATTTTCCCTCTACATATTTGTGTAGATATTATAACTTTCATAAGATCACGTTTGTAACCTGTATGGACATTGCTCACTTTCTATCTGATCAACTTTTTGTAACTTTAAGAGAGTTTTACCGCTCTAAAACTTTTGGAAGGTGAGATAGAGTTTGCCCACGTCCAATGAGATTAAATGTTTTGGTTTCTAAATCAGGAGGAGTATTAAGGCCTTGTTTGTGTACACAGGTATTCTCAGGTATTCTCTAATATTCTCAGATATTTCCTTCCCAAATATCACTTAAACAAAAAATACTTTTCAATTCAAATCTTCAACTTTTTCATCTAATCATTATAGCTTTTTCAAACTTCTAAACAAAACATAAAAAACAGTACGCTTTTAAATTTTCAAGAAATAATATTAAAAAATTATATTCAAACAATATTTTAACTTTATAATATATTTATTCAAGTTTTTCTCTCATTTTCCAAAACTCAATAAAACATCTTAACTCAAGCAATTTCACTACTATTAACAAACTATTTCAATACTATTCATATATTTTTTGAGATATTATTAGTGTCCAAACGAGCCCTACATCCCAAAAAATTTGAAAATGTACACAAGTTGTGGAGCACCCGAATGAAAGCTGACTTTATTTACGTAGAGGATTTTTCCCATTACAACAAAATAAAAGACGAGCATGGCTTAATTTTAAGTTTTGTCTCCTGACTTGAGTTTATTTGTTAGAGTGAGTTCAGTACTTTATTAGTAATCTGTAGTAATTGGCTGGACTGGAAGTGGATTTTAGACTTGATATTATCACTTTTTCACAGGCCTGCGGTTGATACGGCTTTTGAAGGATTCGGAATGTTTTGACTTCGCATGGAGGTGGCTCTCCTTCATGTAGAATCGCTGCAAACAGAAACAGAGGGATAGGCTTCAACTGTGCCAGTATCAGTCTTTTTGGTCATGTCTGGCAGAGCTGTTTAATTTTGTTCAGTTCCTTATAAATGTGTGTATCCTCCGTTTTGGTATGATGGTTGAATACAATCAGTTAAACCTTGTTGACAAGAGTTTGAAAAGGATCAGTAAAGGTCCTAAAGCTCTGCAGGTGATGCAAAGGAGTTCAACCTCAAAATATTTCATATCATTGTTGTGTTCATAAAGGCATGTATGTTTATCAATTATTGTACCTAGCTACCATATTATTGCAAAAATGGGGATAAAAAACCAATTGGGCCATCGTTAATGTTTCAGTCAGTAAAGTTTGGCCATCTATCTTCAGGAGAATAATCCAGCCTCTTATCTTTGCAAACCCAGCAGGAATCACAGTACTTCTACGTATCTTTCATAACTATTTTCTATGGTTCTGAATTCTTTTGTTCTTAAAAACATATTGTATTCGTAGTCCCATGTGGCCCTTATCATTGCTTGCTGTGCAATCTAATTTGCTTGAGAATCTCAATCCAGGTGCGACGCCATAAAGGGAGATGGATTTCGATAGCATACATAATTGATGTATATATTTTAATATCGAAATAGCTTGGCATTCTTGATGCCCTGCAAAAAGTAGCCGAAAGGCGTTCTACAAATTTTGGAGAACGAGAAAAGTGGCACGAGAGGCTATTAAGAGCCCTTGAGCCTTTCACGTGCCTGTTGTAGCAGAATATTGAATGGGATCCACGTAACCCGGAAAATCTTGGATCAATCCATGTTTGGGTGGTTTTTAATAAAAGTAAAAGAGAACGGCTAAAGTCACAAAGAAGTTGTATAAAATAAATTTATTGTAATTTTATGAAATTTGTTAGATCTATTTTATAATAAAAATAATTTTATAATATGATGCACTACATCAAATCATATTAATTTGTAAGTTTATTTTTATGTAATCTTTTCGTGGTTAAAGTATTTTTTTTTTTTTCTAAAAGTAATGATAGGATCAAGTTTCAAATAGACAAGTTTTATATAAGTCTTTTATTAAAAAGTGGGTCCCATTAATAAAGAGTCTTTTTTACATTTTTTTTAATGGGGGGTTTTTTGTTTTCACAGACTTGTATGAGGCTTGACAGTTTAGGGTTATTTTTAATAGAGAAATACTACTCTTTATCTTAAATTTTGTAATTTTTTATCTTACTAATTAATGTGGTACATTTTAAATGATTTTATTAATCAACTACTTCAATAAAAAAATAATTTAAAAATACGACGTACCATTTGATGTTAACAAGAATCGTGAAAATCAACATTAAGAACGTCATTTTCCTTTTTAATACCACACTTCGTACTGCAACTTTCAAAAACATGGTGCGTACTTCTCTTTATCCAATTGAGCTGAGCCGACTGGAAACTCTTTAGCTTTGCAACAAGCTAGCCAACTTGGACCATTCTATTTCTAGTCTTATCGACTACAACATGTGCTTATATATATATATATATATATATATCTACACTTCTTTAGCATGCATTTTTTACTCTCTGGGAAGAAATTAAGCTCCTTCATTGGGCAGAAACCTTGGTGCCGAAATGGACATCAGAAGCTGGTCCTGTTCACGCAGCAGAGCCATCCAACTGGGGAAGTGCTACGAAGAGGTTGAATCTGCAAGCCATCCTTCTACCAGATCAAACAAGTTGAGGTGGAAAGTGTTGTGGATGAAGTTCAAGAAAGAAAAGAGTAAGATTTTTAAATCTCCAGCTCCAGTTCATATGCCCTATGATCCATACACTTACTCGCAGAATTTTGACCAAGGATCTTCATGGGATGAACCCGATACCCTCTCCCGGTCTTTTTCCGTTCGTTTTTCCGATCCTTCCAGGTCCTTTCGAAGGGAAAGGGTTATGTAAGCATTAGCAAAGTTAGAAGGAAGTTGGTATGGCAATATTATATGACTCCTCTGTATTTAATCCTGGAATGCAGCATACTATTAAATAGCCATGAGTTTGAATCTCTATCTGTGCGTTTGTGCACTCAATCTCCATCTGATATCCACATAGTAACTTCTTGGCTGAACTGAAATGGTGAGAAGATTCTTTGACAAACTTTTACTCTCTCTGTACATGTATGGCTGCCTGTATTTATGTGTTTCTTAGGCATTTGTGGGATATTGTTATTGAACATGCTAGTCTTTGCCTTATACCACGATCAGTTTATTGCCAAAATTTGCTTCTTTTCCATCTTCCCCTATCTTGAGGAGCTTGTAGGGGAGAGAGGCCACCCTCCTTTCCCCATTTTCTAAAGTTTGTAAGAATCTAATTATTGTTATTGGTCCTGCAACTATATTTCCCTTGTTGGTAGGATCTAAGCATGTTTATTAATGGTTGACCAGCCTGAAGGTTTTGACTGATAACTACCGAAATAAAATACATTAGCAAATGCTAAACCTGTTGGAGAGACAGAAATGTTACCATGGAACATCTTTCATTTGCAACTACTCAAATAGAATATAGGATAGAAACGGCCATCGGTTAGTTCCTTTTACTTTATTCTGCACCAAGTTGAGATGCTTTAGGAGAACTTTGTTCTTCTATCAGATGAACTTCTCATGTTCTGTGGTTCATTGATATCAGAAAGGAATCTTCAAGCATTTTTGCCATGAAGTTGAGAGCTGGTTTGGTACTGATTTCTCAAAAAGAAAATGATAAGAAAAATAAAAGGATTCGCCTTCCATTAATTGGATCACGAGCATAGGTAACGTAGAATCGTCAAACAAGCATCTCAAATTGTAGAGTGGAGATAGCAGCGGATTTCATGATAATTCATAGGCATCTGGAAATTACTGCTGCTTAGGTATTATTAACTGGGATGAATAATATATAAATTCGTAATCATTTAATTTGACCCAATGGTTTTTTAATCATGGTGGCTTATAGCTGGATGCTCCATCTGCTGCCCAAACTTCTAGAAATTGAAGTCATTCTCGTTGAATTCTTCTTCATCTTTGAAAAAAGCTCCAAGACTTAACCAGCTCTATAGCAAGCAGCATCCTTATCTTCTGACATATTGATCCAGAAAATTAGAAACAAGGGTTTGACAAACATAGCAACTGACGACAGGCGCAAACGCCTCAAAGGGCTGCTAGCCCACCTAATGAATTTGCAGACAGTACTTAAACCATACAAAATTAAGAGACTAGCCCACATCCATATAAATTTAAAGAGGTTCCATAGTTATAAATAAAGTTCACATCTTTGAGGATGCTTAGAAAGAATATGCTGAATGGTTCTGCATCAATATTTGCTTAATTCCTTGATCAACACGACAGCTAGTCGATGGATGACCTGGAGCAAGGTAACCATGTTAGTTAGGTCCAACCATAAATGCAAGGCAACTAACAACAGATCGAATAATTATTAATTGAGGTAGCCTGACGATAAGGGCAAAGGGAGCAAGCTAGCTATCCTGCATGAGAAATGACAACCTTAATATGTAGTACTTCTGTATCAGCTTGATACACGCATAGAATCTTATATATTTTAGGCTATACATGGCCCACTAGATATATAATTTATTAATTTTTTATTAAAACCATTCTCTTCGATCACATTGTCAAAGCGGTATCTCTATTAATTAATGCTGTGGGTCAAAGGCAAATACGTCGTTTTCGGTCCCGGCAATTAAAAAAATGTGTAGTTTATGTCACGAGTTCAAGCTGTAAGAAAATAATTTTAATGAGTAAAAATTTATAGGATCTTTCACCTCTAGTTATTTGTGCTTAATAACTCAAAAAAAGAGTAGAGATTTTGTAAAGAAGGGACTTCTAGCCTTTGCCTTAAAACTTTTTTAGGTGGTTCTAATGGAAAATACAAGCCCCTTTATATAGGCAAGACTAGAGACCCTCATTTATTACTCCTACAACTTTTAGGTTACCCTCATTATTTCATCCATAAAAAAATAGCAAGGGTCACCACTTTATTTATGGAGGGCAATTACCTGTGCTTGATAAATGAAGTGTATCATCTTAGATGAAGTGAATCACCTTAGGAAAGACAAAGGTTTTCTAGGAAAACCAAAGGTCTAACGTTCTCCCACTTGGTTCACTTAATATGTAAAACTGAAACGGCCAAAATGATGCCCTTAATTCTGTCAAGGTATCATATATACAAACCATGATGGTATTGCTCTTTATAGTGAACATTCTCTTCCATGTGTCACAATACATAGTATCCCTTAAAATACTTTATCAACAACTATTAAAAGTCATTTGGGTCCAACTTAATCACCCAATGGATATAACGAATTCGTTACTTTATGCGCAAAACTGAAACATAATTCAACTTTATTCTTTGTGAAATATACAGTAACATGATAGATTACACTTTAGTTAGGCCTATACGATCCACATGACCCTAAAACTGTTTTATCGGTAAATCTTTGGTCATTGGATCAACTAACATCAAATCTGTACTAGTGTGCTCAATATACACCACATTATATTAGATGCTCTCTCTCACACTTAAATACTTTATGTCGATATGTTTGCTTCTGCTTCCACTCTTATTGTTCTTTGAGAAGAACACTGCAGCGGTATTATCACAAAGAATCTTTATTGGTCTTTGAATGGAATCGACAATTTTAAGACCATAAATAAAATTCTTCAACCATATGGCTTGTGTCATTGCTTCATAGCACGCAATAAATTCTGCCTCCATAGAAGACATAGCAACTATAGATTGCTTCGTACTCTTCCAATATATAGCTCCTTCAACAAGAAGAAAGATATATCCAGAAGTAGACTTTCTGGTGTCTACACAGCCAGCAAAATCCGAATCTGAATAGCCAACCACTTGCAAATTTTCTATATGCCTGTAGGTTAGCATGTAATTCTTGGTTCCTTGCAAATACTGCATCACCTTCTTTGTAGCTATCTAATGTTAAAGTCCTGGGTTACTTTGATAGCGACCCAATAATCCAACTGCTAGACATATGTCTGGACAAGTACAAACTTGAGCATATATCAAGCTACCCACTGTAGATGCATAAGGCACACTTTTCATTTGCTCTTGTTCCAATGCATTTTCAAGTGATTGTCCTTTATGAAATTTATCACATTTGATTATGGCAGCTACAAAGGCTTTACAATCTTTCATACCGAATCTCTGTAAAACCTTTTCAATGTAGGCCTTTTGAGACAGTTCTAAGACTCTTTGTTTCCTGTCTCTGTGAATCTCTATGCCAATTACATAAGAGGCTTTATCCATATCCTTCATTTCAAAGTTTTGGGAGAGAAATTGTTTAGTATCATGTAACAATCCTAAATCACTGCTTGCAAGAAGAATATCGTTTACATATAGGATTAAGAAAATGTATTTGCTCCCACTGACTTTAAGGTATATATATTGATTAACAAGATTCTCGATAAAACCATATGAGATAATAATCTTGTGAAACTTTAAATACCATTGACGGAAAACTTGTTTTAGTCCATAAAGAGACTTCTTCAATTTTCATACTTTCTTACAGTCGTCACTAAGACCCTCAGGTTGTTTCATATATACCAATTCATCAATATTCCCATTAAGAAAAGCCGTTTTCACATCTATTTGATGTAACTCTAAATCAAAATGAGCTACTAAAGTCATGATTATCCTCAACGAATCCTTCTGAGAGACTGGAGAGAAGGTTTCATGATAATCAATACCTTCCTTCTGAGTGAATCCTTTACCGACAAGTTTAACCTTATATCACTCGACATTACTAGAAGAATCTCGTTTGGTTTTATAAACCTATTTGCAGCCAACTGTTGCCGCCCCTTGTGGTAATTTGACGAGATCCCAGACTTGGTTCTTATAAATGGATTCTAACTCATTTTTCATGACATCCAACTAAAATGTAGATTTATCTCCACTCATGACTTGTGAAAACGTAATTGGATCTTCCGGAAGTCCAATGTCAAAATCAGACTCAGTTAGGTATACAATGTATTCATGTGGAATAGCAGGCCTACGTATTCTTAAGGATCTTCTTAGGGCCATTACCTCATCATTTGGAGATGACTCAATTGGGTCAGACTGTAATTGCGGAATAAATTTAGATTGAACCTCATTTACGGGGACATGCTGTACTTGAATTGGTGTCATTACATGATCTTGCGATCTATTTTGCCTTAAGACAACAATTTTTTCTCCAAAAGAAGGCAAAGTAGCATGTTTAAGTGTTTCCTCAAAAGTGACCTCTTGAAGATTCACACTCCCACTAGGTTCAACATCCTCAAAAAATTTTACATTTTTAGATTTGACAATTCGATGGCTATTATTGGGACAATAAAATCTATATCCTTTGAAGTTATTTGAATACCCAATAAAGAAACAGCTAGTTGTCCTTGGATCTAATTTCTTTATGTTAGGATTATAAATCCTAACTTTAGCAGGACAACCCCATATGTGTATATAATTTAAACTAGGTTTCCACCCTTTCCACAACTCGAAAGGTGTCTTTGAAACAGATTTGGATGGAACCCTATTCAATATTTACACTGNCATACCGAATCTCTGTAAAACCTTTTCAATGTAGGCCTTTTGAGACAGTTCTAAGACTCTTTGTTTCTTGTCTCTGTGAATCTCTATGCCAATGACATAAGAGGCTTTATCCATATCCTTCATTTCAAAGTTTTGGGAGAGAAATTGTTTAGTATCATGTAACAATCCCAAATCACTGCTTGCAAGAAGAATATCGTCTATATATAGGATTAAGAAAATGTATTTGCTCCCACTGACTTTAAGGTATATACATTGATTAACAAGATTTTCGATAAAACCATATGAGATAATAATCTTGTGAAACTTTAAATACCATTGACGGGAAGCTTGTTTTAGTCTATAAAGAGACTTCTTCAATTTGCATACTTTCTTACAGTCGTCACTAGGACCCTCAGGTTGTTTCATGTATACCAATTCATCAATATTCCCATTAAGAAAAGTCGTTTTCACATCCATTTGATGTAACTCTAAATCAAAATGAGCTACTAAAGTCATGATTATCCTCAACAAATCCTTCTGAGAGACCGGAGAGAAGGTTTCATGATAATCAATACCTTCCTTTTGAGTGAATCCTTTACCGACAAGTTTAACCTTATATCACTTGACATTACCAGAAGAATCTCGTTTGGTTTTATAAACCTATTTGCAGCCAACTGTTGCCGCCTCTTGTGGTAATTTGACGAGATCCCAGACTTGGTTCTTATAAATGGATTCTAACTCATTTTTCATGGCATCCAACTAATATGTAGATTTATCTCCACTCATGACTTGTGAAAACGTAATTGGGTCTTCCGGAAGTCCAATGTCAAAATCAGACTCAGTTAGGTATACAATGTATTCATATGGAATAGCAGGCCTACGTATTCTTGAGGATCTTCTTAGAGCCATTACCTCATCATTTGGAGATGACTCAATTGGGTTAGACTGTAATTGCGGAATAAATTCAGATTGAACCTCATTTATGGGGACATGTTGTACTTGAATTGATGTCATTACATGATCTTGCGATCTATTTTGCCTTAAGACAACCATTTTTTCTCCAAAAGAAGACAAAGTAGCATGTTTAAGTGTTTCTTCAAAAGTGACCTCTTGAAAATTCACACTCCCACTAGGTTCAATATCCTCAGGAAATTTTACATTTTTAGATTTGACAATTCGATGGCTATTATTGGGACAATAAAATCTACATCCTTTGAAGTTATTTGAATACCCAATAAAGAAACAGCTAGTTGTCCTTGGATCTAACTTCTTTATATTAGGATTATAAATCCTAACTTCAACAGGACAACCCCATATGTGTATATGATTTAAACTAGGTTTCTACACTTTCCACAACTTGAAAGGTGTCTTTGAGATAGATTTGGATGGAACCCTATTCAATATATACACTACAGTTTTAAGAGCTTAACTCCATAAGGAAAGTTGCATATTAGATTTACTAATCATGCTTCTTACCATATCTATTAGCGTACAATTCATTCTTTCTGCAACACCATTTTGTGGTGGTGTGCCAGGCATTGAATATTGGGCAATAATATCTTCTTCCTGAAGGAAATTTGCAAATGGATCCTTAATTTGTTCATGTTTAGTGTACCTACCATAATATTCCCCTCCTCTATTAGATCATACGATCTTGATTTTCTTTTCACTTTGATTCTCTACTTCTACTTTATAGGCTTTGAAAACATCTAGTGCTTGAGTCTTCTCATTCAGAAGATAAAGATATATAAACCTAGAATAGTCGTCAATAAATGAGATAAAATATCTCTGATCATTCAGATAAGGGGTAGAAAATAGTCCACAGATATCTGTATGTATAATCTCAAGAACACTTGAGCTCCTTCTTGAACCTTTAGAATTATTGATGGTCTGCTTACCTTTTATACAGTCCACACAATTCTTGAAGTCAGTAAAATCAAGATCTTGTAAGACCTCTTCTTTTACTAACAGTCTCATCCTCTATATAGAGATGTGTCCCAATCTCTTATGTCATAATAAAGAAGATTTTTCATTCAAATGGTTTCTCTTAATGCCAACTAAATGCAGGGAGAGATAATTTCTTTCAAAATTGGGATGAATATCTAATTTAAACAAGTTATTAATTAAAGTTCCAGAACCAACATGAATTTTATTCTTAAAAACAGTCATAACATTCTCAAAAAGGAAACTGTATCCTTTGATAACAAGTTTGGAAACATAAATTAAATTTCTACAAAATTTTGGAATACAAAAAACATTATTTAAATCCAAAATATGTCCCGATTTGAGAATCACTCTAAAAACTCCAACTTCAACAACTTGTGAACGCCCTTTATTTTCGATGAAAACCCAAAGTTCACTTGTTGTTAGTTTCCTTCTTGTGAGAAAACCCTGCAATGTATTCACAATATGAATTAAAGAACCGGAGTCAATCCACCATGAATTTTTAGGAGCATCAATAAAAAAAAGATTCATGACACACAAGAGAAATAGAGCTACCTTTCTTCTCTAGCCACTCTTTATACTTGATGCAACTCTTCTTTACATATCCCTCTTTCTTGCAAAAGAAGCAGGTCACCTTTTTGTCATTAGATCCATTGGATTTTGATGGCACATTATGCTTCCTTTTCTTTTAAGGTCCACTTTGACCCTTCTCGGTCTTAATTTTATCATTCACGATCATATTTGTACTTTTAGGTCAATCATGGTTCATCCTTTCCTCTTTTTGCACACACATGGTCAGAAAATCCGTAACTGACCAGTTTTCTTTATGTGTGTTATAAGAGATCTTGAAAGATCCATACTTAGATGACAGTGAGTCAAGGATGAAATGGACCAATAATGGCTCAGATATCTCTATCTTTAAGCCTTTAAGTCGAGTAACAATGTCTCTCATTTCTGTAATGTATGCACGCATACCTTTAGAATTGTCAAAGGCTTTAGTAGTGAATTGTCTGATAAGAGTGCTAGCTAAAGCCTTATCAAAGCGAACAAACTGTTCCTCAATTGCCTGCATTAATTCCTTAATTGTAACGCAATCACCAATAGAACCTCTAATGCTATTACTCATGCGAGACTTTATGAGCATTAGACTTAGGCAATTAGATCGCTCCCACCATTGGCAATTTTCAATAACTTCTTGTACATCTGTATCCGTGGCAGCAGGTGGTTGCTCTACACGGAGTGCATAGTCAAGGTCCATATACCCCAAGGTAAATTGAACCGAATCTTTCCAGTAAAAAAAATAGTGTCATCAAGCATTGGAATAAAATAAATACCATCAGCTAAGGATTGTGGTACAACAGCTGCAAAACCAAGAAAAACTTTAATACTATGAGTTCAAGTAAATTTTAACCTTCCTGTGGGAAAAGGTTGCATAATAACATAAATTTATTTATCTTTATTTATAAGACAAATTATTCTAAATATTAACAAATAAAACTATCCACACCTGTAGGTAGAAGATAAATTTTACTGTCAATACCAAAAATCATTTTCTTATACTAATTAAATTACAAAAATTAAAGATTTCCATTTAGGGATAAATCCTTAAAACCTATGATTTAATTACAATGAGATTCCAAAATTTTTTATGTATTCTTTTCAATACTAAGAATGATGTGGCATTACCTTCATTATTAAAAGAAATACAACTGGACATCTCCTTTAAAAAAAAAATAACTGTAAATTAGCCCAAAGACCCATTAATATGAATAAAACTTGAAATTGAGTCCACAAAAGTTTGAAATCATGACCTGGCTTTTCTCTCACGACATAGATTATGACAAAATTCATTGATCATGCCAAGAAAATAAAACAAGGAGCAAAACTGGATTTCAAAAGCCCACTCTATGAATAAAGTGAAATGCTAATAATTCAAATACAAAACTGAAAGGCAACCGCTCTTATACCAAATGTAAGAAAATAACTTTAATGAATAAAAACTTATATGATCTTTTACCTCCAGCCATTTGGGCTTGATAATTCAAAAAGAGAGTAGAGATTTTGTAGGGAATGGACTTCTAGCCTTTGCCTTAGAACTTTTTTGGGTGGTTCTAATGGAAAACACAAGCCCCTTTATATAGACAAGATTAGGGACCCTCATTTATTACTCCTACAACGTTTAGGCTACCCTCATTATTTCATCCATAAAAAAATAGCAAGGGTCACTACTTTATTTATGAAGGGCAATTACCTATTCTTGATAGATGAAATGTATCATATTAGATGAAGTGAACCACCTTAAGGAAGACAAAGGTTTTCTAGGAAAACCAAAGGTCTAACACAAGCTTCTATTCAAAAAAGAAGATGAGCTCCTTCACAGTATGTGTCGTTTTTCTGTTGATTGGTAGATTGGTTAGATTACCTTACTTTTATTACAAAACTCAATAAACTTCTCTCACATGTCTCTACCATCATCATTGTTTTGAAGCTTGATAAATTTATTGGGATTATATAATCCTTTCACATACACTTCGGCCACACATATTTTAAGAAAATAATTTGTATGGTTCTAAAGTATGCAAGTTCCCCACAATCATTTTATTAATGTCGTGTTTCACACGCTTTTGGGTCAAGCTCTCAACAACTCGAGTCTTCGACCTTAAGCCTGCGAACACAAAGAAAATACTATGAGACGAGGGCTGTGACGATGGCTAGAGAGTCTCTAATGCTAAAGTTAGTACTGTCTTAGAGTTTAGTGTGTGAGTATTGAGAGTTCATAGCACCTAGGGATCGTCTTATATATCTAAATTCTGGGGTCAATTGCCATTTTCCCATGTCAGAGGTACATGTTATCTTAACTGCCCCCTTAGCCAGGTGTCATAAATGCGACGTGGCCTTCTATTCGAAAGCAGGTGCACTCTTTGAGTTTTCTCCTATCTGTTTTCAAGAGATCAAGGGTTCCCTGTTTACCACCTACCTGCTCGCACAGACTCCCTGGGACTAGGTAGCGTAGGGGAGGCTAGAGTTGCATGTCACTTGCTCCCCTTCCTTTGGGGCCGGGGGCTCCCTGTGGGTCGAGGGGTTGCATGGCCAGCCCGGGCTCCTTATATCTAGACCTACACTCTTGTGCCTAAGGCCCAAGGGGAAAAAACCCCTTACACATTTAACCAAAAAAATAAAGACAAATCTAATATCTAACTTTACTCATTTAATTAACTAATAGTTCTTTGAAGGAACTATTAAATTTAAAATTTTTATTTAATTTTAGCGAGTATCGTTAAGTAATGGACGAATGGTTAAGGATTCAAAATTTTAATTAGAATCTACAAATATATGGCGGTGGCTTGTGGCCATTGCCACTCAAATGGAGGTTTAAGCGAAAAATCAAAGAGAAGTCTTCGATGAAGGGCGGAAACGAAGAAGTTTTGAGGTAAAGTTATAATATATATTAGTTAAGGGGGGATTATGCAAATTAGCCAAAACTAAGAGCATTGTTAACGGATTAGCCATATTAAAAAGTAAAGTAACTTTTTAACTGTTAGAGATCAAAGTGGCTTGCAACGGATTAGCCATAATCAACTTCTTTAGCTTTTAGATACAGTAAATGTAACAATAAAATCAAATGGAAAATACTTTAGTCATAAAGGAATTACACAAAAATAAACCTATAAATTGATGTGGTACGTCAAATTATAAAGTTATTTTTATTATAAAGTAAATTTAACGTATTATTTGAAATCACATTAGTTTATAAGTTTATTTTATATAATCTATTGTGTCTATAACAGTTCTCAATCAAATTTGGTTATTACTGTACTGGGAGTAAATATTTATTTTATTATTTTTATGTAACTCTCCCTTTCTCCTTTAGATATTTTCAGAATGTTTGGTAGAATAAAATATGGTTAGATTGAAAAATGAAGTACATGTAGTTGAAAAATATAATTTTTTAACTTATAATTTAATTATAATATAATTACTAATTAATATATAATAGGTAGAACAGTAAAATAAAATAAAATATTTAATTTTTTTAATTATTAATTACTCATTATTATATAATGAATAAATAAAAAATATAATTTTTTAACTTATAATTTAATTATAATATGATTACTAATTAATATATAATAGGTATAACAGTAAAATAAAATAAAATATTTAATTTTTTTAATTATTAATTACTTATTATTATATAATGAATAAATAAATAATTCAAGATAAAGATTTAATAGAAATAATCCAAACTAAATTCATCATATATTATTTAATTATTATATAATAAAAAATAAAAATTAATATAAATAAAATAATCAAAACCTAAATTTATTTTACACTAACGAAAAAAAAAAAAAAAATGTCGTATACATGTACATAATCCAAATTCCAACAAAGCTCTACCTTCTTCCTCAAAAACACACACTGACACTCTCCTTACTGCCAACTGGGACTTTAGGGTTCGTGCCCTCTAGATTTTCCCAAATCTAATATCTATACCCTCCGCGAACTCACAGTTTTACCTAAATTCCCCATCAATGGCGACAGAGCTAGTTATCAGCACAGACGGAGTCCGGAAGTTCTTCGATGACCTAGAAGCCCAAAAGACTATTCTGTCCTCCTGCACCCAGCTATTCACAACCCTGTCCAATCGCTTCGCCACCCTCAAGGATTCCCTCTCCCTGAAATCCCAATCCTTGGAATCCAAAATCCAAGCCCTGGAATCCACTTCTCGGGAAACGCTCGAATCCCTCTCCCACCGCGAGGATTCAATTATCGAGCGCGAGTCCGCGGCAGCCGCCCGCGTCGAGGAACAGCGGGAGGCCGCCCTGGCAGAGTTCGATAAAACCGTTTCCGGGACCGCTGAGTTGTCCGAAACCCTGAAATCCCTTTCCCGGAAAATGGATTCCTCGGGGCTGTTGAGGTTCATTGTGTCGAAGCGGAAAGAGTCGGTGTCGTTGCGAGCGGAGATTTCGAAGGCGATAGCTGAGGCAGTGGACCCGCCGACGCTGGTTTTGGATGCTATGGAAGAGTTTCTGGGTAAGAAATCGGCGGATAGGCGATGGGCTTGTGGAATGCTGGTTCAGGCGCTGTTTCCGGACAATTTTTGGAAGGGGAAAAAGAATAACGGCCCGGAGTTTTCGAGCAGTGTGGTGGAGAGGGTGGCGGGGATTTTGGAGCTGTGGAAGGGACAAATGGACGAAGAAGGTGGGGCATTGGGCGCGGCCGAGGCTGTCATGCTTTTGCAAATGATTGTTGGGTTCGGGTTGAGGTCGACTTTCGATGAGGAGTATTTGAAAAAGCTGGTGGTGGAGTTTGCCGCCAGGAGGGATATGGCAAAGCTCGTGGCTGCGTTAGGATTTGGAGAGAAATTGGGAGGTTGGTATTGACTTGCTTATGGCTAATTGTTATTTATTTTTATTTTTTTATTTTATTTTTTATGTTTTATAAGTAAAAATATTATATATATCAATGGGAGTAACCAAGTACACTGTATATAAGAAAACACCTAGCCTATACTAGAGTGCCCCGAATGACCCAAAAGCCTGTGAAAACTACCCAAAACACACCATCTTTTTAGATCTTCAATTGTTTGTTTTATATTAGAACTACATGATAACTTACTTTATTCGTGATTTACCATTTACTTGCCCTTTGTGTTTCAAAGTCCTTATTGGGTGAAGACTAATTCGTGCATAAGGTGAACCTTTACTTCAGAAGCCATTGCTTTAGAATGGGTGTTTGCATCTTATAACGTAATAGCATTATAGTGCATTTGAACATTTTATAGCTTTTTTGTGTTTCATTTTCTATGTCATATATGACCTAACTGGAGCAGTCACAAACATTGTTGCACTGGGTGATATAACAAACGATGAAAATTAGAACCAGTGATGTAGTGAAATCTTGAATCACTATAACCATTGTTTTATGTGGATGGCTTCCTTTTCCTTCCTGGAAAACCTATTTTGGGTGATGGTAGTTATGGCGGCAATGCAAGATGACTAATGTCTTGCAATCTTGCTTGGCGAATGCTATGTAAGATGCAATGTGATAAGAGGAATGGACAAAGATAAAGCACTAGGTCCAGATGGCTTTTCGTGGTATTTTTTCAGGCATGTTGGGACATTGTTTTTTTTTTTTAATAAGTAATAATCTTTATTGAATAGAAAGAAACTAGGCAATGCCCAAGTAAATAGGAAGTATACAAAGTGAGACACCTAGTTACATTCTAGTAAACTGGAAAGAAGATAAAAACTCATGAACATTCCCTCTCTTCAATACAATAGCTGAAAACTATTGGAAAAGAGAGAATACAAAAAAATTCCGGATTTCCCCCACTACACGCTCCTTGTTGTTAAAGCACCTATAATTCCTTTCCGACCATAGGCAGCACCTATCATCCGCCACACTACTGCGAGTTGAGTGCTATTGTGAGGCCTATTCGGGCATGCTAGTAGATCCACCATACTCTTAGGCATAACCCAACTCAGCCCATCTCTACTAAGGATTCCAGCCCATAACTCCCCAGCCACCTCACAATATAAAAGCAAATGATATAACGATTCCCCACTCCTTTTACACATATAGCACCACTCCATGACAATCATACCTCGCTTTCTTAGATTATCAACCGTTAAAATCTTCCCATGTGCAGCTGTCCAGGTAAAGAAAGCAACTTTAGATGGTACTAAAACCTTCCATATACTCTTCCACGGAAAGAAAGTGGGCTGTTGGATTGTCAAAACCTTGTAAAAAGATTTAACAGTAAACTTTTTTCTCCCCGTGTGAGTCCACAACATACTGTCACCCCCATTGCTTCCTAACTTTGCTGAATACAAATAACTGTAAAAATCTGCCAGCTCTTCAAGTTCCCAGTTCTGAGCGTTTCTTGTAAAGATGACATTCCAAGTCACCATCCCATTGGCATGACAAACTACTTCTGAAATTGGAGCCTGCTTATTTTCAGCCAAGTTATAAACAACTGGAAAAACAGCGCAAAGAGTACTCTCCCCACTCCATATGTCGAACCAAAAGTGGATTTGTGCTCCATCACCCACCTCTAAGATATTTTTCAAAAGTGGTCCACCCCTCTCTTATGAATTTCCATAGGCTTACTCCATAAGACCCCCTACCCTCTTTAGAACACCACGCCCTCCACGCACAACCATATTTGTGATCAATAACCTCTCTCCACAACGAGTTCCCTTCCATTTGGTAACTCCACAGCCACTTCCCTAATAGTGCCTTGCTAAAAACACACAAATTTCACACCCGTAACCCCCCATTTGCAATTGGACATCTCACCCTTTGCCAACTCACAAGGTGAAATTTGAATTTCTCCCCCATACCACCCCACAAAAAAGCTCTTAACAACTTTTCTATCCGGTTTGCCACACCCACCAATAATGGGAAGAGAGAAAGATAGTAAGTGGGAAGATTGGAAATGGTGCTTTTGGTGAGGGTTAATCTCCCCCCTTTTGATAGGTATAATCACTTCCAACCCGATAATCTTTTCTCAATCCTCTCTATCACTCCATCCCAAATACTCTTTGCTTTGAATGATGCCCCCAAGGGAAGTCCAAGATATTTCATAGTAAGAGAGGCAATTTTACAACCCAATAACTCCGCTAAAGAGGCTATATTACTCACATCCCCCGCCGGAACCAACTCCGACTTTCCCAAGTTCACCTTGAGTCTCGAAACAGCTTCAAAACACAACAAAACTGCCCTTAGAGCTTTAATCTGGCCACTAACAGTATTACAAAAAATGTGAGTATCATCTGCAAAAAGTAAGTGAGAAATGGAACTAACATTACTATTGCCGCCCACTGAAAAACCAGCAAGAAAACCCCCATTTATGGCAGCCTCCATCATGCGACTCAATGCCTCCATGACAACAACAAAAAGGAAATGGGAGAGCGGGTCTCCTTGACTCAAACCCCTAGAAGTCTGAAAAATCCACATGATCTTCCATTGACTAAAACTGAAAACTGAGCGGTTGAGACACAATGTTTAATCCATTCACACCATCTATCTTTGAAACCACATCTTCTAAGCATACAGAGAAGAAAGTCCCAACACACATGGTCATAAGCCTTTTCCATGTCTAGCTTGCAAAGCACCCCTGGGATGCCTTCTCTTAACCGGCTGTCCAAACACTCATTAGCTATTAAAACTGAATCCAAAATTTGCCGGCCCCGAACGAAAGAATTTTGAGGTTTGGAAATGAGATTGTCCATAACCAAACTCATACGATTAGCTAACACCTTAGATATAATTTTATAAATCCAGCTACCTAACTGATAGGCCTGAAGTCTTTCAATTCATAGGCACCAACTATCTTCGAAATAAGAGCCATGAGTAGCATTTAGTGACTTCTCAAACTTATGACTAGAATGAAAAGCATGAAAAATCTGCATCATTTCCTCCTTCACTATATCCCAACACTCTCGAAAGAAAGCCACAGAAAAACCATCTGGGCCCAGGGCTTTATCTTTGCACATACCTTTCACCACAAGATGCACTTCCTCTTCATCAAACGGCCTCTCCAACCAACCTGCTACATCCGAATCCAGCTGGTCAAAAATTAAACCATCAAGTTTGGGTCTCCATTCTACTTTTTCAGCAAGGAGATGCTCATAATACTGTACTATATGATCTTGGATTTCTTCGGGAGAATGTAACATATTTGAGCCGTAATGGAGGACTTCAATAGTGCTGTTGCGCCTATGTGAATTAGCCACCTTGTGAAAGAACTTATTGCATTTATCCTCCTTCAACCAAAGCGCCCTTGATTTTTGCCTCAAGATATTTCTTCCATCAACAAAACTTTCTCAATTTCGGTCACCACCTCATTCTTCCTTAACAAAGAGATCTCATTAACTTCCCCTTCCTCCAATGCATGCAACTCATCCCAAAGGATATTTTTCTGCACTTCCGTATGTCTAAATACTTCTTCATTCCACTTCTTTATATCGGACTTAAGGGCTTTAAGTTTACTCGCCACTATGAAGCTAGGGGTACCATCAAAAGAATAACCATCCCACCAAGCTCTTGCCTTCTCCGCGAATCCTTCAACTTTCAGCCACATATTCTCAAATTTGAAGGAATGACTAGCCCCAGGAATGCCACCACAATCAAGCAAAATTGGGAAGTGATTGAAACATACACGTGGCAACCTTTTCTGACATAGATCCGGAAAGTGTGTCTCCCAAGAAGAAGAGATTAGAAATCTATCCAGCCGGGACCCCCCTTGACTATTGGACCAAGTATAGGCCCCCTATCAACGGAATTTCCACAAGATTCAAGTCAAATATCAGCTCGGAAAAGGCTTCCATTGCACCTGTCGACCTAGAAGCCCCCGCCCTTTCACTAGGGAGCCGAACAATATTAAAATCTCCACAAAAAACCTGAGGTAAATCCCATAAGGAATATAGACCCGCCAATTCCTCCCACAAATAACTTCTCTCTCTATTCACATTGGGCCTATACACGCCTGCTAAAGCCCACATCCACCCATCCACAATGTTTTTAAAAGTTACAGCCATAGAAAACAACCCAATACAATCCTCAACCATCTCCACCACTCTCTTATTCCACATCACCAACACACCTCCCGAAGCCCCCGATGAAGCTAAATAACACCACCCCACAAAAGAGCAATCCCACAGGCTACAAATTATGTATCTATCAATACCACACAATGTAGTCTCTTGAAGGCAAAGGCAAACAATGTCAACCTTCCAGCTATGGAGAAGGGATCTAATGCGAAGACGTTTATTCACATCATTGATCCCCCTTACATTCCAAGAAAGGATTTTAGGTTTTATTAAAAGAAGATGACCCTTCCCTTCAACCTCTCCCTCTCCGCACTTCCCTCATTGTTATCGTAGTTAATAGAACTTTTTAGGCGTTTCAACTTCCTGTCTTGTATCACTGTTGATTTCAGGAATGTAGTTCTCCCTGCCTCTATCACAATTAGAAGGGCCTTAAACTGATCTTCAAACCCAACACACAATATCCCCACACTCATGAAGTTTCTCTACTTCTTTGAACACCCAATCCGTTGTTAAACTATAAGCTGGCTTTGGAGAGATAGTACATAGCTGGATAGGGCTATCCATCTCATCCTTATCTCCCTCTGCACTGCTGGTCACAATATCTGTAGGATTATCCATGAATTCAGCCTCCTTCAACACTTCTGATGATACCCCAGTACCTCCCTCTAGCCCCCCTTCCAATTCCAGCAACCCCTCTGATAGAGGACTAGGTGGGTCTTCGGGATCCCCCAGATCCATGTCCACTCCAACCTCCTTGCAAACTAAATGTAGATCAGACCCGTGTGAAGACTCATCATCTGAGAGGGTCCCTTTAATCAATAGCTCATCATCCCCTTCTTCCACAGTGCACAGAACCATTGAAGGGGTCTTCAAAACACCAGATTGAGAAGGCAATCCATGAGAGGGACCAGAAAGGTGCTTGTAGCCCTCGACCCAAGGGAACCCAATGGAGGTCAAAGCCTCCATGCAAAAATTTATCCCTTTTGAAGTTGGGGATGAGCCCAAACTAAGAGCTTGAGGCCTAGGGGAGGCCATCAGCACTTTCTAAAACACAAGTGAGCTCATCGGCTCTTTCTGTGTCACCGGCGAGGTCCTCGAGGCCTGGGAGCAAGCGACACCTATCTCAGCCAACGCCTTTTGCTTCAGGGGGCTATGCTTCTCTGCGAGGGTATGAGATGCATCCTTGAGGTTGCCGTGGGTTTGCTAGCGACTATCGGTGGGTTCTATGCCGCCGGAGAGGCGGTTGGGACGACCGCCGAGGGGCAAGGGTCTTTACGGCCCAAGCACTGGGTGTCTCGGGCTTGAGCAAGCCCATCGGCTCTCCATGAAGGATCGGGCCTAGTGGTCTCGAGCCTAAGGCCCACAGGCTCACAAGCCCCCATTTGCACAGATTGTGGGCACACAGGCCCCCTCAAGCCCTAGCTCAAACCAGAAACTCCCTCTCCCTTTCCCACCTCCATTAACAAGCTAAGTCTTGCATCCACTTTATTCATCAACATTGAAACTTCCTCAAATTACCCAGACAAATGTGCTCTGACAGCCCACAAAATACCTTCCACCTCCCCTAATCTTGTACGCTCAACAGAGGACCTTCCTCTACTCACAAGGCAATGAGGTTCACTTGCAAAACCAACTTCCTTGCCCTTCGACACCATGGCAATATTGCCTCCTGCCAATCAAGTTGCTGGTGACCTCGAAACAGAGGTGTGAGATACACCATTTGGGGAAGGAGGCTTCTCTGTAACCACCCCACTCCAACTTAGGCTAGCCACCTTCTTGAGGTGGTAAGAAAAATCTTCCCAACCACATCCCTTCTCACCTTCAAGGACAATCAAGTAACCCCTCCTCCTGCCATTCAAAAAATCCTTCAAGTGCAAAAAGCATCCCCTACTGTTTCTGTGATGTTGGAGTATGAGAATTGCCCACCCTCAACTTTCTGAAAAACTCTTCACACCGACATGAAGCAAGAGCTTCCTCCACCATCCTTGCCACCCATGGAACTGACGTCCCTTTAATGAAGAGAAACAAAACCATTCGTCTGCTCCTCTCGGTTATACGAAAACTGTTAGCAGCCACCTTCATGAAGCTGAAGGTTTTAAACTCCACCATAAAGCTCCCATCAACATCTATAATAAAACAGAAGTGGGAAAAGGGAGAAAAGAAACAAAAAGAAAGAAAGGATGGAAAAGCAAGGTATCAACTCCGCAAGAAGTGTTGGAGAAAAATACCTATAAAAAAAAAAGGAAGTGTTGGAGAATAGATTACGTGCGAGCATGAGGGGGTGAGAAAAGAAGACTATATGGAGAGAAAAAATCCACTTTTCCCACCTTAGAAAAGAAATATATGGGTGTTGGGACATTGTTAGGGAGGACGTTACGAAGGTTTTATTGAATTTCACTCATTTATGAAATTTGAGAAAAGCCTTAGGTGTAGTTTGGATAGTAAGATAAGATGAGATGATTTTAGATGAAAGTTGAAAGTTTGGATAGTAAGATAAGATGAGATGATTTTAGATGAAAGTTGAAAGTTGAATCAAATATTGTTAACATGTTATTTTTTAATATTATTATTGTTTTGAGATTTGAAAAAGTTAAATTATTTATTATATTTTGTGTGAGAATTTAGGAAAGTTGTAGTGATGAGATGGGATGAGATGAAACCGTCTCTGTATCCAAACTAAGCCTTAATGCTAAGTTCATTGAGCTTATCCCTAAAAAAGTTGGGTCCTTGGAAGTGAAGGATTTTCGACCCATCAGTCTTGTAAGTGGTGTGTATAGGATTATCTCAAAGGTGCTTGCTAAACGTTTGAGTGTGGTTATGGGGAAGATTAACACAAAGTCCCAAAATGCCTTTATAAAGGGAAGACAAATACTTTACTCTGTTCTCATTAATGTATGCTTGGAGAGTGGAATTAGAGGCAGTGTTCTAGGCATCCTTTGCCAATTGGATATGGAGAAGATTTTTGACCACGTCAATTGAGGTTTTTTGATATATATCCTTGATAGGTTTGGTTTTGGAGATAAATGGTGCAAGTGGAATATGGATGAAGCATTCCATATCTTCAGCTAGATTTTCAGTCATGTAACACCCCGTTCCCGTAGGATAGAGATGTTACTAACGTACATAATAGAATGCCCGGTAAAGAGATTTATATCCTGAAATATCTCATTTATTGCAAACATTAATTAAACTGTACATAACTGTTTTTTAAAACATAAAACTGAAAATGTAAAAATATAACATGAACTAATCCTACGCATGACTTTATCCAAAAATCATAAAAGAAACTAAGTCTTTGCACTAGATTTACTCTTGGTCCTCCAGCTTTATGTCCTCAACATCTGTGACAGTTAAATACAGAAGAGAACAAAGAAACAAAGAAACAAACAAAAATTAGTCGAATACTCAGTAAATAGTACATCATACCGTAAAATATAGCTTAACAAGACTTAATTTTTGAAAGACTCTTCAAACAAACATATATCATTCACAGATTTTCATAGCATGTCTATTCATCATCAACATGAGCGGAAACATACATAATCATGGCGAACATATAAACATAAATGCATAATTTACTTGTTTATTTGTTTTTCACTTATTATATGGTGAACCACGCTTGAGTCCGTTGCACCCCATAACTTGTCATAATATAGAGTGGAACACGCTTGAGTCCATGGTACCACATAACATAACTTGTAATGAATACGTTTAGGTCCGTGTCATCTTTACCATAACTTGTGATGAACACGCTTAGGTTCGTGTCATCCTTAACATAAATTATGATGAACACGCTTTGGTTCGTGTCATCCTTAACGTAAATTGAAGTTAAATACGCTTAGGTCCGTGTTTCACTTAACATTTGGTGAACCACACTTAGGTCCGTGGCACCGTCTTAATATAGTTTGTGGTGAACACACTTAGGTCCATGTTACCCTTAAACATCTTATCCTTCTTAATGCATGAGAACTTATTTAATATCATGAACTTTTCTAGCATGACATATACTTATAAATGGCATAGCATAACATGGCATATCCTTATACATGGCATAGCATAACATGGCATATTCTTGTACATGGCACAATATGATCTAAACATAAACATTCTATGGCATACATGATTTGAGATCTATATGAACTTTACGTAACATACTTGATCTAAATGACATTATATAGCATATATGATTTACTCACTACATGAACATGGCATGCATGATCTAGGTACTACATGAGCATGGCATACATAATCTAGCTACTCTATTACATGGCATACTTGACTTGATGAACATCTCATGGCTTCCATATGATTTTAGAATTATTCACTCCATCAAACAACAATTCATTCATACAAGCATAATGTCATAATTCATCAAAAATCATGAATGGAATCTAACCCTAACTTAGCTCGTAGCGTAGCGTAGACAAACATCATATTTTCATATACCATTAGAGAATTTACAGTACACATGCAATTATATGATCATTCTAATTACCTCCTAACGCTGCTTCCAAAATCTCACGTCGTAGCTTGTAACCTATACGAGACACTAATCGTTACTAACTTTTCTAGAAAAACATATCGTAGCATTCTAAATACTTAAAATAATACCAAAGAGATAATTTAATAAATATTCATATATAAACAGATTACATAAAATAATATTATTCCAAAACTCATATCATATTACTTAATATTCTGTGTAAACATATATCTTAATAATTTTATAAAAACTAGTTAAAGGTCAATCAGAATATTAACTAAGATAATAAGCTGAAACAATATAAAAGAAGACTTTAAAATATGCTTAAAAGCCCTTAAATATTTTATATAAAAAATGAGTCTAAGACTAATATATTTATTTAAGTAAAACTTTGGTCTGATTTAAATTTCAGCCCAGCCCTAATTACAGAAAAAACCCATTTAAAGTTACTAGAACAGTTTCTGTAAATACAACTAGCCCATTAAAATAAACAAGCCCACAAGAAATCAACTCACTTAACTATTAAGATAAATTTCTGAAATATACTAGAATCAAGCCCAATTTAAAACAAACCGCCCCGGTTTAAAATTAACTCCAGTCATACAGCAAAGCCCATGTAAATAAAAACACTTTTAAAGCCCATTAAGTCATATACCCTTAAAAGGCTGGAAGTATAATTGGCTTGTTGGAAACTCAACAACAAAGTTTTATGGGCACAAATGGAATTTCACCATCAATGAGATCTAGAGACTTCTTACTGGAGTTAAAATATAAGGTTTGAAAGTCAAGTTGGTGATACACGACAAAGCTCATGGGGTATTTTTGGAATTACTCAAAACAACATGGATATTTTGGGAAAAAGCAGAAATAAACCATAAAAGGAGACCCCATGTTTCAGTTTGACCGACTGGAAAATTAAGCCCAACGCCCACTTCCTTAAACACAATTTATTTCTAGAACTCCAAAGGCTGGAAAAACATGAGAGTAAAAGACAGCATGTGATATCAGTGAGAGTAAAGTAGATGAAAAAGCAAGGGTGCGAGGCAAGAGAGAGAGATCCTGTCAGGAACTTACTGAAAATGGTTGGCGGTGGCTGGAAAAAATGAGGGGGCTGCGCAAGTAAGTTTCTCTATGTGTCAACTAGATTTTCTTGTGTTTAAAACTGAAGGTCCCATGGGATTTTTATAGATGAGGGAGAGGGAGATGCCGTGTGTCTTGAGGATAAATTGGATAAAGTTTGAATTTGAAGTGTTGGTTCTAATTTAGGAATCTATTCAAACTGGAAATTAAAGATAACTATAATGATAAGGAGACTTCCAAATGAAATACAACTCTTCTAAATCTGATCCACTGTTAAATTACGGAAGTAATAATAAAAAAAAATCAAAATAATGAAAATAAATAAATAAATCATACTTTTAGGATCGGATGTTACAGCACCCCAGCTGGTTTTTTAAATAGCCCTCGGGGACTGAGATAAGGGGATCCGTTGTCCCCTTTTCTATTTGTTTTAGTTATGGATGTGGTGAGTAGAATGTTGAAGGCGGCAGTGGATAGGGTTTTAATCTCGGGCTTCTTAGTGTGGAGAATCAGTAGATCACCTTCTTCTTCATTGTGATGTGTCGAAGGCTTTGTGGGATGAGGTTTTTACCAAGCTTGGCATTGCTTGGATGATGCCCAAGAGTGTGGTGAATCTTTTGGCCTGTTGGAGAGGGATTCAAGGAAATCATCAAATAGCGGTTGTTTGGAAGATGGTTCCTCTTTATCTTATGTGGTGTATTTGGAATGAGAGGAATGATCGTTGTTTTAACAATAGAGAACACTCGGTGGATGGGATTTTTTTCATTCTTTGTTGCTTTGGGCTTCAGTTATTGTAGTGGATGGGTTCAGTCCCAATGACTTTCGTTCTGTTTTTCAGCTTTAGCTTGTAATTAGGTGTTTTCTCTTTTATACTTCCTGTATACTTGGGCTATGCCTAATTACGTGATTTCAATAAATTTCTTAGTTAAAAAAAAAAAAAAAAAAAAATGAAAGATGCAATCAAACTATATATTTGTGAGTTGACCAACATTTGCTTTACTGTACTTGAATAGTTAAATGAAATAGCTCTCAATGTCTTATTCTCATTATGGTGAAGATAATCATCTAACCATTTTGAAGTTACTGGGATAATTATATTGTTACAAACGAGTATTGTCATGCAATTGTAATAGATTTCATTATACATTGAAATATCAAGTTGATATGAGAATCACTTACTGTGGAAATAACTTGGCTTGTATGGTTTCAGATGAGATCTCTTATAAATTTGTAGGTGAAAACAAAATGTAATCCTTTTTTTTTGTAAGTAAAAATATTATATATATCAATAAGAGTAACCAAGTACACTGGACGTATACAAGAAAAAACCTAGCCCATACTAGAGTGCCCCAAATCACCCAAAAGCCTGTGAAAACTACCCTAAATACACCAAACCTGAATTGGAATGGAACACACCTCCCAAATTCCAGCCCCTTGTTTCCTGTACACCAGACCCTCTACAAGACTGTCTTCACAATGCCCTCCCTTTAGTTTTCCCTCAACTTGAATTACCTCTCGTAGCATTGTAGTTAATTGCCCATGAAAGACGTTTTAACTCCCTGCTTTTCTTGAAATTTGATTTGATTTCCAGCACGTGGCTCGCCTCAATCACAGTGAATAGAGCTTTAATTTGATCTTCATATGCATCATTTGAAATCCAAGGCTTAGAGTTGGGAGTGCAGTTGGGTACTGTGTCTGGGGATAATGTTGCTCCCTTGGTTTCTCTTCATCCATAAATAATATAGCGGGTTCACCATCGGATTGGGTTCTTAATAAAGTTAACGGGTTTAAGCAAATCATGGNTCAAGTGAGTTGGCAAAGGGCTTTTCTACACCGTCACAGATAGGGTCATTGGACACCGGCATCTTTTAGTGCTTTCCCTACATGTTCCATTTTTGAGAGAGCAGTAGGATCTAACAAAGTAGAACTATAATGATTGTCGGGGGGTGAAGCAATTTTCAGCAATGACATCATCAATGGAGGGGAGGAACCTTTTATGGTAACAGAAACAATGGACAGCAACCATTTAGTTGTCAAGGAGACTCGGGATTTGTCGTTGGTGCCTAGTGTGTAGAAAGGCTTAGAGTTGGGAGTGCAGTTGGGTACTGTGTCTGGGGATAATGTTGCCTAGTGTGTTGGGTTGGTGCAGTTGGGTTGGTGCCTAGTGTGTAGAAAGGCTTAGAGTTGGGAGTGCAGTTGGTACTGTGTCTGGGGATAATGTTGCTCCCTGGTTTCTCTTCATCCATTAAATAATATAGCGGGCTACACACTAGGCACCAACCCAACTGCACCAACCCAACACACTAGGCAACATTATCCCCAGACACAGTACCCAACTGCACTCCCAACTCTAAGCCTTTCTACACACTAGGCACCAACGACAAATCCCGAGTCTCCTTGACAACTAAATGGTTGCTGTCCATTGTTTCTGTTACCATAAAAGGTTCCTCCCCTCCATTGATGATGTCATTGCTGAAAATTGCTTCACCCCCCGACAATCATTATAGTTCTACTTTGTTAGATCCTACTGCTCTCTCAAAAATGGAACATGTAGGGAAAGCACTAAAAGATGCCGGTGTCCAATGACCCTATCTGTGACGGTGTAGAAAAGCCCTTTGCCAACTCACTTGAGGCCTTCGAACCCGTAGGATCTACCCCTCCCTCCCTCATCCTTTTTTGACCCACCACCGAAACCTATTCCTCCCTCTTGGAGTCTTGAAGAAATATGCTATCATTGTACATTGTTGTGAATATTGTGGTGTGATAAGTCCCTAGTTCTCTTCTAAAATAACCTATCAAAAAGAAAAAAAAAAAAGTTCTCTTCTAAAATATAAAATTATATTTAGTGAAGTTACAATGTAGAAACAAGGCTTTTAATTAAATAAAAAATGAATATATGAGTGTAGGATTGATTGGACCTTTATTTTTTACTTGTTTGTGATAGGCCGTAATGTTTCCTTTTCCATATGCTTCTTTTCATTTGACTATATCTCCTTTATAGCGACTCCTGAGATAAGCTACGAATCCAAATAAAATACGAATTGCTTCCTTCCTAATTCATTTTTCTGGATGCCCAAATTTCAATAATTATTTCTGTTGCATCCTCTTTGTTAAAGAAATTTCTTTTCGCTACAGAGATTATTGATGAACTGGTGAAGAGTGGTAAAGAGATAGAGGCTGTGTATTTTGCTTATGAGGCTGGTTTGACTGAAAGATTTCCTCCGGTTTCTCTGATCAAATTGCACCTCAAGAACTCCAAAAAGAATGCTAGCACCATATTGAAGAATGGCAATAACAGCATGGCTGCAACAGTATGTGTAACACTTGCAAATTTAAGTTTGCCAATAATTTATGTTGTCACATTAGAGTTTATGTACTAGTTACACGATTCCTTACCATAAATCAACCTTTTAGGAGGAGTCGAGCACTCTGGAGTTGAATTCCATTAGAGCAATCATCAAATGTGTTGAAGACCACAAGCTTGAATCAGAGTTTTCCCTCGATAGCTTGAGGAAGCGGGTTACTCATCTGGAGAAAGCCAAGGCAGAACGTAAGAAGAGTTCGTCAGCAGCTGGTAAGCCTCAAAATAAGAGAGCTTATGGTGCCAGTGGTGGCCGGGGCGGCGGACCACCTTCTTTCCGTCCATCCAAAGCAGCCAAATTTAGTAATACCTACCCTTCCTCCTTCAGCCGGAGGAACCCAGCTCCTCCTGCACAAAGCCCGACTGCAAGATATACTGGGCCATATAACTATCCTAGCCATAGTGTATATGAGGGTCCCAGTGCAACCCCTTATGCTTCCAGCTACGGTGTGCCCCACAGTCAAAGTCCTGCAATTCCCAGACAACACTACTCACTTCCTGTTGACGGTATAAGCGCTGCTGGCTATCGGGCTGGTGGTTCTTATGGAGCCCAGACTAGCTATGGTGGTTATGATTACGGCACTGCTGCTCCACCCTCTTACCAACCTTCATCATATACACAATAATTCAGAAGCAGGAATAGCTAGATATTAGAGGTTGGTTTTTTTATTTGTTTGTTGGAGAGGGGCTCCTCGTTTGAGAATGCCGTTTTATCTTCTTTTTTTTTTTTATCCTTTGTTTTCGGCTGCCCTCCTTGGTGGTTTGACCGGGAGTAACTCAAGGCTCCCCATGGATTATATACCTTAAATGAAGTAAAGGTGGATTTGATTATCATGAGTCCACAGATTTTTGTGGATTTTTTTTTTATTTCTTCGGAGGTGATTTATTTGACTTACTTTTCCCGGTGAAATTGAACATTTCCAGTTTGGTTGGAAAGTAGGTGCTGAATGGCGAATACTGTCGGTGGGTTTCCCTATAAAATAGTAATCCAGTTTTGGAACTGCTAGCAGTCGCCACATGCAACCGGGAGGTAAACGCTTGTACGGATTGACTAAAAAAAAGTTATAAAAATAATTTTTTTTTATATGGGTCTTATATTAATTCATTTTTTTCAAAACGACTGCACGCCGCTTGCACAACCACGACTGCAAATATCATTTCTCATTCAGTTTACTAATAATTGCTTCCTTAATCATTAAGTAAAATAAAAAATAAAAAAAAAATCAAATACAAAATATCTAGTAAATAGGTAGTAAAATAGTAGGAATTCTATTCATTTTAGGGACTCTTTTTACATTGAGATCGAGCTGTAGGGGTTACCCAAATGATTTTTCCCTTCTACCGGAGATGTGCATGCATCTTTTCTTGAACAATGTCACCATTAATCCTCAATCTAACCATTAAACAACAAATCCCCACTCTTTTCATACAATTTAACACAGGAAAAATTTAGTTGCAAGCAGAATTATGTATTAATATGTGTATCAATTTTATGCGATTAGTCAATAAGTAGATTTTATTAAAAATAATATTAATTTAAATTTTAAATATGATGAAATTAATATTAATATATAGATTAGTACACAACTTTATTTATAAGTATCAAAATTTACACAAAACGAAAGAGAGCCTAAATAATCACTATTAACAGAACGTGGTATTTACGTGATAGGCCACCATTAAAGACTGTTATTTGAAATAAATCGGCACTGCAGCACTCTTGGGAAGATAGAGTTTTTTTTTTTATTATTATGTATAAGTAAAATTACGTATTAATTTATATATTAATATTAATTTATTTATATTAAAATTTAAATTAATATTATTTTAATTAAAATTTATTTTTTATCAATTATATTAAATTAATATATATATATTAATACGTAATTATATTTATAATTAAATTTTTTCGGTGAAGATGTTATCGCGAAGAAACGTGAAAAAGATAGGAATCTGTCCAATCATGTTCTTCCCAATAAGAGGCAGGCTTTTAGGATGAAAAATTCTAAACATAAGGCCTACATCACACATCACCTATTTTTTTAATTTTTTTAATTTTTTTATTTTATCAAATATTTGTCATATAAATAATAAATAGAAAAATTAAAATATTTTAAAAAGAAAAAATCTAAAAAAAAATTTTAAAAAAATTTAAAAAAATAAAAAATATGTGGTGTGTGGTGTAGGGGCTTATGAGTAGCAATGCTCTTTTATAATTACGTATCCAGAATGGGACAGCACGGCGTCGGCTACTGCCTGCGCAAATGGTACAAATCATTCCATGCTGCAAACATTATTAGAATAATACTAAAGCCACCGCTAGTGGCTCCCAGCGCGGGAGCCACTGCTGGTTAAAAAACTTTTTTTTTTTAATTTTTTATTTCTTAATGATTAAGAAAAAGTTATTTAATATTATTATATATTTTTTATATTTTTTAAAAACATTTTAAAGTATTAAAAAATGATTTAAAAAAAAAAAAAAAATTTCTTTTGCCTTGCGGTGACTCCCAGCGGGAGCCACCAGCGGTGGATGTAACACCACTCATATTATTATTTCCCCAATTATTTAGAACATATTAGGACGTATACACATTCTCTAACACGTTTCCTTTCGCATCTTATCTCTTTTCTTTTTCCTTTTTTCGTTGCTATTTAATGACCATTCAAAATAAATACCCCAAAAGAGCTCCATCATCGAAAGACTCTCCCTCACCTCTAATTATCTATCTGCTTAAGACACAAAAAGTCCCATTTTTAGTTACAGTGCTTAGTATTTGTTTAATATTAATTAATTAGCGCCGAAAGGGATATGACTCCCCAGCAGTGGCCGGTTTGGTTTTGGTTCTGCTTCGTTGGCAATTATTTATTTATTTTTGTCATTTACCAAACGTGGAAAACCACGGGCTTCTCGTTTGGTTATTATACTCGTTGGCTGTACACAATTTGCTGTGCCACTGTGGCATTAAAAATGACTCTTCTTTGATGCAACAGTCCTTGTGGGTAAGCAAATTATTTTATAAAGAGTTTTACTATATATACAAGCACAGTTGCGCACTAATCTATATATCAATACTGATTTATTCATACTTAAAATTTAAATTAACACTGTTTTCAATAAAATTTACTTTTTGACCAATCACATCATATTAATATACAGATTAGTGCACAATTGTGCTTGCAACTATATTTTTCCTTTTATAAATAAATGTAATTAAATGTGAAGCGTCATATTTATTTTATAATTAAAAAATATTAAATTGAACTTATAATATTAAATAAATATATATATATATATATATATGCCAATATGTGACAAGGATGCTTGAATGAGAGATCAAGCCAATAATAGGTCTAAATTGTTTCTCATCATGGAATTTATTAGAAGCATCCATGCTTACCTCGAATCAGAGGGCCACTTCATGAAAGATTGCCGTTCTCACATGACCGTCCGATGCTTTGATTCTCTCTCTGTCTATGTATATAGATCGTGTGTGTGTGTGTGTGGGTCAGTAGTTTTAAATAAGCGGTGCAAACAACAAAGACGCAGCCTGACCGAGAGAGGAGAGAGATGGCAACTCCCAGCAATGGCAGCTCGGACTCTTTTGTCAAGATGCCAACCATAAAGTTCACGAAGCTGTTCATCAATGGAGAATTTGTTGACTCCGTTTCAGGTTTCTCAGTTCTCTATCTCCTAGCTATCTAGTTCCACCGCACTAGTTTCTCTAAGTCATATACTCCTGTCTTGTGTTTACTTCGATCGTATTCGCAGATTTCCCAACTTTATTTGTTGACAGTACTCCTCTGCACCCCTTTCAAAGAAAAAAAAAAAAAAAACTCCTCTGCACCAGGCAAACCATATTCGTTTCATCTATTTTCCTCAACTTTTTCAGCATCGATCTTAGTTAGTCTTGGATAAGTACGTCTTGAATTGAACTTTTCCTGAATATTTATGTGTCTGATGTATGTATGCGTAAAAGGAGTTGTCATAATGCTGAGATCTGAGAAGTTTGGTTTCATTGCGAAGATAATCTCAATCAATCTTGCCTTAAAAAGAAAAGAAGATTGATCCAATTTTCTGGACTGTACTTAAGAGAGCCCCTTTCTTTTTGAAGGATTAATAGATTGTTCGATATAATATTACAAACCACCCAACCCAACCGATAGAAAAACCAGTCGGCAGCAAAATTACCAGAGTACCGCATGTTTCATTGTCATTTCATTTCACTTTACATTACACAGTACCGATAGGCCATGAAACCTACTCCATTTAGTTGTGTTTTCAAGGATGATGATGTATGGAGGAACATATATGTTAGCTAGAGTACTATAGTAATTGAATTTATCTGTGGGAAACTCTTCCAACCAAAAACAAAACAAAAACAGGAAAGACTTTCGAGACTATAGATCCAAGAACCGAGGAGGTGATTGCGAGGGTGGCGGAAGGGGACAAGGAGGATGTCAATTTGGCCGTGGAGGCTGCGCGTGGAGCTTTCGATCATGGTCCATGGCCCCGTTTGCCCGGCTCTGTACGTTTTCCTCTCTTGGGTCATTATTTGTCGTTTAGTACTTTACTGTAGACTATTTATGTTTGAATTACTCGTTAACGTTTGGAGTTCTCCAAGATTGTCTATCGGTTTTCTTTACATAATGTGGTTGATATTGATTAGTCTTTTGGAAAGAAGTCTTCTGGTGTCACGGGCGTGGTGGACACGGGAACCCAACTCCCCCCATTCAAAGATATATATATTTAGAGGGAGAGAGAGATTATATATAGTCAAGAGGTGAGATTTTGGATTAAATATCAGTGGGCAGTGGCTTAATTCTGTAGCCCTCAGTCTATTGCTTAAAGTCCTCGTCCAACTTAACCCCTAGACCGGGGTTTAGTGCTTTTACCTTACATTTATTTTCCACAAGGAAGTTGCTACCTCCACAGATTCAGAATTCCACTAACGATCAGTCAAAACCTTTTTTTTTTTTTTTTAAATAGCTTTTTCTTTCACCATTTTTAAAACTATTTAGACATTTTTTTAAAATAAAAAAAATCACATATTCATTTAAAAATACTTACTTAATGACTAAGTAATTTTTTTTAAAAAAAAAATTTTTTTTTTTCGATAAAATCCTTTGTGAAACTAGCATATTCCTTTCCACAATTGCATTTTTCCTCTGCCCATCTGAAGTCAACTTGACGTTTAAAGTTTAAAAGAGATAAAGAACAGTACTGAACAGAGGCGGCATTTAATTTTTGGCAAATGTTGCGTATAAACTGACATAGGGACAGTGTAACGCCCCAAGCCTCCTTGAATTCTTACATCCTTGTCGAGCTAGCTAGCAATCTATCCGTGTCCGTATCAGGATTAATTTTTAGACGGCTCAGGGAGAATATCTAAACTGATTCCAGTACTGCCGTACGCGTAGACATTTAATTCATTCTCTCTAATTAGCTAATTATCATGACTGGATGAATATTTATATAGTACTCAAGATTTTTATTTATAAGCTAGCTATTTGATTATCATCCTTTGACCAATTTTTTTGTGAAAACATTTAAACAGTTGAAAATATTTTATTTATTTATTAATTATTTAATGCGGAATTAAAAGTTAATTAAATACAATGAAAAGTTGATCAAAATACTTGCAAATAATATTACGTACTCGTCTTATAAATTAATTAATATATTTATGGGTAGGTGACCTCCGTGATAATTAATTAGAAGTAAATTGGTGTCCTTCTACATTAAGTAAGAAGATCAGTTTATAAGCATTTTTAATTACAGTGATTTGGGGCGATTTTGTCACATGAGTAGAAACCATATTAAGGAAAAGATAAAAACATTCCACGTAAATGCATGTGACGAAAAAACTTTCCTGTCATATTGGATAATATAAAGATGTTTTGAGCTAGCGTACCCTGTCGTCTACCCCCAGACTTAAATGGTCATTTATTTATTTACTTTTTCCTGGTCTGTTCTTGAACATCTTGGTGTATATATGATCATGTGGGTGCATGTCTCTTTTTCATTAATTTACGTTGATATAATATTATCCATGAATCCTGCTCTTATTCTTTAATGGGATAAGGGTAGTAGAGATGTACCATATAGCTTAAGTCTTATCTTAATATTTTTAACGTACATGCGGGTACGTATAACGTACTTATTAGTAGTATACTTAACCTATATATAATATATATATATCATGTATATATGTTAGTACATCCCCACTGGCTCATAATGGGCTCATAACACGTAAGAATGTCGTGTAAACATTTCTTTTTTGTTTTTATTTGTTCAAATTAAAGAAAAAGAAAACTAATAATTGGGGCTTTTTTTTAATGAATTATAGGAGAGAGGAAGGATTATGATGAAATTTGCAGATTTGATTGATGAACATGTAGAAGAATTAGCTGCCTTGGAGACTATTGATGCTGGGAAATTGTTTGGTCTAGCTAAGTTACTAGACGTTCCTTCGGGAGCAAAAACCCTACGATACTATGCGGGTGCAGCTGATAAAATTCATGGGGAGGTGTTGAAAATGTCTCGAGAGTTTCATGCTTATACATTGCGTGAGCCGATTGGTGTCGTAGGACTCATCATTCCCTGGAATTTCCCAACTACCATGTTATTTAGCAAGGTTAGCCCTGCCTTAGCTGCCGGCTGCACTATGGTCGTCAAGCCCGCCGAGCAAACACCCCTTTCAGCTCTTTACTATGCTCATCTTGCTAAGCTGGTACGTATATATGTTCCCAATTAATTTAGATCAAGAATCAATCGATCCATGTATGGTTGTAACTAATATGTCCATGTAGCTTGTTCCTTCAATTCTTGATCATTTTTCTCCTTTTACATTTTGTATAAATAACTTTCTTGGTTAATTAAGGCTGGTATCCCAAATGGAGTTCTAAATGTTATCACGGGATTTGGATCGACTGCTGGTGCTTCCATTAGCTCTCATATGGACATTGATGGGGTAATTTTTAGTATTTAATTACTTTGATATCTGTGTTAATTAATTATTAAATATTTTGGAAAAGTCTAGGGCCATGCACTTCTATATTAGTACTTCAGTTGCATCTTCATTAATCTAGTACTACTTTTTCTCATTATTTAGGTCAGTTTCACTGGTTCCACGAAAATAGGACGTGAAATAATGCAGGCTGCAGCAAAAAGCAATTTAAAAGTGGTTTCACTTGAATTGGGAGGCAAGTCACCCCTTGTAATTTTTGACGATGCTGATGTAGAAAAAGCTGCTCAACTTGCTTTGTTGGGCATTCTATTTAACAAGGTGAAATGGGTTTCCTTTAATCTTTTCACTTTAGATTTATTGCATTTTAATTAGAAAACTAATAAGGGTAGAAAAATGTGGCTTGCATGATTGTTTCTTTTTCTTCCTATATATGTTTTTTTCAGGGAGAAATATGTGTGGCAAGTTCTCGCGTTTTTGTTCAAGAAGGAATCTACGATGAATTTGTGAAGAAGTTAGTGGAAAAGGCAAAAGATTGGGTAGTTGGGGATCCTTTTGATCCTAAAGTAAATCAAGGACCCCAGGTAATTAAGAATCGTTTCAACGCAATATTGCATGGGCGGGCGTGTGACTTGTATATATAGATCAGTAATACGAGGCCATGCATCTTTCTATGTGCAGGTTGACAAGAAGCAGTTTGAAAAGATCCTTTTCTATATAGATCATGGAAAGAGAGAAGGAGCAACCTTGTTAACCGGTGGTAAGCCTGTGGGGGACAAGGGCTACTATATTGAGCCAACCATTTTCACAGATGTTAAGGTGCTTGTGTATTCGATTTCAAAATCTCGTTCCTTTTTGGTCGTACCTACCAAACATAATAAAAAGAATCCTTTGAAACTTTCTCAGGAAGACATGCTAATAGTGAAAGATGAAATATTTGGACCTGTGATGGCGCTCATGAAGTTCAAGTGAGTATTTATTTCAGTCTTCCTTTTCTATATTTATACTGTGTTTTTAAAATATTTATTTTGCTTTTAGAGAAACTCAGTAGAACGACTATAAATGCTGTTAAGTACAATAGTATTTTGAACGCTTACATGCATGCAGAACGATTGATGAGGCGATTAAAAAGGCCAACAACACAAAATATGGACTTGCAGCAGGTATCGTGACCAATAACTTAGACGTGGCTAACACAGTGTCAAGATCAATCCGTGCCGGGGTCGTTTGGATCAATTGCTATTTTGCTTTCGACAGAGACTGCCCTTATGGAGGGTACAAGATGAGTGGATTTGGGAGAGATAATGGTTTAGAAGCCCTTCACAAGTATCTTCAAGTTAAATCAGTTGTAACACCCATTTACAACTCTCCTTGGCTTTGAATCAGTGTGGTTAATTCGGTTTGACAAATGGCCATAACACAGAGCTAGCTACCAGATAATCAAAAGATTTTGATTTTTTTTTTTCTAATCTTTTTCAAGCATATAATAATTATGGATCGATGCCTTACAGTACTGGCCGATCAATCCGATAGGGAATATACGTAATTTCAGTTTCTTGTGAAACTAGATGGGCAGGATATATATTGTATTATATCTCTGAAATAATGCAAACATGATCAAATAAAAGATTGCAGTGCTTTAATGATTAGTGAAGTACTCTTAATTATTAATATTATAGAAAATTGCTCATAGAATTAGCAGGGTGGTTTGCACTAGTCCATTAATTTTCTCTTCTTCTCTGATATGTTATTTTTGTGTTTGTTTTTTCTTTTCTTTTTTCCATCCCCGGCCCTTGATCTCTGATCATGATCAGTAGGTGTTTATCAATTATGACACGCGGGGAATTTGAATGTGGCAAACACGGTGTTAATTACATCAATTTGTGTGGGCACCATTTGAATCAATTTTTACAAGCAGTCTTGGAACATTTTTTTCAAAAATAAAAATGAAAATTATTAAAAGCAAAATATTTTAAAATTAGTTTTGAGTGTCTAGCCTCGATCCACAAAAGTTAAGACCATCTCGACCACTTCTGTTAAGAATGGCTAGACCGCCTCTAAAAGTTAAGGGAGTGGCCGCACCAACCCCGTATAATCTTTCTAGGTTGTGCAACCATTCCTTTGGTTTTTGAGGTGGCCTAGGAAACAAAGGTGGCTAGATTGTTGAAGACAGATGAGCGACTACAGTAATTTGAAAAAATAAATGTTAATTTGAGATCTGTAGTATACTATTTTTAAAGTAATAATTGCCCCTACTCGAAAGAGTTTGCTATCTAGGTTACAAGCAATTCACCTCTAAGATACAATAAAATCACCAACTGCAAATAGTAATTATGAAGTTTTTCTTTTAGAGTTTCTCTAAAAAATTGTGTATGAGACTGAAAATATGAGAGAATAGAATTAATCATATTCGTGGGTTACATTCTTTATTTATAGAACATGAAAATGAAGTAACAGGTTGTAAAAAATTACAACTCTTAACTTGTGGCTTTTCAACTCTCAATTGTTACTTTAAAGGGTATAACATTTCACTTAAAGACTATTAAGGCCTCCAGCCACAAGGACGACAAAAACATTCCACGTCCCTCTAATGTGCTGCAGGCCTCTAGCCACAACGGTGACAATGATGCCCCTACACCATGCTCCACTACTATACTGCAGGCAATATAATACTTTGGCACAACCTCTGCCAACAGTAGCCAATGAAGGGAATCTCAACACCTAGCACTCTCTAGAATATTTCTATAACCAACCTACTGATTTGTAAACATATGAGTAGTTTGTATGATCTGTGTAAATAGGCTTTCTTGATGAGAAATTTGTATATTTATATAGGTGCAAAATACATTGTAAAGTAGAGTGATAGAGAATGAAATCAAAGGCTTTTTAGCTACGCCTTTCTTCAAACAGTTTATGTGCATTTTCTTTTATATTATTTCTAGCTTGATTTATCATGGTATCAAAGCTTTGAAAAGAATCATCATCCCCTTTTGCTTCAAATCTCAGCCATGGCCTCTCCTGAAAACTCAAATATCTCTTCTTCATCCCACCAACCCCCTCCATCTTCTTCGATTCTTAATTCCTCTTCTCATTTCATCACTATAAAACTGACCCTAGATAACTATCTACTTTGGAAGGCATAAATTGTGCCATTTCTTATAGGACATCAACTGTATGAATACGTTGATGGCTCTCTTCCCCACCCCCCCCCCCCCCCCCCCCCCCCCCCCCCCCCCCCCCCCCCCCCCCCGGCGGCCCCCAATCCATGCTTAATAATCTACCTAACCTAGCGTCTTCCAAGTGGGTCTTTCAAGACCAACTCATAATCTCAGCAATCAATGCTTCTCTTTTTGATTCAGTGCTTGCTAAAGTCCTCTCTTGCTTTATCTCTCACGAGATTTGGTCTACTTTGTTTGAACATTGTTTGCTGCACAATCCACAGCACACATCATGCAAACCAAGTACCAACTTGCTACTCTAAAAAAGGGTTCTTCCTCCATTACAGAATACTTTAACAAAGCTACATCCCTCTCATCTACCCTTGATGCCGCCGCTGGTCGACCTCTCTCCCCATCTGAATTCACCATCCACCTTCTTCCTGTCCTTAGTTCTAATTATGAATCTCTAGTTACATCCCTTACCACTCAACCAAACCCTCTTTCCACTCCACAAATTTACAGTTATTTGTTGAATCATGAGTCTTGTTTGTCACACCAAACTATCACTTTGATTTCAGGAACATCTCTTGCAACACATGCTACTACAGTTCACCCACCTAGTTTCCAACCAAACCTTGGCAGAGGCAATCCTTCTAGAGGACATCGAGGCCGTGGTCCCACTAGAGGAGGTTCTCAACCATTTTCCAATCGATCCTTACAACAACGTCCAATATGCCAGAAACTTGGTCATTCTGCCTTAACGGCCTATTACCGATTTGATCAAGCTTATCAAGCCCCACCACCCTCCTCATTTATTTTACCTCACCCATCACCTCAAATCTCTCCCCTAGCATCACTTTCACATACTTGGTTTCCAGACACTACCACCATGAACCACTTTACATCAGAGTTCTCCAATCTCAACTTGGACTCTACGGCCTATCAAGGACTTGATCAATTTAGTATTGGTGATGGGTCAACCTTACCAATATAGAATATTGGAACAGCTCATCTTCACTCGGCTTCGGGGAAATTTCTTCTCTCTCAATTACTTCATGTTCCCTCTATTACTAGAAATCTCATTTCTGTTCTTCAATTTTGTTTAGATAATTCTGTATTTTTTGAATTTCATTCCAATTCTTTTTTTGTGAAGGATTTTTGCACTCGAGCGACTCTACTTCAAGGCCATGTTAGAAATGGATTGTATGAACTTCCATCGGATGTCACGACAACACCTCAAGCATGCATTGGTAAATAGACCTCTTCTTAAACTTGGCATAATCGACTTGGTCACCCGTCTCCTAGGACAACATCCTTCACTATCAATAGCTTTGATCTTCCTGTAATGTCTAAATCCCCTATGTCATCATGTCAAGCTTGTCCACAAGCAAAATCCCATGTTCTTCCCCACCCCCCTCACCATCTAGTCACTTAAGCCTTTCTTTTTACTGTTTTTAGATGTTTGGGGACAAGCTCATGTGCCCTCCTCCAATGGTTTTTGGTTTTATCTTTCCATCATTGATGACTTTTCTAAATATATATGGATGTTTCTTTTACAATCTAAATTAGATATCTCTAAAATTTGCTTAGCCATTTTTAAATATGTGAAAATTTTATTTTCATCAACAATTCATTACATCCAATCTGATTGGGGGGAGAGTTTCGGCCCCTACAAAAAATTTGCCAATCTCTTAGCATACATCATCATGTTACATGCCCCTACTCTAACTAGCAAAATGGTACAGTTGAATGTTGACATCAACACATTGTCGAAACTGGCCTCTCATTACTTGCTCATGGCTCAGTTCCCCAACAATATTGGGCCGAGGCCTTTCAAACCGTTGTGTTCTTAATTAATCGGATGCCTGCCCCCACTTTGCAAAATCAATCTCCATTTCAAGTTCTTTTTCATAAACTTCCCGACTACAACTTTCTAAAAACCTTTGAATGTCTATATTGGCCCAATTTAAGGCCTTTCAACCGTCACAAATTGGAATTCCGCTCTCGACCTTGTGTTTTCATAGGTTATTCTCTGGATCATAAAGGCTATAACTATCTTCACATACCCACGGGTCGTATCTACATTTCTTGGGATGTCCAATTTCATGAAACTACCTTTCCTTTTGCCCAGTCTAGCCCAAGTCTTCCCCATACCTCTCTGCCTACATGCCCACTCCCTTTACCTTAGCCCATTACAAATTAGTCTCACCCACTTCCCATTTTAGCCTCTGACCTCTTTGGGCTCTAATACTCTTCAGCCCACTACCTTAGCCCCAGTCTACATGACAAACCTTAGCCCAACACCTCAAAATTTAACTTCAGCCCAACTTCCCTTACACTCTCTCGAGCCCTATTCTGTCATCCCCAAGGGTATCTTCCGAGCCCCAGTTTGCACCGCATCCTTCCACTTCCAATCCCTCAACTCCTTCTACTTTACTTAATCCTCATCCCATGCGAACTTGTTTGCAGAATCACATACAAAAGCCCCTCCAACGTACTGACGACACCATCCCATGGCCTACTCCCAAACCCTTTCTTCATCTCATGGCTTCTCATGTTGATCCTATCTAGTCCTGTGACCCACCCTCCATTCCTGAAGAACCACACTCCTTCTCCGAGGCCTTTAAGTATTCTGTGTGGTGTAAAGCCATGGCCAATGAGTTCCATGCACTCCTATAGAACCACACATGGGACTTCGTCCCATCTTCCTTCTCGTTCAATATCCTCGGTGCTAAGTGGGTACTCAGAACCAAACGTCATGCTAATGGCATCCTTGAGTAGCATAAGGCACAACTCGTTGCCAAAGAGTTTTATCAGTAGGAAGGTTTGGATTTCTTTGAAACCTTTAGTCTCGTTCTAAAACCCATCACTATCCATTTAATAATTTCCATTGCAGTGTCTTCCAGGTGACCGTTGCATCAATAGGATGCTCAAAACACCTTTTTACATGGAGACTTGGAGGAGACCGTCTACATGCAACTACCCCCTGGATTTACAAATCCTAACTATCCTCATCACGTATGTAAGTTACGTAAATCTCTGTATGGTCTTAAACAGGCCCTTAGGACCTGGTTTGCTAAGCTAAGTAATCAGCTTGTTTCTCTAGGATTTGTTGCGTCCAAATTTGACTCTTCACTTTTCATTTACTCCACTACATCTGATGTTATTTTTGTTCTAGTCTATGTGGACGACATAATCATCACAGGGTCCAATTCAAAATTAATCTCTGAATTTTTAGCTACTCTACAAATTTCATTTCCAGTCAACGACTTAGGTCATCTACATTACTTTTTAGGATTGAAATTAATCGTGATACACATGGCTTGTGCATGTCCTAGTCCAAATACATTTATGATTTGTTAACACAGACAAATATGCATAATTCTAAATCAGTGTCCACTCCCATGTCCTCCACTACTAAGTTATCTGCTCTTGATGGGTCTTCCTTTGAAGACCCTCATTTATACCATAGTGTTGTTGGGAGCTTACAATATTTGGCCTTTACTCAACCAAATATCTCCTTTGTAGTCAATAAAATTTGTCAATACATGCATTGTCCTAAACTCTCTCACTGGCAAGCCGTGAAGCGTATCCTTCACTAATTGTGCCTTACTCATAATTTTGGCCTTTATATTTATGCTTCTTCATCCTTTTTCTTATCTACCTTCTCTAATGCTAACTAAGCCGGGTGCCCTGATGACCGTAAGTCCACTGGAGGATTTTACGTGTATTTTGGCTCACATTTAATTTTTTGGGGATCAAAGAAACAACCTAACCTTGCCAGATCATCCACTGAGGCTGAGTATAAGGCTCTTGCTAATACCACTTGTGAAATTATTTGGTTACAATCATTGCTTGGGGAACTTAAGATTTTTCTCTTTGACCCACCAACTTTGTGGTGTGAGTTGGTGCTACATATCTCTCACTCAACCCTGTTTTACACTCTCGCACCAAATACGTTAACCTTGATTATCACTTCGTAAAAGAACGTGTTGATGCAAAGACACTCAAGGTCTCCTTTATCTCTAGTAAAGATCAAATAGCTTATATCTTTACCAAGCCCTTGTCCACTGCCCAATACAATCTGCTACGATCAAGTCTCACCATTTCCTTGGTGCCCCTTGGATTAAGGAGGGCTATTAAGGCCTCCAGCCACAAGGACGACAATAACATACCATGTCCCTCTATTGTCATGCAAGCCTCCAGCCACAACAGTGACAATGCTGCCCCTACACCATGCTCCACTACTATACTGCAGGCAATAGAATACTCTGGCACAACCTCTGCCAACAGCAGCCAATGAAGAGAATATCAACAACCTGTGAAGGGAATCTCGACACCTAGCACTCTCTAGAATATTTCTGTAACGAACCTGCTGATGTGTAAAAATATGAGTGGTTTGTGTGATATGTGTAAAGAGACTTTATTGCTGAGAAATTTGTATACATATAGGTGCAAAATACATTGTAAAGTAGAGCAATAGAGAATGAAATCAAAGGCTTTTCAGCTACGCCTTTCTTCAAATAGTTTATGTGCATTTTCTTTTATACTATTTCTAGCTTGATTTATCAAAGACCAAGGGGTATGCCTAGTCAAGTGGTTAGGCGCTTCCTTTCCCCAATATCTTCATGCATACGAGAATGTATTTTTCAACATAAACCTTCAATTTGGGCAAGTATCTCAAATTCCTAACAAAGTTAATGGTGATCTGGGCTTAAACCAAGATTTTATATGCTAAAATCTAAAATATCATACACATGACTCCATCCAATTCTAGCGAGTAGGGGTGAGCACATACTTAGTTCGGATTCCCCTAAACTCGAACTCCGACTCTAACTTGTCGGAGCGAAGTTGGATTTGGGCTTTTAGTTTTGGGCATTTTTTATCTTCATATTTAGCCCACTTGTGGGCTTTCAAATTTCAATTTTTCAAAAAAATTAAAAACTAAAACTAACTCATTAACTTCTAATTTAATTCTGTACTAATATCTAACTTATTTTTATACTAGACTTATACAAAAGTGTCTAATTACATGTTATCATACTATAGTATTATATATTATTTTTAGTATCTACTTACATGTTATTATTATACATTAGTATTACATGTTATTATACTTTAGTAAATTAGTATGTGTGTTATTAACTTAATATACTAGACTTATTTAAATACTAGTATCTAACTTATTTCTATACTTGATTATGTATGGTAGTAATACTATAATATTTACATATACTAAACTATCATTAGTCTATTTATATTATAGTATAAATATATTATTTTATAATAATTAGCTCTTACCAGTATATTATTGAATTTAACTATATAACTATACTAGTATATATGATAAATATATAAATAAATACATATTTTTATGACATACATAGAATATTAGAGTCGGATTCAAAGTCGGACTTAAAATTAGAGGGCAAAGTTGGAGTTGGAATTGGTCCAGCAACACCTCCAACTAAAAAAATTAAAAAAAAAAAAAATTGGACTTCGACTCAGAGCAGATCAAGCTAGATTTAGAGTCAAATTTTTAGATTTTTGCTCAGCCCTACTAGCGAGATAACACACCAATTAGTTTGCACTAATCTATGTACTCAATCCTAGATGTACTAGATGTACTAATTACCAAATCTCTCGAGAGTCCTTTTGTGAAAGAATTTGTCAAGTTTTTACTTGACCACACATATACAATAGTGATAATATCATCACTTATTAATTGCTTGATATATTCATGTTTCAAGCTAATATATTTAAATTTTTCATTATATACTTTACTATAAGCCCCAAACATAGTAGCTTCACTATCACAACGTAAAAAAATGGCTGACTTCAATTGTAGCCACAACTTTAAATTTCTCAACTATTCTTCCTCTTTGTTCACTGCTAGGAAGGCTACAAATTCATATTTCATTATGGAATGTGAAATACATGTCTGTTTCTTAAAAGCCAATTAAACAACTCCATTACTAAGGGTGAAACAAACCCTGCATCTATATATTTTGATCACGATCAGCACGACAAGAAGTCGATGGATGACCCTCGAGAAAGGTAACCATGTTAGATAGGTCCAATCATAATTGCAATGCAACTAACAACATATCGGATAATTGAGGTAACTTGATGATAAGGGCAAATGGAGCTAGAGCTATCCTGGATGAGAAATGACAACCATAATATGTAGTACTTCTATATGAGCTTAAAATTAACATGCAATTAAGGCCACCTCCACTTCCATTAAGGATGGCTAGACTGCCTCCAAAAGTCAAGGCCAGAGTATTGGCCACACCAACCCCAAATATTAATCCTTTATAGGTGGTGCAATCATTCCTGGGTTATTAGGGTGGCCTAGGCAACCTTATAGATTGTAATGGCAAAAGAGGTGGCTATCAATAATAAATCTCAGCAAAAATACAGGTGTTAGCTTTTTGAAAGAATTTTAGAATTGAAACTAATGCAAGTCTGCACATTGAAAACGATTATTTTCTTAGAAATGATATTTACAATTTTGCAGCTTAAAGTATACAAGTTCCGTGTACTCCCTTTAGAAAAAGTAAGTGTAAATATAAGATCTACATGAAAAATTAAATCATTTTTTCAATAGTAGACTCTACTTTCTTTTCAAAATGAGTATGTGGGACTTGCACAATATTCCATAACTACATCTAGTATTACTTTTTTTAAAAATTGGTTTCAGCTAAAAGTTTCTAGAAACCAATTTTCAATCTTGCTCAATTGCTTTTGAACCTTAAATAACACTATCATTCTTTTCTCAAACTTCTTATCGACGTTTCTTTCCTCCTTCGATCTTCCTCTCCTCTTGGAAGGGATATTTGGGCCCTTGAGGGAATAAGCCTATGTATTAAGGGGGCCCAAATCTGAGATGCCAAGGGCTGATCTACAAGCCCAAGGATAAATCCTATTGATATGCATTATAGATAATAGAGAATAGATAACACATCCAACTGATCAAGAAGATGATCACTCCACTTTACACGGACATTCTCCAAGATAAACTTTGGATACTAGTTGTTATCATCCTCATCATGCTCCTATAAATAATACTTGAAGGTAACAAATTTACTACTCTCTCATAAAAACTGACATTGAGACCACTTCTCGCTAACTTAAGCATCATAATTCCTCTAGGCACCCCGTGCCGCCGCCTTCTCATTTAGTTGCAGGTTATCCCTCTATTAATGGTGCGGAACACGTCTTTAACACCTCTCTTGCCAATTTTCTTGATTTTTAAGTTTTAATTTTTAAATGATTATGTTCTATATGTTCTAATTTAAGTTTAAAAAAAATTTAGATTTATGTATCTTTATTTATTTTTATCTTATTTTTATTCCAAACGTTTTAAGTTTATATTTTTAAGGTTTCTTTTAGGAGTTTTGGCTTTCTACTTCAATATATTCAATAATTTAATTTCTAATTTAATAATGACTAACTATATCAATATTAAATTATTAATTAACATATCAAAACGACTTTATATATTATCAGGAATTTTGTACCTGGTGCTTCCTTCAGAATATAAGAAAATTTTTTAAGTCAGGTTCAATAGTAGCACTCTGGATTCTCAAGAATTTCTAAAAGTGACTTTGTTCTTAAACCTGGGGAGCTGGCTACTGTTACACACATATTCAAAGATTACGTTAACAGGGGGAATTCCAAACAACTCTCAAAATATATAGATGGATCAAATTACGTAGCGAGTCTCATTCTTTGCCTGGATCGTGGTAATTGACAAGTTAACGAAGAATTCAAAGCTATATTATGTAGCTATACAACTCGTGGTGTCATATAAAAATGGAGAGGAGGCCATCAGACCACGCCACGCTTAAACATTTATGATGAGTCTATACGACTCGCATTGCCATGTAAAAAGGGCGCGGAAGTAATCAGACCATGCCTCCCTTGAATACCTACGACAAGTCTATACGACTCGTGGTGCTATGTAAGAAAAGCACGAAGGTCATCAAACCATGCCACCCTAAAACACCCATGCCGAGCCTATACGACTCATAGAGGGAAAATCAAATATGACAACAAAGAGAAAAACGTAAGAAAAAATGGAAACAACAGTGAGCCACCAAAAGAAAAACATCCAATGTCCAATCCATCCACAAAATATCCAAAGCAGTAAACAAGTAATTATGACTACACTAGTTATTCCAAAACTCTACAAAAACCTCTATTACAAAGAATTACAAGCAAAGAGTAGCAAAGGTGTAATTGCAGGAGAGATTCATGCAATAGGAAGAGGAGGAATGTCTTTAAAGGCATACGACATCTCTGCTCACCCAAACGTGTCAGGATGATGACTCAAAGCTGTGTCAGGCTTGAGCAGATTGCGATCCAACCATGCTAAGTTAGTATTAGGGTTGTCCTTTAGATGGGATATGAGCCTCAAAACGCCAGTACCATAGCCGTAAGCAAATGCACGATCTCTGGTTGTTGGAGCCAAGGCTAATTGGGTGCATAGGCAATTTCCTTCTGGGTGGCGGCCAATTCATCTTTCTTTTCAATCAAATTCTAGTCCTTTGCCAAGAAGGCCAATTGCAGCTTCCAGTGTTCTTCACGAAGGTCTTTCCAACTCTCTTTGTACTACTCATGCCGTTGTTGCAGCTCTACTAAGACCCCCTGAGCATTGGAAAGATAAAGGGCGGTCAGTCGCTCTTTCTCTATAACCGCCGCCAACTCTTGCTAGAGCCCATTACTGCAGTCTTGAGAGAGGGCCAGCCCTTGAAGAATGGAGTTTAACTCTCTTGTGAGGGCAAGAAGGAAAGCGTCAAGGCGGCCTCACTCAAAGTCGAAATCTCTATGAGCACAGGAAAGTTTCGCCCTGGCAGAGTCGCTCTCTGACTTTAGAAGGCACAATGTGAAGTCATCTCTGACCTTTGCCTCACGAGCAATACACACTTCGTCTCAAAGACTAGAGACTTCTCTTTCAAGGACCTCCAAGTCACTAGACAGGGAATGTGAATAACTCTCAGCATGCTCCCATAAAATTTCTAGCTCTTTCTTCCTTTTGGATAGCACCTCTAACTCTATCCTCTCCATCTTTCACCTTTCGAATGGTGGTTTTGGAAACATAGCATAATTTACACCTCTCCCAGATCTCCTCTTCCAAGTGAGCCCAATCTACCAGGATCCAAGTTGCCAGGTCATTAATTCCCTACCAAGAAGCTCAAAACCAAGGTTAGAGTGATCGACAAACAAATAAATAAGAGATTGAAGAGGGGAAAGCGTCGAATTTACCTTAGAAAGCAAGGACCTCAACTGATTGACCATCTCGGCAGCTGTCTCACCTCGAGCATTGGTAGAGGAGGAGGAAAAGCCACCGTGGGTTCCCTAAGGATCATGGCCAACACCAAGCAAAAGCCCCACAAACAGTTCAGCAACTGAGTCAACCCCCTCCCTTAAGGGGGCTATTAATGTCTACTAGCGGGCGCATAGTATTGGTGTACGCCAGGTACGCATCAACCAAGTGGACGCTTGCGCCCACCAAATTGCCTAGAGGAAAGCCCCTCTCCAAGAGTGAGAAGTCGGTTTGCCCACCAAAAGAATGTAGGTAGGGAGAAGGAATAGAAAGGCACTCACCGCTCGCATTAAGAGAAGGGGTAGATCTTGGAAATAGTCGTTGGTGGCATCTGGAGTAAAAAGTCCCCTATTTCGTCCTCTACTTGTCTTTCTTCTTGGTGAGGAACCCTATCATCAGTTTTACCACCCTGGCTTTCATTGCCTCTCAAGGGTGTAACCCCCTGAATTGTCTCGAGTGTATTATTCACCTCATCACCCAAGTTGGCCTCTGCCCCAGTATCACGCCCACTAACACTAGGTCGGCAAGCAAGATCCTCCACATCATCAGCATTGGTCTCCACACCCACAGCAGAATCCAGTTCAAGAACAGTCACAATGTCCACACTCAACGCACCGTCCCCCACCAAATCTTTAAAGACAGGGAACTTGAAAGTAGGGCAAGATGCTGACATAGGCGTCTCTTCAAGAATCTCCAACTGAAAGGTGGCGGCCAAATATGAAAGGACCAAACTAGCTAAATCCCCAGCATCACCAAGGCCTGGGGAGGTCTCATGCACATGTAAAAGATTAAAGGTGGCCAGAGGGATAGCAATCTGGGGAGTGGATACTTGGAAAAGATCGCCAGTCAGAAGTGTCAAGTTTTTTCTCTGTTTTGGGGCGAGGGAAGAGGCATCCTCCAAGCAGACTCTCTTCTTCTCCCTTTTGTCATTCTTCTATTTCTTTTCTTTCTTTTCTTTTTTCTCTACCTTTTCTCTTCTTTCCTTCTTCTCTTTCTTCTCTTCTTTTTCCTTCCTCTCTTTCTTTTGACTCTTGTCTTGACCACCCCTTTTGGCCTTATTCAGGGATTTCTTTGGCGGAAAGGGTGGAGCCACGACTAATGTTAGGAATAGACGCTCTTGGACATTGGAGCAATTAGGGGACATCAAGAAACAATTTGTATGGGCGGGAGTTAACAAGAGTCAGTCCAAAGATTGTCGGGGTGATCCTCAGCTCAACCATGAATTGCCTCAATCCGAGCCAGCTCCCAATTAGATAGGGGTTCCATCCCTGCCCACAAGCCTTTCTCCTTGGGGATTATGCCCCAGTTCGCCATAACTAGAAAATCCCATTGAGGAATCTCAGAGTTAGGAAAGTCCCAACCAATAACGGAAATAAAAAAAAATTTCTGCATACAGTGCTTCACATTAGAGTGGCGAGATTCAAATTGGGCTAGTGTTTGTCCTTTGTCCTTCTTACAAAAGCTAAGAATGTTACCCTCAGATGGTCATAGGTGGTAAAAATATAAAAACTCCCGAGCAGTTAGGTCAGGGTAAAACTCCCCAATCGGCTCTAAAGCCATGCGAAACACAATGCATGCACAAACAGACCCTTGGAGCAAATGAGTGAAGCTGAGTAGGAGCAACGCGAAGGAGATCCAAAATATCTTGAAGGGGGCAATAGAAAGGAAGCCTTAACCTATGGACTAATGAAGAAATAGTCAGAGCAACCTTACCTGTGAAGCCTTCATCATCTATGCATCCATGGGGGGAAACCTCTAGCAGAGTTGTATTTGGAATGCGGTACTTTTCCTTCAAAGTTTCCATGTCCCGTTCCTTGAGGCCTGAACGCCACCCATAGCCTTCATAGGTTGGAACATCTAGTACATGGGAGGATTGCACGTCAGAGGTGTGGGCAGAAATGTTGTAGCCATATTCAACCATGGGAAATAGAAGGGGAGAGTATTAACCAGGCAAGGAAGGAAACAACAAGAAATTGCAAGGAAACACGAGTAGAAAGGGAAGAGTCGAAGAGAGGAAAAAGAGGAGGTCAGAAGGCAGTATACAAGTCAATTCAAGGATACGAAGGGCCTGCTGCATTAAGCATCATGATCTGACAGCAGAGCATGGCGGAATGGGAACAGTTATAAAGTTGGTTTCATTAAAATGAGAATTCCCCACGTCCATGGGCAAAGGGAATTAGCAAAGTAAATGAAGGATCAAAATAGTGCACTCGACGGCCCAACTCCAAGTTATGATGGACCAAGCCCAAACCAAGAGATAAATGCCCGTGAAAGCATGGTCTCCGCCATCCAATATAACAGATAAACACTACTATGGCAATCAGATCACTCCTATCATTTAGAGGTAATCCAAGTTGATAAGCATCACAAAAGGTAAGTATCACATTAGCGTGATCTAACTGCTGTAGTGATCACTCCTATACGAATACTAGGTAACCCTAAGGGTACTCCCTCTTTTGATATGCTTGAGTAATTATATGTGCTTCATCATTGACTTAATTATCAAATTTGTTTCAGGCGTACAACGCCAACATATCTTGACACTTTGCAGGTGAACGGCTACGTTCGATGGTAGGACACACGCGTCATTTACACACACACACACATATTTCATATGGTGAAGTTATTCTTTTTTTCTCTCAAATACAAAACTCATTGGTGAAGTTATAGCTATCTATAAATTATGCAATTCTTGATTTTTCATATTTTCTCACATCTTGTATCATGAATTAAGGGTCTTAAAATCAGGACTTTGAGAAAGGGAAATCTCATGTGCATCATAGTATGATGTTTCATTGACCCTTCATCTTCTTTTGGTTTGTCCAGTAACTCCTCAACTGGCTCAAACCCTGTCCTTAACTAGTAGTGTAGTGAAGTGATTTTCCACGCATACATTATCCTTATCCATATTCAATACAATAGTTGCCTTTTATAGCTTTCATATATACGAGTTTCTCCTGATATTTTCCCCATTTATCTTTTCTTCATGTTCAAGGCTGGTATCCTTGATGGAGTGCTCAATGTTGTAACCGGATTTGGACCAACTGCTGGTGCTGCAATTTGCTCTGATAACATGAATATTGATGCCGTAATTTCTGGCTTTTAATTGAGTGTTTCCTTGTTTATGTTCTTTTTTGTAAAAATGTATTGGCCAGTAAGTTCACTGCTATGGGGTACCGTGCTCTTGAATCTAGAGTGATGGTCTTTTCAGGTTAGTTTTACGGGCTCTCCAGAAGTTGGACTCAAGGTAATGCAGGCCGCAACAACAAGTAATTTGAAACTGGTTTCACTTGAATTAGGTGGCAAGTCACCCCTCATAATCTTTGATGATGTCGATGTAGATATGGCTGCTGAGCTAGCCATTTTCGGCATCCTATATAACAAGGTAAATTTCATGTGTTCTTTGCTTCTTTTTTTTAGAAAAATAAAATAAAGTTGCATTTTAGAAAATTAATTTAGCTAAAAATTGTACCTTAAAATAACAATTTTCTTTACTAATATTTGTACTTTTATCAGGGAGAAGTACGTGCTGCAAGTTCTCGTGTTTATATTCAAGAAGGGATATATAACGAACTTGAGAAGAAATTAGTTGAGAAGGCAAAAGCTTGGGTAGTTGGGGATCCTTTTGATCCTGAAGTTCAACAAGGACCCCAGGTATGAATTAAGGCTCTCATCCATACATAAGTTTTTAAAGGTGATAAAGACAACTATTTTACATGAACTTTTACACAATTCTTCAATAAAATACTATTTTTAAAAATTTATTTGAATTTTTTTTTTAACTTTCACTGATTTGAATTCAAAACTGAAAATATTTTATTAAAAAGTTGTATAAGAATTGAAAAATAATTATGTAGATGTAATTTCCCATATTTTTTTTCTCTACTATCGACGTGGGGTACAAGCAACTAACAAACACGAACAAGCAGGGAGAAGAAGAGGAATAATTAATCAAGGAAATCCAACAAGTCATGAACAAGCTGGGAAGTGTATTGGGCCAATTATAATCCCATTAAAGCTACATGATATGGTCCGAAATGACAACAAAAAGACATGGCATTATTTATTGTAAACAACCGGTTTATTTAACTTGATCGAGTTTTTTGTTTTGGTATGATGTGCAGGTCGACAAGAAGCAGTTTGAAAAAATTCTTTCAACGTGGGAAGTGGCAGAAAGAAACAAAAGACATAGAGAAGCGAGAGAGAGGGAGAGAGAGAGAGAGGGAGGGACTTACCGCAAAAGGCGCCGAAAAGAGGAGCAACGTGGGGAGGCGGCGATGGGACGAGCTGAGAGACATTGGGGCTAATAAAATTGTAATAGTTATGGAGTTAGTCAAAATTATAATCTTGTTATGAAACTAATGAAAATAGAGAGATAAAGAGAGAGAGAATATTGCAAGAGAAAGAGTTTTTCTTCAATGCAAAACTTATGAATTTCATTAATGGATACAGCGATATATATAGAAGTACAAAAGAGACTATGCGTTTGACGACTAGCACTATGCATTTGACGACTAGCACTATGCGTTTGACGACTAGCACTATGCATCTGACGGCTAATACTATGCCTTTGACGGCTAGCTAAAGGTGGTCATACAATACAATTTGAATTTGGTTTCTAACACTCCCCCTTTGGATGACCACATATAAAGAATATGCCTCGTTAAAACCTTGTCAAGGAAAAACCCAGTGGGAAAAAACCAATGACGAAGCAAAAAGAGTACAATATTCTGTATATCGCCAAGTGCTTTAAGATTGCCTCATTAAAACCTTGCAAAGGAAAACCCAGTGGGATAAAACCTTAGTGAAGAAAAAAGAGTACAATCAGCACAAGTTTTCAAGACTTTACTCCCCCTGAAAAGTGCATGATAATAGGCCTTCAAGTTTCCGCATTCTAATGTTCTGCACAATCTTCTTAAATATTGCAGTTGGTAATGCTTTAGTGAATAAATCTGCCAGATTATTACTTGACCGTATCTTCTTGACATCAATTTCAACTTTCTTATCATGAATTGCAATGATCTTCTTGTGTAGATCTAATAGATAACTCGCATCTGTATATCCATATAATTGTGGACTTGATTCAAATAATCACATATTCAGGGGTTCAATTGAACTGGAGATAAAGTACTTCAGGACCAAGAATTTCTCCATCGTCTTCACAAAGACGAAATGGATTTTTCTGCTCATCAAATTATTGAGCAACCATTGGAGTACTCAGGGGATGAATTTTGTCCATATAAAAGTGCTTCAAGACTTTATAGTGAAATTCACCATATTGATCCAAAATCATTTTAATATTGAATTCACTACTCTTCTGGAGTTGTGCTCTTATGGAGTTCTTGTAAATAACACAATTACTGGAGGAGTTATCAAAATTAAGCCGCAAACCTCCATATTCAAAAATAGTGGCCATCTTTTTAGGCTAGACAAGTATCGCGGGATTTTACAGTTCTTATGTACTTGTCAGGCGCCTCAGGGCTATAATGCTACATCTGCTGTCAGGCGCCGCAGGGCTATGATGCTACGCCTCGTCTCTTGTAGAGAAATGCTTCACGAGGGACGCCGTGAAGCAATAGATGTACTTAGTCATAATTTTCTCTATAAAAGAGATATTCAGCTCATCTTCATTCGCATCTTATCTTCTTCACTTTTCTGTAATCATACTGCATTTTTACTCTGTAATCTCTTTCTGCATTCTTACTCTGCAATGACTCAGCAATCTTCTCATGGCCAATATATAAGGTATTATGCACCTCGCTCATCAGCTGTTCCTACTTCTACAACAGGTGCTATAATACAATACAATAATGATCTGACTAATAAGTCAGATGTTGAAGCTATCTACGAGCTTGTAAATCTCGGTGCCCATTACTCTTCAACTATTTATGCATTTTCTCAGCGACTACAATCCAAACCTTATGATTTGGACAAACTCCATGAGAAAATTTCTATCCTTCAGCGACTTCTTCAGGAGTCTAACATGAAGATAGAAGCAATAAAGCAAGAGAATAGGAAATTAAAATCTCTGCTTAAGTCTTCTTTTAGATTGCCTACTCCTTTAGATAAGGATGCCATGCAGATTCTTGAAGAACAAGAGCGTTTAAAGAATGAGGCGAAATGCCTCAAATTTCTGTAATTTTTGCTTCAAGATAATAAAATAATATTTCACAAATATTCATATTTGTGTTTCTATCTTCTGGTAGATATTCTGTGTGCTCCATTTTATTTCTCATTTAATAATGCACATTTCATATTTGTGTTTCTATCTTCTGGTAGATATTCTGTGTGCTCCATTTTATTTCTCATTTAATAATGCACATTTATCTCCCCCTTGAAACCGAAAGGGTTTTATATTTCAAATATGTGCAGTTCTTCTGATCTCTTCAGGAGTTTCAAGAAGATTTAAATCATCAACCCAATAATAACAAATCCGGAATCTCTTAATAAAAACACATGGGTATATTGGATTATTTTTCAAATCCTTCTTTCAATAAATATTCGCTAATGCGTTTATACCACATGCGTCCGGATTGTTTTCTGGATGTACTCAGATAACAAGCTTCAAGCATTTTATATCCTTCAGGGATTTTCATATATATTTCTGGATGTATTCAGATTAGAAGTTTCAGGCTTTTATATCCTTCAGGGATTTTCATATATATGTCATGGTCTAATGACCCATATAAATATGCAGTGACCACATCCATTAACTGCATATCCAATCTTTTTGTAACTTACCAAACTAATCTGAATGTGATTGCATCCATAACAGGAGAGTATGTTTCCTCATAATCAATCCCTGATTTCTGCAGTTTTCATGAGCTCTTCTGGAGCCTCAATGATATTTAAATTATCTATATAAACTGCAATAAAAGATAATATAAATACTGAAAATATATGGAAAATAATATGTTCCACATGCGTTTAGCTTGCATTAGATCATATAAGGATTTTAAGACTTGATAGAATATGTACTTCAGTACTATATGCTTCATGCATACCCAAACTCTTGGTAACTATCAAGTTAATACAAATCTCAATATGATCTCTTTAACTTCAAAAACATATCAATATTATTTCTGCTGGAAATATATTCGTGATTTATATATCACATTTTCATTTCATTTATACAAATACCCACTGATATTCAACAAGCATCACCTCATAGGTGTTTGAACTTCAAGTCCATATGCATCACTTTTACTAGTGATATCAATTCTGCAGGAATTGTTTCTTTCAAATTTGGCCAATATTTTACGTCGGTATTCTTCGACGGTTCTTGATTCACTTTCTCCATTACTTCTGGTAATGTCAATTGCCATCTCATATGGAAATACGTTGTCGACAACGGTTTTATTTCTCTCCATAATTTCTTATTTACTCATGAAATGTAATATCGAGATCTCGTTATTTTCAGGTACCTGTCCCTCTTCAAGGGAAGACATTTCATGAAAAACCTCTTCAAGAGGTACTCTTCAGGAGATTTATACTCTTCAAGAGTTTATACAGGAGAATTTTATACAGAAAATTTGGATGGACTTTATTGCTTGTTTTGTGGGTATGGACTCTTCAGGAGTACCAAATTCATTTTGTATTTTTCTATTCTGAGGAATTTTGTCCTTTGCACCAATAGGTCGTCCACGCTTCAGGCGTATCTTAGACTCACCTATTGCTGTTTTGGCAACTTGTCCTTCAGGGACTGCAATCCTTGCTGGAACATTAACAGCAGGAATATATGATTTTACCACACCTTTAGTGTCAGTAAATACATCCGGTAATTGATTTGCAACACTTTGCAAATGAATAATCTTTTGAACCTCTAGTTTACATTCATTTGTACGAGGATCAAATTGGAAAATGTTTTATTTTCCCAAGTAATTTCCTGTCGTGCTTCAGGCACCGACTTTTCATTACCCAATGTAGGAAAAATGGATTCGTCAAAATGACAATCCTCAAAACGTGCCTTAAACATATCCCCTGTAAGAGGCTCAAGGTATCTGATAATAGATGGAGAATCAAACCCAACATATATCCCAAGTCTACGTTGAGGACCCATCTTTGTACGTTGTGGAGGTGCAATTGGAACATATACCGTACATCCAAAAATACGAAGATGAGTAATATTTGGTTGTTGACCAAATGCAAGTTGTAATGGAGAATATTTGTGATATGCTGATGGCCTAATTCGAATCAACGATGCTGCATGAAGTATAGCATGTCCCCAGGCAAAATAGGAAGTTTTGATTTTAAAAGCAAAGGTCTAGCGATTAGCTGAAGCCTTTTAATCAATGATTCAGCTAAATCATTTTGAGTGTGTGTGTGGGCAACTGGATGCTCAACTTCTATTCCTATTGACATGCAATAGTTATCAAAAGTTTGAGATATAAATTCACCTGCATTATCCAATCGAATAGTTTTAATTGGATAATCAGGAAATTGTGCTCGTAGTTTAATTATTGGGGAAGAAGTTTAGCAAATGCAATATTTCTAGTGGAAAGTAGACAAACATGTGACCATCGACTTTATGCATCAATTAAAACCATAAAGTATCTGAATGGTCCACTTGATGGTTGAATAGGCCCACATATATCCCCATGAATCCTTTGTAAAAAAGACGGAGATTCAAAAACAACCTTTGAGATAGATGGTTTGATAATCAATTTACCCTGAGAACATGCAGAGCATGGATATTCATTAGGTAAGATAACCTTCTGATTCTTTAGGGGATGCCCATATGAATTATCAATTATTCGTCTCATTATTATTGATCCCGGATGTCCAAGGCGATCATGCCAAGTCATAAATACTTTGGGGTCAATGCACTTCTGGTGCATTACCACATGTGATTCAATCGTTCTCATTTCTGTATAATACAACCCAGATGAGAGAGCATGCAGTTTTTCTAATATGAGCTTCTGGCTAGAAATTATTTTAGTAATGAGAAGATGCTCTTTATTGTCTTCGTTGGTGGTTTCAATATGACAACCATTACAACATATATCTTTGAAACTCGATAAATTTCTTCTGGATCATGAAGAAAATAGAGCACCATCAATACAAAATTTGGTGTCATTCGGCAACACAATATAAGCTCTTCCGGAGCCTTCAATTAGATTCGATGAACCAGATATAAATTTAGAATATATTGTGAACTTTTGCACTCAATATTGGTACTTCAGGAGCACATTCGAGGCATTCATTTTAAACATATATTCTTTAGTGGTTTTTTTTTCTATACAATTTCAATTATGCAACTTCAAGTGCATTAATCATAATGACCTTTTAGTACACATATCACTTATTTAAACTATCTCACGGAATCAATATATCCTTTATTATGAGATACTCAATAAAATTATTGATTTAGAGCAATCCTTCAGGGATGCTCAATTTCTATTCCAAAATGAATCTTATCATCAATAATTCATAACAAGTATAAAAAAATAAAGAGAACTTATATCTAAACTATGTGAATAAACATAAAATTTAATCAAGTAATAATAATGAATATAATCTTTAATACTCACCTTAGAGATTGCAAATAATATATTGAAAAACTTACTTGAAGTATAAGCCTACTAGCTTCAAGATCGTTAGAACTTTCGTGCTGATAACGTGTTATGAAACTAATGAAAATAGAGAGATAAAGAGAGAGAGAATATTGCAAGAGAAAGAGTTTTTCTTCAATGCAAAACTTATGAATTTCATTAATGGATACAGCGATATATATAGGAGTACAAAAGAGACTATGCGTTTGACGATTAGCACTATGCGTTTGACGACTAGCATTATGCATCTGACGGCTAGTACTATGCCTTTGACGGCTAGCTAAAGGTGGTCATACAATACAATTTAAATTTGGTTTCTAACAAATTTATTATTTTTTGTTATTCTTTTTATTATATAATAAAAATAAAAAAGGATGTAGTCTATTAATGGTTGTGTCCGTAAAGATTGTGTCATCCCTTTTTAGGTTGAGTCTTTATTTAGATAAAGTGTTGTCTTTTAGATATTTATCAATAAAGAGTATCAGCATTAGTGAAATTCAAATCAATTCAATAATAATGTACTGGTGAAACTCCAAATAGTTGATATAGGAATTTCCCACATGTATCTTGTCATAAATGTAAATTTCTCTTAATGAATGAATGAATGATAACATTTTCATTTAAAAAAAATAAAGATTAATTAATAATTGATGACCTTTATTGGAGTTAATGTTATTCAATTTTTTATGTACACCTCTAACTAATCTTATATTTTTTAATGTATAATTATTAATCAGCTCCTATATAATTAGAATTACAACTAATTCATATATACTTGATTGAACCATATATAAATATAATAATGAGTACCATTCTTAACAGAAAATTCCCATTTCGCATACGACAGGTACGCTAACTATTCCAATCAAGATCACATGATCGATCATGGATATATATATATATATATAAAAAGTGGCTATCGCATTGTTACGGTGATTCCCTTTCCGTTTCCGTGTCCGTGTATGCGGTATGTTTTATTTTATGTGATTTCCGTCAGCTGCGTTGGGACTAAAACCTGCCGCTGTGTCTCCACTTTCAGTTGGCCAGGATCAGTGCATGCAGTCAGTGCATGCGTATTGAAGGAAGTATTGAAGTTTCTCGGTCAGTCCATGCGTACACCAATTTCTCATTTCGTCTAACACATATCGGGAGGGGAGGGAGCATAGTTTCTATTTCGGTGGAGGATCCGTGAGGCGAGGAAGCTTCGGGGGAGGGCTGGGGACTACTCATGGTGGCACTTACGGTGGCTATGGGCGGCGGCGCATGGTGGGTACACGGAAACCATGGAGACGGGCACCATCCAATGGTGCGACGGATGCTGGCTGGACGGAGGTCAAAAGCGGCGAAACCATGCGATGGAGGTTGGGCTGAGTATGCTACGGTGAAAACTGGTGTTGGGTGGTGGCAAAATTGAGCTAAATGGGTGGAGAAACCCATGCAGTTCGTGTGGTTGTGTGTGTGAGGAGTGCTCTGTTTTTGACAAGAAAGAACAGGGGGTGCTCATAAAGATCGTAATGATTGACTTCCAAGATTCAGACTAGATGCACACAATATTACAAAAAGAACCCAGAATCTCGAGATCACATGCCTGTCTTGTTAGGGTTTCTTTAGCATATGATTGCTCCTGAGACGCTAAGCGAGTCCGAACCTCCTTCAATTCTGCTGCCAACGACACCACGTTTCGCCAGAAGCTCTGCTTCTTTTCATTCAAGTCCTTCAACAAAGGATCTATCTCTCCGCCCTGTATCGATGACAATGAAGAAGGTGATGGTTTGTCCTCCAAAACTGACATGAGGACAAGTTTTCTTTTGATTGTACGGTGGCTGTGGCTTTGTAGTCAAAGATCTGGTATTGTGGTAATAAGCTGAATCAAGTCCTACGGACCAGGGGATGGAGTTCTATGTCCCTGCACTCAGTCTGATTTTTTGACAATTTTAACTCAGTTTTGTATTTATTTTACATTGGTGCCCTCTGTGCCATTCTATTATTGTGTTTTACGCTTTTATCCTTACTTTTGTTACCGTAGTTCTGGATTTTTCTTGGTTTCCTTCTTATCGGATTTCAGTTTGTTTAATTTTTCTTTGTTTTGTTTTTCCACCGCCTACCGCTTGGTATAAGGTTCTTTTAAACCGCTTGGGGGATTACCAGAACTGCTTGGTGAGCTCCATCTGTTAAATCACGTAATTCCAAAATCACCGCTTGCTCTCACCGACTGAAATCTGGAAACTAAACCTCACTTCTCTCATAGAAAAATCTCTGTATGTTTCGAATTGCTCCTCCGCATAGCTTATCTCTCATAGCTTGTCTCTCTGTTTTGTCTTTTGGTTTTGGCAGGCTTGTGAATGCATTCCTAGGTTCGACGGAAACCACTTCTTCATGATCGACGGTAGCCAGCTCAACGGAAACTTGTCTCTGTTTTTTTTTTCTTTGTTTTTTGTCTAATTTGCTTGTGATCTGATGCTCAGAGACACATGAAAATGCAAGACAATATGAAAAATCCTTATACACGAGGAGATCAATAATTACAATGCAAGCATTCTTTGTTTTCAGATAAATTAAGAGCTTTTCATTGTTTATGCACATATGTATAGCACAGTAATTATTGTTTGGGTGGTTATTAGTGAGCATTTTAAATTATTGACAGGGAATTGGTATAACAGTTTTTTTTTCTTGTTCTTTGACATTCTTTGTTTTAGCTTTCAAAGCAAAGGTATAGTGAACTATTATAACATTTATGCATAGGCTTTCCTAGAATTTATAGGTAATTCACTAAAATTCCTTTATGAGTGGTGGATGATATTAATCTCATACAGCTGCAAGAGTTGGATTCTAATTTCTTAACAGATCTAAAGCTATTGGCTTGATATCATGAGAAAGGCAATTACTGTTATATGTGTTCCTTAATCCCTTTTCATCAATATTTTTCTATTTGAGTCGGCTGTTTGCAATACTATGAATGTTTCTCATTTTTTTGAAGGCAAAATAGGTGAGCCTTACTCTGTAATATGGCTTCTCTATCTTTTGAAAGTTGCAAACTGGAAAGACAAATTGCAAGGTCTTGACTCTTTTGTAAATTGCAAAATCCTTTAGTCTTTCTGTACTCTTAACTTATGGTGCTTCAACTAATTAGTTTTATCATGCAAGTCATATGGTGGCACCTTATTTTTTTATTTTGAGCATGCATCTCACCATCTTCGAACTTCAATTTTATAGCTATAGAGCACATATATAGTCTACCAAGCATGGTTATAACGTAGCCTGGAGATTATTATGTGGCTGCAATGTTTATTACTGTTCCTTCTATTACCATGAAATTAATATCTCAACTGGTACTGTTGAAAAAATAATAATTTCAAGTGGTGACTATCACTTCTGATATGTGGTTCTAAAGTGCTTGAATCTGTTGAAATAATGGTAAGACTAATAAATTTTTGTAATTTGAACAAAAATTTTATCATGAGTATATTATGCCTAGAATGCTGAAGAAGATGTTCTACGTTATTCCTTGGAGCATGAACGTGCTTATGTATGGATTAACTAACATGCAGTACAAGTTTTTAAGTTGATGGTCAATGGCTATATGATGAATCCCAACATCATGAGAGTTGCGAATATCATATGGTCAACACATTACTTTTGGGTTTGGATTACATGGATGTTGATAATGAAGCCTTTCGGCGTATGGTGAGTTGGTTATCCCATTTATTTGAAATCTTGGTGACTTGGCTACTTGTTACTCTTTTTGTTGTCTTGATGTCTTGTAAGGATTTTGTTGAAGTCAACGTCTTGGCTATATCAACCTGTCTGTTTATGGGCTTCACTTAATTAGTATGAACTGTGGTGTGCTTAATTCTTAGTGAATCTCCGCACGTTTTGAAGACTAAAGCAAGCCTTTTTACTTTTTAGTCAATCATGGGAATTGAGTTCTTCAAGTACATGTGCATGTGTCATGGTTAATCATTTCTTTTGTGCTTTGCTGTATCTTAGTACTATGTTTTTGGCTCTTGTAGGCTGTCTTTCTACTAAAATGTTGTTATTGTTGTCATTCATTGTTGTTGTTATCTACTAACAAATTAGAACCAGACTGTTACAATGCAGGCCTGAGTTGCAGATGGTCCACCGACCGAGGTGGTGCCAGGTAGATCAACACTGATTTATAGGCCTCCCATCAACGTTATTTTGTATTATTCTCTACTTACACTGCCATTGAGTTACTTCCTGACCCAGGCAAGGTTTGGATGCTTGACCATTTGCTTTCATTTGAGAGGCTCAAGTTCCTGTCTTTCTAATGGTAACGTGAATCAATTTTTAATCCAGAAACATTTTGCTTACATGTTGCCCTAGATGTTGATTTACCTGTGAAGCAAGCATTTAATATACTGCATGAACAGGTATTTTTTTCAAGATTGAAAATAAGTTGAAATTGCTTTTGCTTAGTTTGAAATATTCTTTTAAGAAAATGTGATTTGTTATTGATAAAGGAAAATAATTATTAATCGATAAAAAAGGGAAAATAGTTGTTCAAAAATTTATTTTCTCTTTCCATCAAACCAATGTGCATTGATTATCTCAAGTGGAAGAGAATGGCGAAAATATCTTAAGTAAATCTTTAGTGTTTTAATTAGCATTCACTTTCTATTAAGCATTTTGGCATATGGTGAGTTCTTTTGCTTTTGGACACCTAAATCATGCATAGGTGTTGCTCTTGTATAATTAAACCCAAGTGTTGGTACAATAATGAAAATAATCAGCGTGTATGCATGTTGCATGCATGTGTTAATTGGTGTGAATGAATTCGCTTCTGTCGATTTATGTTGGATTCTGGTATATGATTCGTAAGCTAATGGTTCTGGTTGATGGGCTACTACATTGTTGATCCAGACTGGCATTGTTTTAATCTTATCAATTTGTAAATGATCTGGCAGGAGTTAAAGTTCACCATGGCCTTCACAATGTAGTTGAAGATTAAAGTTTCTTACTTACCTATAAAAAAATATTTTGTGATGTCTTATCATTCATAATCATACCAAAAATAGCTAATGACACATTTCTTGTGAGACTTTAGATTTAATGATGAAGCCTGATCAGAGAAGAAAATCCTGCCACAGTATATTGATCCCACTGCAGATGGGGTTTATTTTCGCTTTTACCTTTTGTTTTACCTTATGTTGATCATGGACATTGGTCTTGAAATATGTGCTTAATCAACTCTTATTCTCAGGGACTACCTCTGGATGAAAGTGGACATTTCTCTGGTGAAGTGGAGAAGAAGCTCCAAGAGGTAAACTTTTATTCCATATACAATATGTTAAAAAATAAAGGAGAGTGGCTCTGTTTGAGGATGAGGAACTTCCTATGCAGTAATCCCATTCTTCCTATACGCCGTCTTTCTTTTTCCTCTACACTTAATTTGCACAGTTTGAATATTTGTGATGAAAGATGATTTTAAGCTTCTTTTCATGCCTGAATGATTTATTTCTTAATCAAGATTTTCCTTGCTTATGAAGAATATATCTCCCAATTGCCAGGTCCGTAAGAAGATAGAGGGTTTTTCCACACATAATCAATTTGAAGATCTCAACTCATTTGAGAAGATCTCATCAGATTCCTCCACAAAAAATGCTTCAATTTAAAAAGCCTAAGAAAAAGAAATCCTTGTAGAAGAAAGAGGAGCTGGATTTAGACGTCCTTGAAGCAGAGGCTCTTATCTGGTCTGGGTGTTGGAGATCTTGGTTCCCAGAAGGATGAAAGGAGGCAAGCCACAAGAGAGGAGAAAGAAAGAGCTGAGGCTGAATTGAGAAACCATGCATACCAGTCAGCCTGGGCAAAAGCTAATGAGGCATCGCAATGATAATGTATTCTTCCATTTCGAAAATTTTACTTAATTTTGACACTTTTTTGGATAAACTGTTACTACTATTGACTATGTATGTGAAGAGATTTTATTTTCTGTTGGGGTTTCTTCCATCTTCCGTTGCATTACGTACATGGTGAATAACTTATTTAAAAACTTTTATTCCATTTCTTATTTATATGCACTATAAATCTTATGTTGTTTTTTTCACTATAAATCTATGTTTGTTTGTTTTGATGTTTAACTTTAATTACTAATTCAAATTCTCAGAGCGGCACAAAACGATGCATTACTGGAAGAGATAATTGGAAGCAGTTTTGGATCAGCTTCAAGCAGTTCTACCGATCCGATCATAAAAATATCTGAAATCGCAGAAAGATTGATAATTGCTCCAGCAATGACGGTATGCCTTTTTTTTTAAAGCCAAATATCTTATTTTAAATAATAAAATTCGTTTTATTACTTTTTCGAATGATTTTATTTTATTTTTTTGAGACATGGAGATTGGAGGTTGGTTGGGATGAAATGGAGATGGAGGATGAGAATTTGTGAATTGTGCTGTGGATTTGGAACTGTGCATATGCTTAAATTTAAAATGTTGATTGTTTGTTGAGTTTAATTCATGTGGTAATGATGAATTTTGAATCCTTCTATACAGTATGATTTGGATGTTGGTTAATGCACGTAATTATTCTGTCTTAACGCAGAAATCCACATTTTTGGTTAAAGGAAAATTTAGAATGGTTGATTTTCATCAATCATTTCATTACATGTCATGCAAGAATTGCAATAAAGCAATTGGCTACAAGCGCGGCGAAAATTTCCTAATGTTATAGTTGCAAGAATATGACGATTGCACAGCCAAGGTAAACATTTTCATCATATTTTGAAATTAAAAATTTTAACATGATAATTAGAACATTTTAATTGCTGACACTAAAAAATAATAATTTATTTATTACTATCAGGTATCGAGTTTATTTAGATGTGTATGATGACAACACATCGACACCAGTGGTTATTTTTGGGTCTTTGGCAGAGCAAATTTTGGGATGCACAACGATTGACCTTATAGAACATACAAGCGAGGTAAAATCTATACATTCAAATACGTTTAAAAATTTTGATACATTATCTTATCAAAAAAAAAAAAATTGATACATTATCTTTTTATATGTTTTTCATCATTACAAGAATATCTACCTTATCTTGAAAATATTACAAATAACATTGAAAATAATGAATGAATCTGGGAGGCTATGTCAAAATAGGTTTACTGTATTGTCTATTAATAACGTCCCAGGAACATAAAAAAGAGTTTCCAGACCTTTCTTTTTAAACTTTCAACTGTTATAATATATAAGTATAAATACTCATATATAATTGTAATTATGTTTACAAATATATAATTGTAATTATGTTTATGGGAGTTCTGTGTTGTAGCTATGAATATTTTGCAAACACTATGTATAATGTTTATTATGAGCAGGAAAAAATTTATTAGAATATAGATGAAAGTCTATCCATTTATAGCTAAACTGGAAAATTTTAAAGTTGTGAAACCTAAAAAAAATATCAACTGGGCACACGTGCGCTTTACTAGTATGTATATATAATAAACAGGTACATAGGACTACATTTTATTTCCTAATCGGAGAACAGCTACTTGTTGATCAATTAGGTATTATTATTGTTATTATTATTTGTTGTTATAATGACATATATATAATTTTATTTGACTTAATGGAATCATTTGGTCGGAATTAGCATCAGACAGCTTCTACTTTATTTGTTTGAACAGAACATGCGACGGACTTTATATCTTCTGGCAAATTGAGCAAGCCAAAATTATATCAGACACCATGATCATCACGTGATAAAATACATTACTAATATTTTTTTAAAAAAATGCTATGCCCACCGGTTCCGATTGGGTTCCATTTTTTTTTTATTTAGTGATTAAAGAATTATTTTTTTAGTGATATTGTAAAAAATATATATATATTTAAATATTTAAAGTATAAAAAAACTAAATGAAAAAATATTTTAAAAAAAATTAGAAAAGAGATTTTGTTCTTTTTCAATACTCATGAACTCGTGCTGCATCTTTTGCCTTTTTATTTTAAATAGAACTCGTGCTGCATCTAGGATTCTGGGTGAATGTAGCGCGCTCGTATTCTTTTATAGAAAGGATATTTACAATATAATTATATAAGTATTGTATAATTTTAAAAAAAAAAATGAATTAATACGGAATTTACGTAAAAAAAGAAACTAATTTTTTAATCATAAACTCTACTCTTTCTTAAAATAATTACACGACATTTACACACTCTATAATTATATATACCATTATTCATTTTTGTTATGATTTGGCAAAATTATGTGCTTAGATCTACGTACGCGCGCTCTGATCACCAGAAAGTTGCATCTCACTGATCAAGAATAGTACACTTGCAGATGAAACCAGCTTTTATATATATAAACGTCGTGGTACAATCGATCGCATGTGGGCAAAACCATATTAAAATAAAAAGATATTCATGATGTTGTAAATTAATTTAGATCAATGAGTGATTTACATGAACTCACATGCAATTAGATGATCGATCGATCAATAGTTTATTAAACATTCAGATTAAATATTGTTTAAAGTTTATAAAAATATAATAATCTCCATCCTAGCCTATCTAGCTAGCTTGCTTTAAGCCTATACAACTTCAATTAATCTTAATTAATTAGGATCTTATTGATCTTGTTGAGCAAAATGTTTTTTATGAGGTAATTAACAATGTTTAGCTAGCGGGGGTGTGTAACATATATATAATACCTAGAAGACAAGTTAAGTGTTATTCCTCCGTATAGGCCGGATAGATAGATCAAGATATATATAAATATAAATATATATATAATTCCTCCAATTCAATCACTTAAAATGTCACGTATTATTTAAGTACGCGAAACATATATATACATGGTTTTTAATATTTAGTCAAATGTTAACTTTTCCTGCGTTATTAACAGGATCTAAATTAATCGGTTAATTTGACTAATTCGCTAATCCTGTATATATATATAGAGAAATGATATTTGCAGTCGTGATTGTGCAAGCGGCACGTAGTCTTTTTGAAAAAAGTAAATTAATATGGAACCCACGTGAATAAAAAACTAACTTTTTAATCGTAGACCGCACTCTTTTTCAAAGTAATTGCGCAGCATTTGCACACTCCATAACTGCATGTAGAATTATTCATACATATATATATATTAGGTGAAAACAACGTGCAATGCACGTTTACTTAGTTTATATTTTTTTTTTTTTTGTTAAGAACTAATTTTATATTAATAAAGATGTAATGTAGTTGGTTGATTAAATAACTAACGATGTAATGTTTATGTAATTAATAAATAATTACATGTTGTGATATATTATAAAAGAAGATCATTAATAGAATCTATAACATGGTCCTATAAATAAACATCGCACATAGTTTTATGAAAGCTGTTTGAGATAATTTTGGTTCTAGGATGATTCCAGCATTTTCCTCATCTTGCATTGCTTCAATAGAGAGAATATTAAAATGTCTATATTTTTTCTCCTTCAGTTTCTTTGGATTTACATAAACTTGAATCTTCAAAAAAATTTTTAATAATTTCTCTATAACACTTTTAACTATGGGCAATGTTCTTACAAAATAAATCTTGAATAGTTTTACATAATTAATAAAAATATTTTTTTTAATTAACTCATTATAACCAAACTCAACTTTTGAATAAAATTTTAAAAGATACCTCTCAAGCATGTTCCATCAACTCAACTGCTGAACAATCAAGTGTCTGTTCTGTTACTTCACTAAACATAGTAGCAGCTAGTTTTTTAGTATTATCGTCTAGTTCAACATATACCCTAGCATTTTAAATGCATTGAATATATTAATTTCAATTTGAATAGTGTTAAATTCTAAATTAAATGAGACATCAATTTTAAATTAAAATTGTAAGATACATACGGTAGTTTTTAGACTCCTTGACTTTTGAATACACATGTGGTTTTCATCCTTATCACTATATCAATATCAGTTTTTAGTATTCTAAATAATACAATTTCTAACATGCTTGTGATATCTCGTATTTTTATGTGTTTTAGTTAAATAATTATTTTATTTATTAGTAATATTAGTACTCTTATTTTAAATTTAAAGTGATTTTCATTATATTATTTTGTGATTACTAAGTTATAAAATTAATTTCGAAGTGCTTTCTTGATATTAATTATTATTTAGTATTTAAATTGCTTTCTATTTTAATTTATTTTATTGTTGGCTTTATTGTTTTATTTTATTAATTTTTAGTTGTAGTATTTTTATTTCTCTTTTTTCTTTTTTTTGTGTCTTTTTATTTTATTGAACTTGTATTTTTCAAATAGGGGTTGTTTTAGTGGGTTTTCTTTTGTTTTGGGCCCAGTCGGTTTTGATTTGTGAAGCTCGGCCCATGGGCTTGCTTTTAGCCCAGTCATCTTTTCATCAAACGGCGCCGTTTTGGTCACCTCTTAGGTTTTCTTCTTCCTCTCTTCTTCTCCTACGCGCCGCTGCCGTCCTTCTTCCTCTTCTGTGTTTCGTCTCTTTTCTTCTGCAAATCAGTGTTGCAGCACAAAAATTGTTTCCTACATATATATTAGCTGGAGTTTCCTTGCAGCCCAAATGGTGGATCATAGACCCACCCATCAACAGGGTCAAGTAGTATGAAGTCCATACGCGACTCGGTCAATTCAAAACTTCCTTCAATATTCGGCAACTCAACAATTTCGCCCAGCTCCTCGGATTCCAAACCTCCTGGCGAAGACGACAATGATAAAGATGAGCAGGAAGAAGAAGATGACTCTGAATCAAATTGGACCATGGCTGCTCTTTCACTGCGGCGGCCTGAATGTCACCTGGTGTTGATGATAGTGGTCGAGGTAGCACATGAACGAGCTGAGGAAAATTCAGCACCGCGGAGTCACCTTTAATGCTCAGCGCGGCTACATCGTGCGCCCGTGCAGCCATTTCAGGGGTGGAAAATGTACCGAGCCAAATACGGATTTCTTGTGGGACTCGCGGATTTCGGACACCCATTTTCCCCAGCTGCGCATCCAAACGCCCCGGAAGACCCGGTGTTTGCTACAGTATCTGGGTCTTTTTGGCGTGCTCTGCTCTGGAGATTGGGGTTTTGGTCTTTTGGATGAGGCAGAGACGGATTGGAGGAAGAGGGCTCGGACGGTAAAGATGTGGATGAGCCACTGGTGCTTGCTTTTGAATTGTTTGGTTTTGTCATTGTTCGGCAAGTAAAAATAATGGCACGATTTGGAGCGGGACTTGTCGATCACGAGGATGGAATTCTCTGTGCGGACAACCGAACGAGAAGAAGAGAGCTCGGGGAGTTAACGGGACAGAAGCGGCAGTTAACGGGAGCTTAACGGAAAACAAGTAAAATAAACGGAAAAATAAGAATTTCTTTTAATACACATTTTTTATATATAGAAGATATATATATATACACGTACGTGTATAAATATGTCTCACATATTCAAAGATTACGTACGTAACAGGGGGAAATATTCCAAACAACTCTATAATATTGTACCTAGTCCCAGCTAGCTAATTGGCCTACATTTCGTGGTAATTGACACGTTAACGAAGAATTCAAAGTAATCAGTCAACAAAATGTTATTTTATCATATTAATGCACATATATATGAATAATTAATATTAATTTATAGCCAAGCAGCCAAGCAATTTACAAAGCTCATTTGACGTTAGAGCTAATCCTCTCCAATTTGGGCACCAGTACCGGCGACGGCCGGGGCACCATATATATTTTTCTTATCTTATTTACTTTCTAATTTTTCTGGCCGTCCTATATATATTTTTCTTTATATATATAAAGTGATTATCTAACGGAATTTTGTTACTTTAACAATTTTTATTGTTTTACGGTTAAAATTAACTCCATTAGTTGTATGAATAAATTAAAGTGACTCTCTCTCTTTTTAAAAGTTCTTATTTTTTTAATCTCTCTCTCCCCAATCAACTTATAAATAAATTCATAATTATCAAAGTTCATGCAGCATGTATCGATCTTAGAATCTATGCATTGATGATCATTTATTAGGAGGTATATATATTAGATATATATATAAATTAAATTTATATATATTATATAGAAATTATATATAAATTTATATATGTGATTTAAAATTTCTATTCATTCCTTATATACACAAAGAGAAATGTAAAGTAATTAAGTTTAAATCTATTTACTAACTACATTTACGAATACAATTATTTCAATAAAATATTATTTATTTATCAATTTAAATTCATTATGAAACATTAAAATTATTTAATAATATCTTATAAAAACCTTAATATTTTATTTTTTTATAAAAATTATATTACTTTTTAAAATAATCTCTTTATTAAACTAAGAAAACGTGTTCTGCACGTTACTTTACTGTTAATGGTTTGTCTCTTATACTGCACAGTTTTAATTCAAGATTCTTTTTTTTCACGTATTTGTTGTTTCTAACCATACCTAGGAGCACGTGTAGTAGTAAATAATAAGATTTTAATTTAAAATATTTTAAAATCGATTTAAGTCTATCTTACTATTTGATGTTAGAATTTTTTTTTTTTTCTAAAAGCATTACATTATTAATCAAAAAAATTTTCTTTATAAAAATAATATTTCTATACGTGTATATATATATACTAGGTGAAAGCAACGTGCAATGCACGTTTGCTTAATTTTTTTACAAAAAAAATTAATTAATGCATAATTTAATATATTAAAAAAAGTAAATTTTAGAAAATATCTTTGGATAATTATAAGGCCAGTAGTGAAATATAATAATTACATATTTTAAAAGTACATCAAGATACCCACAAGATTATTCAATTTTGCAGAATTTGAATATCATCTGTTGTTCCAAGTCTTAACATCTTGCTACAAAACATAAATAGTAAGAAGTGGCCCATAGATCCAAGCATTCAAGTAAGTGAAGCTGAACATATCACGGTCCATGGCAAACAAGCATGGTTTTACAAGTGTATAACAAGAAAACCAGCATTGAAAAAATAAAAGGTAAGATTAAGGCTATCAATGGTGAAGTAAAGAAGTCCCATGTAAGCATCTTCACTGTATCTTGCCCAATTTGGGAATGACCTTTAAATGATAGAAGCAATATTTCAAGTTAACAAGGTTTTCATTTCTGCAACTCTAGACTCCTACATAATTCAAAAAGTCCAGCCAGAATTATATTTAGAATGCATCTCCATTTTGCTGCGTAAGTTCCCAAGCAATTCAAGTCAGGGTCCAATGTCGTGAATGAAATCCCACCTATAGATTTGCACAAGGTGCCAAGGACACACCTTATACAGCTTATCATTTAGAAGGCCAATTTCCTTATGCAAGATGTACTGTAACATTTACATACAATGAAAAAGAATGAGTTGTTTGTTAATTTCAGAATATCCAACAAAGGTTTACAGTTGCTTCAAGGTGAATTATTTCTTGGTATTTATACATTCACATATCATCATGTACAACAATAATAGTACTTCATTGATATTGTTATTTTGACCCATATGCATTACCTAGCTGTTGGGAACCATTGATCCATATACACAACCACTAATTTGTAAACAACTTCAGGATTGTGTATAAGAGCTTTGAACTCTAAAGGTTTTGAGAAATAGAGTATCTAAAGAATTGACATGTTTAACCACAATAAACAGGTGACTAAAAAATGTTTTGATCTTGTAAAAATGCATAAAATGATCAAATATTATATTTGGGCTCTGACATTGAATTTGAAATAAGCAGCTTGCTCCCGGGCCCCTTTCTCCTCTGAACCCAATACAATTTTCATAAAACTCTTGATCATTAATAAATTTTAACTTGATAAAAAAATAGTTTTACCTTTGGAAATTCTCTCAAAATGGCTACCTTGTTGCAGCTTTAGCTTTTAGCAATCTAGATGGAGAAGATAAAGATGCCCCTAAGCAAGAAACTTGAATGAATCTCATGATACCACCATGTTTTTTGCAATATGCAGAGCCTCTTCACCCTGACCAATCTGAGCATAACCAGGAATGATTGCTGCCTAAGAAATACCGTCACGTCGAGGCATCCTATCAAACAAACTCCTAGCTTGAGAAATATCACCTCCCTGAGCATAACCTGTAATCATTGTGTTCCAAGAGCTTATGTTCCGATAAGGCATGGCCTCAAACAATTCCCTTGCTACGTCCATTCTCTTGCACTGCACATATCCTGCAATCATAGCATTCCACGAGACCTCATTTTTTTCTGGCATCTCATCGAAAAATCTCCTTGCTTCGTCCAACATCCCATTCTGCACATATCCAGACACCATTGCGGTCCACGTAAAGACATCCCGAGTAGGAGACTTGTCAAACAATCTTCTTGCTTCCAACAACTCCCCATTCTGGGCGTAACCTGTAATTAAAGTATTCCAAGAAATCTCATCTCTAATAGGCATCCGATCAAACAGACACCTAGCATCAACCAACCTCTTCCTCTTTACATACCCACCCATCAAACAATTCCAAGACACCACTTCCCAATCCGTTTTTGACTCAAACAAGTTCCTAGCTTCCTCTATTCTTCCATTCTGCACATATGCTGCAAGTATCCCATTCCATGAAATTACATTCTTATCTGGCATCCTATCAAAAATCTTCCTTGCCTCATCGACATATCCATTCTGAGCGTACCCAGACAACATAGCATTCCATGAAACAATATCCGTTTCGGGCATCTGATCAAACAAAGTACGAGCAGCTCCAAGGTTACCATTTCTCACAAACCCACTAAGCATCAAATTCCAAGTAACCAAGTCTCTGTTGGGCGTTTTCTCAAACACTTCTCTTGCAAGATCAAACTTGTCATTCGACAAGTACCCAAAGATCATGGCGTTATAGGAGACCGAGCTCCGACGTGGCCTGGAATTGAAGACGCAGAGAGCGGACTCGCACTGGTAGTTGCGCATGTGGGCAGTGATGGACATGTTCCATTTCACTATTTCCGAGTCTGAGATGGGTGCCTATTCTTTTTTTCCCCAAGGTGGTGTCTTGCGTGCCCCCAGCAAAGAGATTTTTGGCTGATAATTTAACTGCTAATATAATCTTCGACCCAGTTTCTAAATTTACTCTCTTGTTTCTACTAATTGCAAGTTAAATCAGAAAGCAAGCCAGATCACTAAAACCCAAAAAAACATCAGATCGCAAAAACCACAGAAACCATCAGATCATAAGTAGATCAGGGAAAAAAAAACAGAGAGACAAGCTATGAGAGAGAAGGATACTTTCCACTACAAAACAAATCCAAGAGTTGGCATTGGGATAGCTGAAAATAAAAGTTCATCTGAAGCTTGATCTAAAATCCCAAACTCCAATTTGCCCAACAACATAACCACAATCAATTATTGTCCATATATAGCAGTTAAAAGAATTACTCTTGAAATAAATTTAACAAAAAAAAAAAGCCCAAGACCCATGTACCTATGAAAAAGTAGCGATATTCAGTTCTCCCGAACCAGAAATAGTGGAAGCACACTTTTCGGTGTCCTTGAGTGAATGAAAATAGAGGAAAATAAGAGAGACAAGATAGAGACTTAAAAAAACCAAAACAGAGAGCGCCGAGGAGGATTTAGCATCTACGGTCACATATTCAATCTCAACATCTCTTTCTGGAGATGATTTTAACGCAGGAGGAGGAGCTTGCAAAACCAAACCAAAGAAAAAACATTAAATTTCATATGAAGATTTTGGTGAAAAAATGGGTCTTTATAAGCCCATCACCATTAGATCTATCTCGTACTTTCTTCTTGGTGACTCAGCCATATCTCGATCTCATCCTGAGTTGAGGAGGGCAACTTGGAAGACGATTTTGGTGGCCATGGTTTGGGACCATTAGGCTTCTACAACGGTTGAGAACCTCGTTAATAAACCACGAAACGAATGAAAAAGCACATGGGAATCAAAGGGAAGACAGGAAGCTTTTGGGATTTTGGAATCAGGAAAATGGAATTCCAATCGCATGGAGCTTTCGCATTATCGCTCGCTTGCAATTCTTTAACGGACGGATTTAGAAGACAACGTTAATTTTAACGGTAAAATTACTGTAGCTCTGTTAAAACAACAAATTTCCGTTTCATACACACTTTTTATATATAGAATATATATATATTCATATATGCATCATGCATGTCCTCATCTCAGACAATAATTAGTCAATTATAACTCCGTTTTCGTGGATCTCTAAAATTAATTTCATCGCGATTATGATGGCGGCCAGGAAATATATATATATATTCTTTAATCGTGTGAACTGATCCTTGATACGGTCCATGCATCACGATTACCCCAAGAGAGAAACAAGATATATTATTGACTAATTGTCTGCACGGATTATCTGCACGATTCAAAGAGCCCACAGTAACCCAGATGACAGCTAACGACTACACATTATATACGGTTTCGGTTGTACGAGACTTGCGTAAATGCCTTTGAAAAAAAAGCCAGACCTAATGCAGAAGACTTGCATATTGTGACCTTGGAAAAATTAGTTATAACTACAATTATATATTAATATATGTATTAATTTATTGTGATTGATTAAAAAGTATATTTTATTAAAAATATTACTAGTTTAAATTTTAAATATGAAAGAATCAGTATTATTATACAGATTAATATACGACTTTACTTGTATATAACAAAAATGGAATGACCGAGTTAGATTGATTAAGCTAGGTGCCTTTAATTAGGAGGTTGGCACTAAAGCCCAATCGTGCCGGCCCGGGGAAGAGGGGAACGAGCCAGTACTGGTTCTAAATAAATATATATATATATATATAGAGAGAGAGAGTCTCAACCTTCACAAACGTTAAAGAGAAAATTAAGAGAGAGAGAGAGAGAGATGGGGAGTCATTGCGATATTGATGATAGCTCAGCCTCGTTTGTCAAGAACCCGACGATCAAGTTCACCAAGCTCTTCATCAATGGAGAGTTCATTGATTCCATTTCAGGTTTTCATTACTATCCATGATCTAGATCTCTCTCTTTCAAACTAATTACTACGTACGTTTGTAAATTTTCCGGATTATATATTCAGGCCGGACTTCCCCTTTTGTTTTTCCAACTTTTTAGTTAGTTTCACTTATGATATAATATATTATATGACAAGCAGTTTATGCTAAAGCCAAAAGGCCGAAGGCCTGAAAGGATCTAAACAAACTACAAGAGAGAGAAGAAGAATTCATCATCGCTTGTTCATGATCTATCTATACTTACATCATATATGCAAATACATTATACGCATGCCACTGGCTACTTCGCTTGTTTCTTTCATGAATTTAATTACTTTACGTACGAAAAGTAATATATAGAACAGCGGAGGGTTCTGGCTGTTAATTACGTACGAAAATATTAAGCATCGAAAGTACTGTACGTAGTAAGTTGCAGATCGAAGAGTAACTAACCTCTTCTCTGGTTGGAAAACTTCTTAATTAAAGATCAAATAAGTCTGTCGGCCCATCGTAAATTATTAAGATCAACTACGACGTGGTAGTTTAAAAAAAAGGAAAATGCTGGGATCCCGTTGGAGCTTACAGTTCCCTTTTTTCCTTTATTTTTTAGTTTCATTTTTTTAGTAATTAAGAAATTATTATTTAATAATATTATAACTTTTTTATTTTTAAAAATATTTAAAAGTGTAAAAAAAATGATGTAAAAGAAAATACCAAAAATAAAAAAAAATAAAAAAAATTACCTAGCGAGAGCTCCAGCGATAGCGTAGCAGTGTCCTTAAAAAAACTAGTACAATACCTAACAATCAAGTTTTCGGACGTCGCGAGGTTCATGAGACATGATGTACTATCTATTACTGCATTTCGGCCAATGTGTATGTCTGGTGCCTGCGACGTCTGAGGTAATGCAAGCATGAAAGCCACCTATCAACTTTATATCATCGATTACAGTACCACCGGCCGGGTCCAACGTCAATAAAGTTTTTTATTGTAAGTAAATTTCGTATCATTAATTTTGTTCTTCGGTAATAATATGCAGGAAAGACGTTCGAGACCATAGATCCAAGAACAACGGAAACTATAGCGAGAATTGCAGAAGGAGACAAAAAAGATGTCGATTTGGCCGTGAAAGCTGCCCGACAGGCTTTCGATCATGGTCCATGGCCTCGCTTGCCTGGCTCTGTATGTACTCGACCTCTCAATATATGATTACAAAAATTGTAATTTAGATATATTTGTGTATTTTAATTATATATTTTATTAATGTAATTGATTGTATTATTATTTTTAATATAAAATAATTATTTTAACTAATCATATTTATAAATTATATAAAGAATACGTAAAAGTAATCATATATAATATAACTCATATGATTAATATTCTTGATTATTTTTTTCTCGTGCTTTGGTTATTAACTTATTATTATTTTTTATTTAAAAAAAGTTACTCCGATATAAATCTAGAGTACAAGTGTTACCGCCGCTAGTCTGTTTATTTTTATCTTGCATTCATTTTTTTCAACAAATCGTTAATATTCTTAATTATTAAGAAAAATATATATATATAAATATATAATTTTACTAATAGTGAATTTCTTAACTATTAAAAAAAAAAATTAAAATAATTGAACGCTATCTTAAGAATCAGCTCAATCCACTAGCATTTTCCATATATAGATCTATGGTGTGCAAGTCCTTCCCCAAATAAAAAAAAAGGTGGAACTCCATAAAAATTGGATTTTTTTAAGTTGGTCCACTTTTTGTTTTAAAGATATGTATATATATTAATTAAAGGAATTACTGCAGGGTGCATGATGTACCCTGAATAATATTTAAGTAAATAACTTGAAAGACAAAAGCTATCGATCTATGGATTGTCAGTCGATATTTGACAAAGGGTCAGGCTATTACCGCTGGGCAGTACTTAATTTTTTTTTTCTCATTTTTTTAATTATTTTTTTAATTATTAAGTAAAAAAAATATATCAATATATTTAAAATCACTTTCTTAATTATTAAGTAAAATAAAATTTTTTTTTACCCAACTGTCAAACTGGGCGATACATATGGAGCGGCATAGGGGCTTTTCTCTTTGACAAATTTTATATTCAAGCGTCAAAACATTACGTATTTTTCTGACAGAAGAAACACTTGGGTTATACCTTCAAGAAAATGCTTAATTCGATTCTTCGATCGGGGAGGTAGCCGCGACTTTTCATTGAGCTTTCGTGAGGTAAAGCACATGCATGCACCAGAACTTGAGCCTAATTAATGACAAGAAAGCGAGAGTCAAAGGTCTCAACAGCACAGTCACATTGTATGTGCCCCGCCCCACTGAAATTTTGGAAAATTTTATGCAAATATATGATCAAATCTTTAAAACTTTTTATTAATTATTTTAATATGAAAGTCCATTTTATAGTCACAGTACCCACAACCGAATTAATTATATGGAGTCAATTATAATGGCTCATGAGAACCCTTTTAAAACTTAAGCCATTATATAAATAAATAAATGTATTTTCATACAAATTAAAGAAAATAATTAACTTAATAGTAGCCCCAAAAATATAAATTAACTTAAAATTTATATTTATGAGTGATAAATTAGCAGAGTGCTAGGTGGCAAGCCGCTCCAAAATTGGTGCGGCAGCCTCTTCGCCTCGCTTATATCAATGAGGATAGCTTCATTGAAGGAGAAAATGATAGCGATCTAGATATTACACATGATATGATATTGGGAGATAAGTTTTCTTATAGCATTTAAGATTAAAAGATCAATCCCATATATAATCGAACATGAGTCTTATTGCATATACCGGAAAGATCTAGGATATGATCACTAAAATTCAAAAAAATTCTAACGAGTTTGTTTTTTATCCAACTCAACGATCAGAATTGGTGACAAGTGCCATTTGATGATCAGATTATTGCTTTAATTTTCAACCCCCTTGTGCAAGCTCGCAGTTCATTATATAAAAGGACCATTAATGGGAAATTGTTGCAGGAGAGAGCAAGGATAATGATGAAATTCGCAGACTTGATGGATGAAAATGTAGAAGAATTGGCTTCCTTGGATACAATTGATGCTGGGAAATTGTACAGTATGGGCAAGGCCGTGGACATTCCTCAAGCATCAAGTACTCTCCGATACTATGCAGGTGCAGCTGACAAAATTCATGGGCAGGTATTGAAGATGTCACGTGAGTTTCATGGATACACATTGCTAGAACCCATTGGTGTCGTGGGACACATCATCCCCTGGAACTTCCCTACGGGGATGTTCTTGCTGAAGATTAGCCCTGCTTTAGCAGCAGGGTGCACTATGGTTGTCAAGCCCGCGGAACAAACTCCTCTATCGGCTCTTTACTGTGCTCATCTTGCTAAGCTAGTAAGTTTGTATCAATCCTTATATACAATTCAAAATGTCACGCTGTTATTACTTAGTAGTCATATATATACATATATATATATATATTTCATACGGCGAAGTCAGTCCTTTTTTTCTCTTAAATACAAAACTCATTGGCGAAGTCATATATAGCTATCTATGAATTATACAATTCTTGATTTTTCAGATCTTCTCACATCTTGTATCATGAATTAAGTGTCTTAAAATCAAGATTTTGAGAAAGGGAAATCCCATATGCATCATAGTATGATGTTTCATAGACCCTTCATCTCTTCTGGTTTGTTGAGTGACTCCTCAACTGGCTTCAAATCCAGTCCTTTAGTAGTGTAGTGAAGTCACTTTCCATGCATACATTATCCTTATCCGTATTCAATATAATAGTTGCCTTTTCTAGCTTTCATTTATACGAGTTCCTCCTGATATTTTTCCCATTTATCTTTTCTTGTTCAAGGCTGGTATCCCTGATGGAGTGCTCAATGTTGTAACCGGATTTGGACCAACTGCTGGTGCTGCAATTAGCTCTCACATGGATATTGATGCCGTAATTTCTAGCTTTTAATTGAGTGTTTCCCTTGTTTATGTTCTTTGTCAATAAGTTCATTGCTTCGGGGTACTGCTGTGCTCTTGAATCTAGAGTGATGGTCTTTTCAGGTTAGTTTTACGGGCTCTCCAGAAGTTGGACGCAAGGTAATGCAGGACGCAGCAGCAAGTAATTTGAAAGTGGTTTCACTTGAATTAGGTGGCAAGTCACCCCTCATAATCTTTGATGATGTCGATGTAGATATGGCTGCTGAGCTAGCCATTTTCGGCATCCTATATAACAAGGTAAATTTCATTAATTTAATTGTTCTTTGCTTCTTCCTTTTTTTTTTTAAATAAAGTTGCATTTTAGAAAATTGATTTAGTTAAAAATTGTACCTTAAAATGACAATCTTCTTTACTAATATTTGTACTTTTATCAGGGAGAAATATGTGTGGCAAGTTCTCGTGTTTATGTTCAAGAAGGGATATATGACGAACTTGTGAAGAAATTAGTTGAGAAGGCAAAAGCTTGGGTTGTTGGGGATCCTTTTGATCCTAAAGTTCAACAAGGACCCCAGGTATGACTTGAGGCTTTCATACAAATGTTTTTTAAGGTGACATAGACTATTTTACAACTTTTACACAATTCTTCAACAAAATACTATTTTTTAAAATTTATTTGAATTTTTTTTAACTTTCACCGATTTGAATTCGAAACTAAAAATATTTTATTAAAAAGCTGTATAAGAATTGAAAAATAATCGTGAATACATCATTTCGATCCCGTGGCGTACAAGCAACTAACAGACACGAACAAGCTGGGAGAAGAGGAATATATAATTAATGAAGGAAATCCAACAAGTCATGAACAGGGAAGTGTATCTGGCCCATAATCCAATCCCATTAAGGTTCGGTTAGTTAATAGAGAATTTTGAAATTAAAATTTTGAGTTTTAAAATGAAATATCAAAATAATATTATATTTTAATATTATTATTTTTTTATGATTTAAAAAAGTTAAGAAAAAATTGAATTATTTATTATATTTTATATATGGATTTGAAAAATTTGTAATTATAAGATAAGAATTTTGAGTTTGAGATCAGAATTTTTATAATTTTTATGTGCCAAACAGAACCTAAAAGATCAAGTGTTTTGGTATGATGTGCAGGTCGACAAGAAGCAGTTCGAAAAAATTCTATCATACATTGAGCATGGAAAGAGAGAAGGAGCCACCCTTTTAACAGGGGGCCAGCCATTGGGTGGGAAGGGATATTTCATTGAGCCTACAATTTTCTCTGAAGTCAAGGTAAGTATATAAATATAGATGTACTTAGTTTATTTTAGTGGAATTAAAGGCTAAAGTCGTTTTCCCTTCATCTGTTATGTTATTGTCCGGTCCATGACATGCACAGGAAGAAATGCTTATAGCAAAAGATGAAATATTTGGACCTGTAATGGCTCTTGCGAAGTTCAAGTGAGTACAAAAGTTCTATATATATATATACTTGTCCTTGATGCAATATTCTAGTACTTGCAGATAGAAATGCTCACTATTTTTACTAATTATATATCTCATGAACAATTAATAACGACAGAACAATCGAGGAGGCGATAGAGAGGGCCAACAGCACTAGATATGGCCTAGCAGCGGGCATCTTAACCAAGGACATAAACGTGGCTAACACTGTCTCAAGATCAATCCGTGCCGGCACGATTTGGATCAATTGTTATTTCGCTTTCGACAATGACTGCCCTTTTGGAGGGTATAAGATGAGTGGATTTGGAAGAGATCATGGATTGGAAGCCCTTCACAAGTATCTTCAAGTTAAATCGGTTGTTACTCCCCTTTATAACACTCCCTGGCTTTGAAGAATCGAATTGAAGATCATGATCATCCCTTGTAATTCCACCTCAAACATGATGGAAACTTAGATCATACGTTTTACCAAATAATTAAGGTCATGTGGCGCTGAAAGTTATAATAATGAGCAAACAATACAAGTACTTGTTCTTTTTTTTTTTTTTTTTTTGGGCTCGAATAATTAAGTGTTTGCGTGTATTTGTTTTGCTAGGTATCTTATTTAAGGTCTGTATTCTTTTAATAAATCGACCCCATTATAAACTCTGAGCTATTAATTATATATATACGTGTTTGCATAGCAGCCAATTAGTATTGTTTAATTCGTTTGCTTTGTGTATTAATATATTGGTTCAATAAAATTGAACGTGCCCATAATAAATAAAAACGATTTATCCAAGTTACTGACTTGGGTGCAATATAATATGCATGCACAATTAATGTTACGTACATTTCATGTGGAGAGACGTACAAAAGTATCATATCACATATACATATTATATTTTATTTATAAATTTATTATTTAATATCACGTCAAAAAATTGTATAATACTACTATGCTGCTCAGGTGATACCACTTAAGTGTACTGTTTAGTGTTTGGTAAAAAACAAATTTTACTTAATCATTCATTGAGAGAGTGATTTTAAGTGTATTAATATATTTTTTTAATTTTTTAAAAATATTTAAAAAATGTGAAATTTGTTTTTTATTTTTTAAAAACTGAATTGGACAGCGTAAAAGTAAGGCAGTACAGTAACCCGACCAATAATACAATTCCTTAATGGACCCGATTGCACGTCGAACTGGTTCTACTTTGTCGGCTGTTATTATCCTCCTTTCAAAAAAGCTAACTTTATTCCTTCTTTATATCCAGCTAGCTAGCTAGTTGGAATTTGCTATGGTCCTTTTCTTTGATATTTTGTTGGAAAAAAAATATTCTAACTACAAAAAATAATTATATAAAAATAATTTTATAAAGTCATATATTTTAATATAATTTATTAAATTATAAAGTTATTTTTATTATAATCCAAATTTAAAGATTTATATAGAGCCATATTAATTTATATAATTATTTTTATATAATTATTTTATATGTATAGCACTCCCCTTGTTGAAATAGTCATGAAATATTGTGGACTACTTTAATTTGTCTACTATTGTAAGATACTACCGCAAGAAAGTGTGTGCTATTTATTACATAAGGTTGTGGGAAGATTGCGAACTCAATATTGTCATCTTTAAAGATGGCCAGAGTAATCTCGTACTGTGGAATCACCAATTATCTCTAAAATTTAAATTTATAAGAAAAAATAGATTTTATTATTTAATTTATATCTTAACATTTTCATTCAGGGTCAGACTCTTCCTTAATGAGTGGACACATAAAATATTTAATGAGTCGGAATTTAAACTCAATACCTCTGTTTTAATACCATATGAAATCACAACTTTTTCTAAAAATTTAAATTGATGAAAATATGTAAATTGTATTATTTAATTTATATCTTAACATATCACAACTCTAAAAATAGTGCATACAAATAAGATCAAAGGTTTTTTTATGGGAAATAGAATTCATTCATTCATAAAAGCGAAGTTACAACTTTGACCTGATACATACAAGAAAATTCCCAAATTACAAGCCAACTACTACATTCGAAACTCCCCAATACACAAATTCCTTTGTGACTGACATAGTCTTAAACTTTTGTAGCTCTTTACAAAAAAACCATATGAGAGATAGCATTCTGCCTAAAACAGAGAATTTGTAACCCACTCTCTATAGAAGGAGATGACTTATATTCTATAAAAAAAATGTCCAAGAGACTATTTCTTTTTTATTTTTACCTAAACAAAAGGAAATGACAATAAATATAAAGATAGATGTGAAAATGATGAATTACAACTTAGATATACTCTAGTAGACTTCAAAATCAGCCATACAGCCTAGCACTCCTCCAGTGTATGGGAAAACTATAGATCCACCTTTTCAGCTTGAAGAAAAACAAAATTCATGAAACAAAAAGACTGTGGCAGTGCATGAGAGACACACGTTACGCTAGGACTGTGGCGGACAATTGAGTCTAAAGAAACTGAGTTTCCTGGCCCCAAAATGCCACGTGTGGCGGCAAAGGAACTTCCAAGTGCGGTGGCGCGTGGATCTCACGTATGCTTTGACCCACGCTTGTAACTCACACACTGCTTCATTCAACGAAAATCTTTGGCCGTCTAAAGAATCAGCAGCTTTGAAATCCTATTGTGTGGTATATGGTGGTCGTTGGGCTTCAAAAAACAGCAGATCTACGTTGTCCATACTTTGGATGGAAAGCAAACAAAAACAAAAGGATTGGAAAATAAAGGACTGCATAGGTTTGGATAACAAGATAAAATGAGAATTTTGTGAATAGTAATGAAATGATTATTCAAGTCTATTAATCTAATAACATAAAATTAATATAACATGTGATATAACATAAAATTAATCTTATAATTTTTAATGTAACAATTGATATAACATATAAATTTTAGCCTTAAGCATAAACATTAATATTAAATTATTAATATAAACTTTTTTTTATATATATAAATATATATCAAGGATAAATATATTTTTATCATAATAAATTATAGTATATTTTTTTAAAATATATTTTTACACATTTGATCATATATATATATATATATATATATTCATATAAAAAGTCTAAAACTTATATAGATTATACTTAAATTCAATATTGTGCTAATATGTGTTAATTATTATAAAATAATGTATTTATACTATAATATAAATAGACTAATAGTTTAATATATATATATATATAAACATCATATTATTACTAACATAGATAATCTATAAAATCAGAAAAATTAGACCGGGCCGGACCAAAACAAGGAAAATTGAAAGTTTCAATTTTGATAATGAATCGTTCTGATATCAGTTTTTAAATTTTTAAAATTAGGGTATATCAATTCAGTTCTGAAAACTATATAAACCAGACCTAACCGAGCCGGTTACAATACCCCTAAACATACGTGAGACTCTTTTTTTTTTAACTCTCCTTATGGAAGAGGTTAATTAAATTTGTTATAAGTTATTTAAGCCTGTAACTTTTTCAGATACAAGAAGAAATGTGGCCGTGGAGGAAAAGGGGGTGAGGAAATTCTTATCAAATTTATTGCTATGGCTTGGGGAATGTACTATAGGCGAAATCAATTTAGTTATGAGAATACTGTCCATAGTGTTACGATGTTACCCATGTAATTAATGGTGTGCTATCCATATTTAAAAAAGTGCAGATTTTTTATGGCCATAGCAAGGCGGTAGAGAAGGTGTTAAGCTGGTCTACTTTACCTATAGGGTTACCTTAAGGTGAATGTCGATAAACTTTTTTGAGATGTGGTAGGCAAGTATTGGGGTCGTTCTTAGGGACTGTGAAGGGAATGTAATTGCTGCATATAGTAAAATTGAATGTGAGGTTTCCTCCCTAGAGTTTATAGAAGCAACTGCAGTGCTAAGGGGGTTTACAGATTTGTGGTCAATGGGATATTCCAAAGCTGATGGTGGAAACTGATTGTCTTGCTCTTGTAAACATTATTGAATTCCTCTGTTGATATTTTAACAGATTTTGCCTTCATCATTCAGGATATTAGAAGGTTAATGCAGGGCTTTCAAGACAATCAGCCAGAAATACTGTAAACAAGAAAATACCTCTTGATTCAAGAGGTGCAATTTCTTCATGCATGTTAGTAAACAAGAAAATAATGTGGGTTAAATGGCTTGATAAGGAATTTTTTGTAAAGACTTGATTATTAATAAAATGTGATCTGTTTATTTAAAAAAAAAAATGCTCCAAAGCATAAATTAAGATTTACTTGACTCACAATACAAAATCTAATTAGCGTAATAAAAATTTTTCCGTTCATTACTGAAGCATAAAACGATTCCCATATATGTTTTATCGTTTTCTGCTTTTTAAAGGATTCACATTTTCCACTTCTATCGATTTATTCCTTGAATCTTTATGCCAGCTCTGATTGAGATTGCCATCTTTATAAAAACAAAAAATAAAAACGTAAAAAGAAATTTTTAAAAAAAAAAAAAACCCAAATTGATGTTACTCATGTTGCTTTTCCAGAAAAGAAAATGCTCAACATTTTTAGCTTGATCTCGTGAACTATAATGATAGACACAACACATTTTATAATAATGTTATAAGATAAAGATATTTTTATAAAATAATATTACTTTTATAAGATATTTTACAGAAATATCCCTCTATTTAACATATTATTATAAAATATATTATGAAAAATATTGTTCGTAAATTATTTTCTTTTTTAAAAAGTCTCATCCTTAATATTTTTACATCATTAACTTTAGTTTCGAAATTTAAATCCAAACACAGATCATCTAATTTATAACCAAAGTGAATTCAACGCACCACGATATCAAGCCAGAATTTATTTTTATTGAATACAAAGGCTAAAAGGATTCATCGTAGTTTATACATCGATCTTCAAGAAATTAGAATGATCTAAAAGCCGAGAGAGAAGATCAGCAATTGATCATTTGAAGTTCCATATATATTTCATTTCATATATTTTTTGTACAAGCGTAGTAGTTTCTACTTTCTTCCACTGTCAGTCCTCACCAGCCTCTCTGTAGGCAAAATGGAAACCCTACCTTTCTATTACAAACAAGAAAGGGCTAAACAACCCCAAGACCCAAGAACCAGCACACATATGTCCAAAACTCACACCACCAAACACACCGTCCCTCCCACAGCCATGCAACGTGATCACTTTCCAACCTTTCCTCTGAGTTTCACGCCGAGAACCTTCTCCATCTTCCCCAACACCGCCTGGTTCGGCACGGCCTTCCCGTTCTCGTACTCCTGGACCACCTGCGTCCGCTCGTTTATCTGCTTCGCCAGGTCTGCCTGGCTCATCTTCTTCTGCAGCCGCGCCTTCTGAATCGCCTGCCTCACCTCGGTTGACACTCGGTCCAGGGCTGCCGGCTCGGCCGCCTCGTCCAGTTTTCTCGCGTTGACGACCGGAGCAGCCTTCTTGTTGGAACCAGCGTCGGCCTTCCTGATTGTCTGTATCGGAGCCCCGGAGCGCAAGGCCTGGTTCACCGCCTTCGGGTCGCGGAGGTCCTGGGCCTTGGTCCTCGACTTGTTGAGTACCACGGGCTCCCAGTCCTGGGTAATGGATCCTGGATATCGGCTCGGCATCTTAAAAACCACAAGCGATGAGAGAGCAGAGAGAAATATAACAGAGAACTTTGTTGCGTAGAGTAGAGGAAGAAATGGGGAATTTTATATTGGAGATGAAGATCTGGAAAGTTCTCAGGGATTCCTGATCCAATGTCATCTCTGGAAAGTTCTTGGTCGGTTTGGCTTCCTTAGTTCCTTGTATATGGTCCTCGTTGCTGACGTGGTAACTAGCTGTTGTCGGCTTTCTTTTCTTTGATGAAAAATGAGTGATATTTTTATAAAATAATTTATAAAATTAAAATCACTTACATAAGTATCATTATTTTAAAATATAATTATAAAAAAGAGTAATATTATTCATTATCTTAATTTTTATCATCTTTTTATTATCTTATAATATAATATTATATTATTAAAAATTATTTATTATATTTTACGTGTAAATATATAATTTAATATTACGTCATGAGATAATAAAAAAATAGATAATAAATAAATTTTTTATAAAAGAATTGTATTACTCATTCTTTTCATCATTAATTTTATAGTAGTTGATATCTTACAAAAACAAATTTATAAACTAACGCAATCTCGTTGGAGATATCGTATTTACTTAACAAAAATAATTTATATTTAAAGTACTCTAACAAATTATATTAGTTTGTTAATTTTTTTAATAGGATATCTTTGTATATCAAGTATTTCATCCAAACCAAGTCTAAAAGAGACAACAAATATTTTTGACAAATTAAAAAATGAAAATAAAAATTTAACTATGGAGATCCGCGGTGACTTTCCCACCATAGGATTGTGGGCTCTACCAAATCCATAGCGGAAATAATTTATGTCAAGCCATGCATCCAACTTAAATTACTAAGAAAAATGCTCCGGTCGACCTAAGCATTTGTACCGATGGGCGCTTTTATTTTTCCTTAGCTATTAAGAAATGTATTTAATTAGTATTTTTCCTTAATTGTTAAGAAATATTTTTCTTAATATTAAAGAAAAAAAAAATTTTGGAGTGATCATCAGTTCTATGGAAATGACAGACCTATCAATTTCCATAGAACTGCCCAATGACTAAATGCGTCACTAAATTTCATGTTCAGTTAACTTTCTTTCTATCATTTTCCATAATTGTAAGCACATTTTCTAACAAATATACTTCAATTACATCAGTTTTTTCTATTTTCCACAAACCATTTACTCATTTTCTCGGCCACTCATCTAGCTACATAGTACATACCTCAATACAAAAGTAATATTCATAAAATTAAGAATGTATTAAAAATCAAAGAGGTATAAGCTTTTAGAATTCATTAATAGGTTGGATATTTAAAATCAATCAGTTGTTTAATAAATTAAGAAAATTAGAAATTTTTACAAAGAAACTAAGAATTGATATTATATTATAACAACATTTATTTAATCATTACAACTTTTCTAAACTCTCAAATAAATGCAATTCAATTTTTCCAAATTCTAAAATAAAAATCACATATAAAATATTATATTATTACAATATTTTATTCAATTTTTAATTTTCATCTCTTCTTATCTATGTAATCATACGATATCTTAAATCATCATAATAAATGCATGAGATATTTTTATTGTCTTAATTTTTATAAGTCAAAAAGTATTAAAGACTTATTAATAAATTATTAAAACTTTCGGAATAGTATGGATATTATTAGGCCTGGGCACCCGGGCTGGGTTGTTTCTCGACTCGGGTTTCAAATGCAGCATCACCTGACCTGGGTATGGGTAGAGGACCCGGGTATCGAGTTTAAGGTGTGTTTGGGTGTTGAGAGTATCTCAACAAACTTCACTAATATTTATTATTTTATTATTACTTTTCATCTACTTTTTATTACTATTCAATATTCTATTATTACTTTTTACCTACTTTTTTACTACTATTAACAACATACCTTAACACTTTTTAACACTCAAACCCAACCTAAAATCCAGTTCCTGGTTTCTATTTAAAAAATTTTAAGTTAGTACTTACAATAAAATCCCACAATCTCTCTTATATGTCTCTCTATCTCTCTACTCTCTTTCTCCCCCTATGCCAAAACTTCTTCCATTGCCCTCTCTCTTGTGCCAGCATCTCAGTTTGTGTGTCTCTCTCTCATTAGCATGTTTGAAGCAAGCCCAAGTTTAGAATTTGTTTGAAATTTGTTTGTTCAATATTCATCTACTTTTTATTACTATTCAAAATTCTATTATTACTTTTCACCTACTTTTTTACTACTATTAACAACATACCTTAACACTTTTTAACACTCAAACCCAACCTAAAATCCAGTTCCTGGTTTCTATTTAAAAAATTTTAAGTTAGTACTTACAATAAAATCCCACAATCTCTCTTATATGTCTCTCTATCTCTCTACTCTCTTTCTCCCCCTATGCCAAAACTTCTTCCATTGCCCTCTCTCTTGTGCCAGCATCTCAGTTTGTGTGTCTCTCTCTCATTAGCATGTTTGAAGCAAGCCCAAGTTTAGAATTTGTTTGAAATTTGTTTGTTCACATAGAAGGTTGGAGGCATTGGAGCAACCAAAGCCCAAGTTTAACCCAATTTGGATTGAAAATTGATAGAAATACTATATCAAAGTATACAGCGGAAGTGATATTACTTAGTTGAAAATATCTCGAATCTAGTACAGTTGTTCCACGGATTCTTCGGCATCATTGTTTATCCAAAATCCTCCCGTCGATGGTGGAGTGTGCTACATGGTAATATTAGAGCAAAACCTACGAATTCCCCAACCTAAATGCCGGGATTAAAGAGAACCATTTGAGAGAGAGAGCTTGTTAATTCAAGTGTATCATCCAAAGGGGGGAGGGGTTATGTAAATAGCCCCTCTAGTGTAACCATATGACTGGCCATTAAGGGCTAGCCATCAAGTCTCATGAAGTGGCTCTAACCCCTAAGAGAAGGTGAAGGGGTGGCCACTATGGGTGCCCCTTTCTTACATCTTCCACTCACATATAGTGGGCAAAACCTCAGTTCTATAACTCTCAATATGTTCTCAATCTTGTTCATATTGGCAAATAGATCGTGCGACCATCGAGCACAACTGTAAAAGAAAAATTGGAGCACTATACCAAATCTCCCCGAGAGAATACCGGTATAGCAACATCCCTAAAAGTGTCTCGTTATGCCTCAACTCATTTGGTCACATCAGACTAAGCATCCCTAATCCCTCTCGAGTCTATATGACTCAAAGCAATGCTCAATCTCCATAAAACATAATGTACTCACAGTTACATCACAACTCCCAAGAAGCAACATTACTTGCCGGCAGTGAGTATACACCAATATCGATGTGTTATCAAATAGTCTTCCATTCGCCCTCATATCGTTCAGTTTCAGTTTAGTCGCTTTCCCAGCAATGTCTCTTTAGACTGCATCATTCATGGCCATAGATAACATGTCAATGTAGCAGACACTAAAACATCAACCTCGTGACATAGTCAAATGTCTCATAAGGGTATAAATAAATTAAGGTCATCAATTATGACCTACAGAACTCACACAGTGAGAAAGCAGGGATTCATTCACTCACCTCTACTGTTCGTCGCAAAAGTAAATGTAGTATGAAATACATATTACAATGGAATTCTCCTTCCAAAGGAAAAGTGTATATCTTATCTCAATACACCATACAGATCTTAGTTTAGTCGCTATCTCAGCGCCTAACCTGAGTCCCTCCATTTGCTCATTATCCAAAACGCCAAAGAGGGTCTCGCATCTGGCTAAACCACAGGCTACATGGATTGTAGGTAACCATGTGCAGTCCTTTTTAAATATAATGGACATCATCTTAGCTCACACTAAGGCGACATATCTTATGTGTCTTACAGTTTATCCTTCTTTGGACAAGTACCAAGTGACGCATTGTCTCATCTTTGTTCGCTACCCCTTCGTAGTACCAAAGATGAGTGCTCGTGTGAGTGAGTCGATCTAAACCTGTCGACATACCTTTTTCACCATAACTACCAAATTTATGGTAAATGTGTATGCTTACAAAAAAAATGCTTCTAACCATGCCACATGATCATAAAACACATCAATGTTATGTGCACGACAAGCAATAACATGATAGAGGGAAATCACATGGTCAACTAAAAATAATCAAACCATAACTCTCAAATGAAGTTTTAGGACCATTTCTCTCCGTGCACATTCTCATGTGTAGTAACATTTCAAAACATGTGCCTTCCAAGAGTCTACTTTTATATATAAAAGTCCTTTGCACAACCATGAAATTAGTGAAGACTCATCGTGAATCTTATTAAGGTCAAACTCACAATTTTAAATCTTAGATTCTAGTCAGCAAGTCCTACATGTGACTTTTAAGAGTCTTCAATGTAACCTCAAATGTCATTCAGCAAACTAAATTTGAGACTTCAGGATTTCATATGAATCTCTTGTACTCAACAATAATATGTGAGATAACCATCATTTATTTTTCTTTTAAGGGTAAAGCGATTAGGGCCTTTTGTCCATAAAGACCATCACAATAGTCTAGTCAGTACTTCTAACGACAATCGCATCACAAACTTACTTAATCAAGTAAGCCATACTTACCATCTAACAAAATCTCAACCTCTAACTCCCATGAGCAAACCATAATGGAAACACCAAATTTTATACAAGGTAAAACTAAATTCTTTAGTATTTTTCATCTTATTAATTGTCTATGGATTTTAAACAAGAGCTCATAGAAACTGTTTGTCTCATACACAGTCTCACAAGATGTAAAGTCTAAGCTATGTTTTACAAACCCATGTCCATCACCCCATAGTATGGAAAACCTCTCATTATGTGACAATTAATAACCTAAGACAATCAGATCATCATCTCTCTCAGTAGAGACATTTTTCTAAGACCGTCAACAACTTTCAAAGAACCCCATTTTATTCAATAGGTCATTAATAAAAGAAAAACTACTAGGTTCATTGGATATCTTTGAATAGATGGTTCGTTTAGGCCGCATGTAAACAGTACCAGCAACATTCATTTGCTTTCTGTACCAAAACAGTACAAGCAACAATCATGCGCTCACAGTACTTTGCACCTAAACATCACAAAAAGGGTGAAAACCTAACCATCTAATTCTCTTACGAGAATCAACTATTTGACTCTTTCAAGAAAAACTCCAATAAATGTGTGATCAATGGTTATCTAAAGGCAACTCAATTAGTGTCAAGAGATGGATCTATACCTCTATCAACTTCACTTTTTCTTTGTCAAACCAATCAACAACCCCAGGTTGGATCGTATAAGTGAAGTGAATCTCAGATTCTATATTAAGGTTCCTATTATGTGAATTCTATAACTTTAGTGGAGCTATATTACAAATATTATCTTTTAGTCTCTAAACAACGAAATAGTATTGATATATTGCGCCTTCAAAAAATATATATATATATATTGATATATTGCTTCCACGTTATTTATGAGGATCTTTATATTTTATGAATTTTGTGAGTCACTATCACTAATAGTACACCTTAACTCAAAAGTATACTCCCACTAGTTGTTGAATTGCTCTCACTATCTTCGACGATATGTTATAAAAAAAATTTAATTTAAGATAACGTGGAATGGAATGTTTTCTCCAAAAAACAAGTGTTGTATACCACAATACCCCACCCTTGCTGAAAATACAAGTAATTTTCTTGACTCAACAAAAAATTATCAAACTTAGATCCTCTAGACATAATTCACGTTTGCACAAAATAGTCACTCAAGCCAGCTCAATGGCGAATAAACTTGATTTAAAGATGACAAGCCAAAATTAAGGTCGCAACTGCTTTTGCACTATAATTAATTTAGAACTCCATTCTCAACAAATCATTAAACTGCGAGATAATTATTTTCAACATATAATTCAAAAGATTTCGATTTTGTAAAAAATATTTTAACCAAAAAAAAATTCCTTAAAAAAAAATTAGAATCATATTTATATGATGAAACAATAATTTTATTTCATGTCCTTATTGTGCATCTATAGGAACTTCCATATAGAAAATGATCATTTTTTTCTTTTCGCTTTGACTCTTCTAAATAAAGGAGAGGGATCTCATTAGCGAGAAAATCTTCAATTTCTCAAACTTCACACCCATCATCCTATTCCTCCGAGGCATCTTTTAGTATATCATTTCCTCACCCGAGAAATAATATCACTAAGTCAATGAGTGACCATCCAACTTCTAAACCTCTAGGAATTTTCACTAACACCACTACTTTTAATAAGTCTTAAATCAAATTAGGTTTAGACTTCTTTAATAGGGTATTAAAAGTGCTAATAAAAACATCACTTTGTGCAACAAATGCAGTATGTGACGTTTTAGCAGTTAACTAGCGATGTATCTCCATTTCTCGCTTACTCAATATTTTCATATTCTCCAATCCACTATAGGAGAAAAAAGAAAAACTTTGCGAGAAATTATTTTAGCATAAAACCTATCTTGCATCAGTGCAACTATAAGCAAAATCTTGAGGCTAAATTTAAGTCATACCTAATTATTCAGACTTTTGCCACAATTATCATGCAAACCTCCAAGGTGCTTCGTATTATTCTCAATGGATGCTCCTAAGTTCATATTTTTGCAAAAACCTATTTGTTCTCGCTAGAGAGAAATAAAACTTAAGCAAGATTATCAGTACTAATACCACATAAAGGTGCACTGATAAAACCATTAAAATGAATGTGCCAATCAAGAATGTCCTTAACACACTTGCATACTCAGATTTTAATGTCCTTACTCGCCATATGTACTAGAAAGTTTTAGAGAGTATATTCTTATCTGTGAGTAATCTAAGTCGCTTCAAGATTATAATGCTCAACCTCAAAATATTGGAGCAATTGATCTTTGCATTACATAAATAATGTGCAACTTTTATTATTACCCACAAGTTCTCAAAGGCAAAAATAGTGGTTTAGATCTATCTGATAATTTATCTCTTCAACTTCTATAAAAATTGTAGTGCATGCGTCCCATGCGCACTTTTAATTTTACTCTAAACCTTTCAGAGGTTTATACTATATTGATGGTCTAAGACTATCTCACACTCATAATAATCTTCAATTGTTTCCAACTATTGCTCATGGAGGAGATTAATGAGACAATTGAGTCACATAAATAATCTCTAAGCTTTCTTCTCAGTTATCTCAAAGTTACTAACTTATGCGCATTTAATTGCACACGCATCTAAGAAATTTGCCGCATTAATCTAAATCAGAACAAAAATAATTAATACATGTCGCAAGATCGAAAATTCGCTAAGCTTCCTAATCATCTCTTGTGCTTCAATGCCTAATTATTAATTTCTAACTTAATTTTCACACAAATTTATAACGTATAGGAGATTAATTCCAAATCAATCTCAACCATACTCTCACTAGGATAAATAATCTATCAAGTTAGTCACATGTTAAAAACAATTTTTTCTTTAATTAAAGAAATTAATTTGAGCCAATCATAAGCATGTACTAATAAAAAACTCGAGTTACTTAATCCTCTATTTTATCACAAAAAAATAATAATAAAGTCTAACTCTTAAAATTAGCCTAACAATACATGTGATAACATAAGCTCATGCAATTACATGTACAAAAATCCATCACATTTTATGCAAAAAATTATTATTCACCAAAAATAATAATCTAGACAATTTATAACGTAAAATAAAATGCCAAACAAATGTGACAAAAACAATAATCATATGGCAAGCATGTATTTAATAACCATAATCACATGCAAAAAAAAAAAAAAGCAGTGAATTAAATCACAACATGCACATCAAACACAAATTGAGAATAACCAATCTGACTCTAATACCAATGTTAGAAATACTATATCAAAGTACACAATGGAAGCGATATTACCTAATTGGAAATATCTCGAATCTAGTGCAATTGTTCCACGGATTCTTCGGCATTATTGTTTATCTAAAATCCTCCCGTCGATGGTAAAGTGTGCTATGTGGTAATACTAGAGCAAAACCTATGAATTCCACAGCCTAGATGCTGGGACTAGAAAGAACCATTTGAGAGAGAGAGCTGGTTGATTCAAATGTATCATCCAAAGGGGGAGGGGCTATAGTGTAACCGCCTAGCTAGCCATCAAGTCTCATGAAATGGCTTAAGCGCCACTTCATAACCCATAAGAGAAGGTGAAGGGGTGCCCACTATGGGTGTCCCTTTCTTACAAAAAGATTTTCATTGCCCATCAGTTTTAACCCAACTTCTAGCCTTGGTTTATTGAGCTCATCCTAATGTGGTTATTTTGGGTTCATATCTTGTAGTAGTTTAGGTTGTAGATCTATGCCAGAGTTTCTGCGGGCTTGATGAAATTCTGATTAGATTTTTTTACTTCTTGAAAATTACTGAATAGAGTTTACATACCTGAGGAAAAAATACAGGTTAGAATGGTAGTTTTTAACTTGAGTTTTATTTCCATTTTGGTGTGGGGATTTGATGATGCATTTGTTTATTTTCGATTTATTTTGACACATTGATTATGATAATTGTTATGGATGTGTTTCGCACCCAAGTGAACACCCTCATTAAACCTGTACAGAAGAACCAGAAAAGGCTTGAAGGGTATCAAATGCCTCCGATGCCTAATTGAAACTGTCTGTACAATATCTTTGTGAATTTGAGACTTAAATAAATGTACCTTGATTGCAAATTTCCTCTAATATATATAGAGTAGGAGTGGACTTGTTCAAGTTCGCACAACAACCTAATCTCTTTATTGAAATTATCCAGGTTTGTTACTGTTTGAACTTCTCATTATTTGATCCCAGGTGGGTTATCTAGAAGAGCATTTGAGTCCCCATTCTATTCGGGGACAATTGTGTGATCACCTTATCTACTGGTTGTGCTAAGCAGTTTCGAGCTTATGGTTATTAGCCCTGGTTAGCTAACTGGGACCGACTATTATGGGCTTGCTCTATTGGGTCCATAGGCCTTTGTAGTGTGTGAGTAGGACCGTAGGCAATCCCAACTTTTGTATCATATTAGTAAGGAAAACAATCTCAACTTTAATTTATAATCAAAATCATTCAAAACAATCCCAACTTTTGCATCATATTAATAAGGAAAATTACAAAGTCAAGGGTGACTAGATTAATCATTCAAAACAATACCAAGTTAGTAAGTTACACAGATTCATGATCAGATTACAAAATTCATCATTTTATCATGTTAGTAAGCTACACAGATTCATCACCAAATTACAAAGTTAATGACCAAAATCATTTTCACCAACAGATTTTCCAACAAATTCACATTTTCCAAAGCCTCTACACATTACACAGATTCATTTTCCAACAGAAATCCATCAATCACCAAAGTCTCTACCAACATAGATTCATCATTCACCAAGGCCTCTATCAATTAATTAAACTGTGTTTCAAAGGGTGACTACTTCAGCGAAGTTCAAACAAAACAGCACAACTCAATGACAAAAATATAGTAGTATATATAATTTATACTAGTAAATCTAATAGTGTTATTGCCAAGTAAGTAACTCAAACCTCAATTTGTCAATCATCTTCACGAAATAAGCTCGCCATACTAATGATTAATTCTACATTAAGATGTTAAAGTATAGGAGGTTAGTATCACAAAATAACAAAATCAACATATATAACAACTAAAAAAAATTCTAAATACATTACCTAAGTCTAATTTATAGCTCTCCGCATCATCAATGATATCTGAAAAATTCTGACTCAAGCATATAGGAGTGAACTTCAATTAGTTTTGCACACACACAAGAGTCTTTACAATTCTAAGGGTCAAAGAACTCCTAAACAAATCCAGGACTCGGCCTCCTTATGATAGGTGCAAAATCGTTGGGTCCTTTGAGCGTGGCTGTTGTTGCCTTGAATTTGCTCCTTAATCATGTTTTGGACAATCATGTTGAAGTATTGGATCCTGGGATTCACCATTCATGTTGGAACGCTCGTTTCTCGCCTTCCCTTGCCTGAGTTCCTTGTTGCCCTCGGATCCCTCTCTTGGTGTCTTCCCTGGGCGCCTTTCTTTGCTTGGTCCTCCGACTACCCCATTTCTAACTTTCTCAGTGTAGTTAGGGCCCATAAGGTGTTTTCAGTATTGACAATCATCTACTCTATTCATGAATTCACTTAGAGTGGTTGGGGTCTTCCTCACCAACTCTGCCAAGAATGAGTTTTTGGGCCAAATGCCTCCCATTAAGGCTACTAATCTGATCTCTTCATCTTGGTTGTATGTCATAACGCATTCTTTATTGAATCTATTGAAGCGGGCAAGGTAAGCCTTCAAGCTCTTGTCCTCCCTTTGCTTTATATTGAGGAGATATACAGCGAGCCTTCTTCTCCTTCTACTCTCCATAAATTGGGTCAGGAATTGCCTATCCAACTCTTCAAAGCTGTCTATAGAGCTTGGTTGTAGCGCTCTGAACTATCCCCATGCGACTCCTTTCAGGATTAAAAGAAATGCTTAGCACGCGATCTCCCCAAGAAAAATGTGGAGATATGGGTTTTGAACATTTCCAGATGTTCGATAGGATCCTTGCATCCATCATACATCTTGACCTATGGAACCTTGAGCTTTGGTAGGAGTGGTATTGCCATGATCTTCGTGTTATATGGTAGGTCATTTCTGGTGAGCAGCTAGTCTACGGACGAATATGCTCCTATCTTTTAGGCTATTTCCTTATATTTGTCCATGTGACTGTGTAAATCGTGGTGGATTTTCTTCTTCTCCTCATCATCGTCATGGTGCTTTCCTGTACTCTGTGATCCCATCTCTACCGGACCAACATGGCTTGGTGCGGCGTCTTCCCCCAAGGCAACGTTCCTACACTTCAGGGCCTCTTTCTCGCGCTGGAGAGCCTCCATTTCCGTTGTCATTCTTCTAAGCCTTTCCCCTATTTCCATTAACCTTCCGTCCATGTTTGTAGAAGTGGCTTTCTGGTCTCAACTTGCTGATGAACGTGTTGTCGTAGGCATGTGAAAGGTACATTGAGATGCAAATATTCCATAGACGGTGTCAACTATTATGAACGTGTTTCACACCCTCGTGAACACCCTCAACAAACCTGCATTAAAAGAACTAGAGAATGCTTGAAGGGTATTAAAGGCCTCTGATGCCTAAGTCAAAACGTCTGTATAATATCTTTGTGAATTCAAGACTTAAATCAGTGTACCTTGGTTGTGAATTTCCTCTAATATATATATATATATATATAGTGGAGACGACTTGTTCAGGTTAGCACAACAACCTAATCTCTTTATTCAAATTTGGTCCAAGTTTGTTATTGTTTGAACTTCTCCTTATATGATCCTAGGTGGTTATCTGCAAGAGCATTTGAGTTCTCGTGTTATTTGAAAATAGCTATGTGATCACCTTATCTACTGGTTGTGCTAAATAGTTTCAGGTTTACAGTTATCAGTTCGTGTTAGCTAAGTGGGGCCGATTGTTATGGGCTTGCTCTATTGGGCCCATAGGCCTTGTGTGAGTAGGACCACAGGTGAGGGAGAACTTTGGTCCCTCCAATAGTGTTTGCTCATGACCTCTTCTCTTTCTTCTCTATTGGCTGTACATTTCATTACCATTATTTTGTTAGAGGTATATAAAAATGATGTGTGTACCATATATATATATATATATATACACTAGGATAGATCAACGTACAAAGCATGTTTGTCTAATTAGGTGAAATGATTAATTTTTAAAAAATAATATATATTTCATAAAAAAAATAATTTCAATTAATAATTTATGCATAGAGAATAAAAAGTGAAACTCGAGAGCAAATAAAATGCACCGCTTATAGTATGCTCTAGCCCTTTTCTTTTTCTTGAATCATTTGACTTTGTTATTGTTAAATTGACTCATCAACTTTCTCAATTTCAAAAAACACATGGACGCATTATGATAAATTTTTATTTCAATAGAATTAGCATATGAACAAAGGGCAGTTCTAGGTCTCTAGAGAGAGAACCTCCGACTTCTCTCTAGAAACCTAGCCAAAGCAGAACCAGCGCCGCCGGGGGGGGGGGGGGGGGGGGGGGGGGGGGAATGAGGCTTCGGCTTCATCCTCCCTTCCTTCCCTCCCTTCTCTTTCTTTTTCTTTCTTAGTAGTTGTTTTTGTAGGTTTGTTTTAGATTTGTTTTTGTTTTAATCTCTAGTTTTGGTTTTTGGATAAGCTCTCGGTGAAGGTCTGAAGAGGGGAGCTGTATCGCTGTGGCTCTTACTCAAAGGCCTTGCCTCGGCTTACCCCAAAACCCCTCTCTCCGGTCGTTTATGGTGACGTGTTGTCGTTGAGTGGTGTGGAAGTGTGGGTTGACCTGACAGAGAGGATTCGGTGGCCAGAGGTTTGGCCTCAGGTCCTTTGGGGTGAGGGGTCGGGCAGTGGCTCTTGAGGACGTTTCTACCAATTGCTCTGTTTTCGGGTTATAACAGGGACGGCATGTGCTGGCTATGAAGTGCAGAGGGCCGCTAGTGTGGCTGTCGGTGCTGCTGGAACGTGGGGAGATACAGCTGGGGCGCGACTGGGCAGAAAGATCTTAGGTTGCGGCGTGGGCTGTCCTCAAAACCGGCTTTGATGAGAGCAGTGCAGGGCTGGGCAGGAGCCGGGCGGGGGAAGATGCAGAGGCTAAGAGGGATGATGTTGGGCGGCGGCGGCATAATGTTGAGATAAAACCCTAACGGGTTGGGCCCCCATGCACCTATAGGCTGGGCCTTTAGCTCGGGCTGGGCTCATTTGCGTTACAGCCCTTTATCAGTTTTTTGTTTTTGTAGTTAGTCTGTTTTAGTTTTATTAAATAAATAAAAAAAGACTAGTGTCCCACTCCTCTTTTGAAGGAAGTTGGGTGTTTGTTCTACTCCTCTTTTGGAGGAAGGTAGGTGTTAGTACTCTTCCTCTTTGGGAGGAGAGAGTGTGGTTGTACTCCTCCTCCTGGGGAGGATGGAGCATGGTGTACCTCTTTTCTTCGGAAGAAATGTTGTTTTAGCTCTGGTTTGACAGAGCGCCTTCTCTGTTGACTACTGTCAGGAGAGAAGGTGTAGAAGTGTAGACAATGTCCGTCACAGAGAAATTTGTTGGCAGGGAAGCTCCTGAGCAGTTGCGTTAGTTGACTTATAGTCTGGTTCTCCTGTATTGATAAGTCACAGTTGTAACTTCGTTTATGAATGAATGCTATGAAGCATATTTCCATTAAAAAAAAAGACTTTCTCAATTTTAGCATATCGAAGGCATAGGGACCTAAATTCCAGCAACTTGTATGAGTTTTAATCATTCTATTAATTTCCTAAGCAGTATAAAAACGAGAAAATGCAAAATATTATTCAGATAGATAGAGATCAGATTGCGGCTGGCCTACTTGATATCTTTTTTTTTTTAAGGTGTCTAAATGGTGTGTGTTGAAAATTACAGATAAGAGAGAGCCATAAATCCGTAATATTATTACCATCTCCAAACCAACCCATTTCATATCAAATACACATAGTAAGATTTATTGTTACTACTATGTACTGTTATTTATTGCTTTAGAGTATTTGTTGGAAAAATTCACTCCCTTCTCATTTATCATTTTTTTAATATAATGAAGTAAAGCTTGTTCAAAAAAAAAATACACACAACAAGAGCGAAGCCATGGAAAGAGACATTTCACATTCATAAAAGCAAAAGACAAGGGATTCTACTGCTGCACGCAAAAAATTTTACTTGTGAGTTGTGAAGTAGTGGGTGGCATTAATTACTGATGCAGGGGACCCATTATAGTAATTTCGTTCATTTGATTATATTTGTTTTCGAAGTTAATAAAAATTGAAATAGAGAAAGAGAAATAAAGAAATCAGATAAAGCAGTAGAGAAATTAGAGGCTGCGTCGGTTTGTGTGGGGGCGATAGAAGGTAGAGAAATCGAGAAAGAAAAAAAGTAAAAATATAAAGACAAGAAAAGCCAACTACAGCCAGAGAAACAATCCACCATCACCTGGTGCTATCCAATTCTCCTCCCACCCCCGTCCTTCCCACCCCATCTCTCTCTCTTTCTCTATGTCTATCCAGCTCTTATCTGTGCTATTTCTTCCTACCTCGTTCATTTTCTCCTTAAACCCTTCAAACCCAGTTTGTAAATTACAAGCTTTAAGCTTGATTGATTCTTTTCAAACCCAGTTTTATTATTACAAGCTTTAAACCCAGTTTGCAATTGAGGTGCTTGGAGTGCTAGATACAGCAAGATCTTCCTTGAGAAATACAGGCAAGGAGCCACGGTACCGGGACGAGTGGAGAAAGCACCTTATGTTGACGAATCAGCTCCGCCACGCCACTCTTGGCCTCGGCATTGCCCTAATTGCCATTGGCATCTACCTCATCGGCAAACAAGTGTACGACAGTCTCCATGCTCCTTCCTCTTCTCACCACAACCACTCTACTCCATGAACTTCCTGTGCTTCACACTGAAGCTCATTCTCTGGCTAGTTTTACAATTTCCTTCGGTTTTCAATTCGATTGTACTTATTTTTTACACTGACCCATTTGCGCTTATCTTTACGGTTTCTCCTGCTCCTTTAAGAAGAATTGTTGTCCAGCTTTCTTCAGTATGGATCTGAAGCAGATCAAGAGAACAGGCTAATGGAGTAAGAAAGAAAGAGAGAAAAATGAGAGAGATGAGAGATAAATCCGTAATATTATTACCATCTCCAAACCCAACCCATATCATATCAAATACACATAGTAAGATTTATTGCTACCACTATACACTGATATTTATTATTTTGGAGTGTTTGTTGGAGAACCTCACCCCTTCTTTATGTATCATTTTTTAGTATAATGAAGTAAAGCTTTTTTAAAAAAAAAAAACACACACAGACACAGCAAGAGCAAAGCCATGAAAAGAGACCTTTCGCATTCATAAAAGCAAAAAACAAGGGATTCTAGTGCTACATGCAAAAAATTTTACTTATGAGTTGTGAAGTAGTGGGTGGCATTAATTAATGATGCAGGGGACCCATTATAGTAATTTTGTTCATTTGATTATATTTTTTTTAAGTTAATAAAAATCGAAATAAAGAAAGACAAATAAAGAAATAAGATAAAGCAACAGAGAAATTAGAGGTTGTATTGGTTTGTGTGGGGGCGACAGAAGGTAGAGAAATCGAGGAAAAAAAAGCAAAAAAATAAAAGTATAAAGACAAGAAAAGCCAACTACAGCCAGAGAAACAATCCACCATCACATAGTGCTATCCAATTCTCCTCCCACCCCCGTCCGTCCCACCTCATCTCTCTCTCTTTCTCTTTTTTTTTTTTGAAACAATACCTCAGGTATTTCATTCATGAATCTTCAACATTATAGAATTTTTCTGTAACCAAATTGCTGCCAATAAAACCTGGCATCTCTTCTATCTACACAGTCTTTTCTAACAGACTTAATGCTTTTTTGGCTAAACAATGAGCCACTGTATTACTTTCTCTAAATGTAAACTGTAAATGCCAATCAGCATTCCTATTGAAATAAAACTTAATATCTTCTATCAAAGACCCGAAATCATACATCTCCTCTTCATCCCTCTGTACAGCCTTGATGACATTCTTAGCATCACTCTCGAAAGTTGCATCGTGAATATACAGCTCAGAACACAACTCCACAGCCAATCTCAAAGCATAGCATTCAGCCACCACAGGATTTTCAACATTCCTTATCTGATCACAAACAACAACCATTCCCTCTCCCTCATTATCTCTGATTATAATGCCCACTCCCATTCTTCTACCTTTAGTGTCTAGAGATGCATCCCAATTTACTTTGACCCTGCCATAAACTGGTTTCTTCCATGTTGATAGCTCCCTTGCCTCACTTTGCTCTTGTTTATGACTGTTCTGAAAGGATTGAGCTTTCTTAAACTCCAGGAGAGAGTCAGTAGCTGTTCTCATAACCATTTTTGGGCATAAAGTTTTCTTTTCAAAGATAAACACATTCCTTCTCATCCACACTTTCCTAAATAATACTGCCATCAGTTCCAATTCATCTAAGTTCAGTTTCTGCATAAGGCTCTCCCATAACTTCAGGAAGTCAGTCTCAGTTCTATTCCACTTCTGTACCCTGCTGCCATCTTCTGTTCATATATCATTTGCAGCAGAACATTCCCACAGCACGTGCATATTTGTTTCCACCTCCCTGCTACATAAAGGGCAACTGTTCTCATCTATCACCTTTCTTTTGAACAAGTTATCTTTTGTAGGCAACAGATTGTTACCAGCCTTCCATAGGAAAAATTTTATTGCATTTGGCACTATGAGATTCCATATACTTCTCCACCTTTCATCTATTTGTACCTCCCTTGAGCATTCACCAACTCTCCTCCTTATTCTTTCCCTTTGCAAGAAATAGGCACTGCCAACTGTGAAAACTCCCTTTTTTGAGGGACCCCATATCACTTTATCATGTGCAAAACCTCTGCTCAGAGGTATTTTCAGAATTTGAATGGCTTCCTCGTGTTTGAAGATAGCTTTGATTTTGGCTTCATCCCACTCTCCTTTTTGCTTGTCAATCAGCTCCTCAACTTTGGCATCTTCCTGCAAAACAGAAACTTGTGACTGTATAGTATAGGATGAAGGACATGGTAACCACTTTGAACCCCATATGTTTATTTTACTGCCATCTTCTACTTTCCACCTTATTCCTTCATTTACAAGAGCTCTAGCATTCCAAAAACTTCTCCAAATTGCCGATGGTTTTGAGCCCAAGTTAGCCTCTAAGAAGCTTGAATGCCTGTAATATTTGTCTTTGAAAACCACTGCTGCCAAGGAAGATGGACTTTTTAGTAATCTCCATCCCTGCTTTGCAAGTAGGGTCATATTAAACATCTCCAAATCCCTAAAGCCAAGGCCTCCTTTCCCCTTCTGATCCCCCAACTTCTCCCATTTCCTCCAATGAATACATTTTCCTTCCTGCTGTTTACCCCACTAGAATCTTGAATACAACATGTTAATCTCTTGACACAGCTTCTTTGGGATTTGAAAGACTGACATAGTGTATGTAGGGATAGCCTGTAGTACTGCTTTGATCATGATTTCTTTCCCAGCTTGGGATAAGAAATTGTTCTTCCAGCTTGTAATCTTTTTCCATATCCTTTCCTTCAAACTTCTGAAAGTTTTAAAGCTTGATCTACCAACCATAGTAGGGAGGCCAAGATACTTATCATAATTACCACAAACCAGTGAGTTGCTAGCCTCCTTAATCATCCTTTTGTCCTCCTCCTTTGTATTGCTATTGAAGAAAATAGAGGTCTTTTCTTTGTTTAAAAACTGACCCGAGGCCCTCTCATACTTCTTTAAAACTTCTTGTAAGTTAAACCAGTCAGCTAACTTGGCTCTACCAAAAAGAATGCAATCATCTGCAAACAGCAGATGATTGATACTTATACTCACTCGTGCCACTTGTACTCCTTTTGTTAGCTTCTGGATCTCATAGCCATTCAACAGATTGCTTAAGCCTTCAGCACATAGGATAAAAAGATAGGGTGACAAAGGGTCACCCTGTCTCAACCCCCTTCCTGGCCAAAACTTAAGCCCTGGTTGCCCATTAATCAATACTAAAAAAGATACAGTTCTTACACAACTCATAATCAACTTCACCCATCTTTCATGAAACCCCAGCTTAGTCATTATAGCTTTTAAGAAAACCCACTCCACACGGTCATATGCTTTTGACATGTCCAACTTTATGGCCATGCTTCCCACCCTCCCTTTCTTTCTAGATTTCATGGAATGCAATAACTCATAGGCCACCATTATGTTATCAATCATCAATCTTCCAGGTAAGAAAGCACTCTGTGTTGGGGAGATTATAGCTAAAGGGTTTTTTTGAACCTATTGGATATAGTTTTGGACACTATTTTATACATCACATTACACAAGCTTATTGGTCTGTACTCACTGGCTTTTTTGGCTCTTTACATTTAGGAATTAAGGCTATGTGAGTATAATTGAGGGCAGGGTCCATAGGTTTACCATTTAAAAATGACAAAGCAGTGCTACATACCTCCTCTGAAACAATCTTCCAATGGTTCTGGTAAAAACATGGTCCAAAACCATCTGGACCCGGGGCTTTTAGAGGGGCCATTTGCTTTAAAGCTTTTTCAACCTCCATCCTAGAGAAAGGCTTCAGCAAGTAGTCATTCATCTCTGATGAAACTCTTTTCCCCAGCCCCCTCAAACATTCCTCAATATCTGTACAGCTTGGTTCTGAAGATAGGAACAGATTCTGAAAATAGCCTCTAAATGTTTCTTCCACTTCCTTGTAACCTTCCCTTTTTCTATTAGCCTCATCATACACTGAATTTTCTTCTTCTTTCATTGGCACATGCATGGAAATATTCTGAATTCTTATCACCATACCTGTACCAATTGCATTTTGCCCTTTGCTTCCATCTCAGGTTCTCTTTTTCAAGTAACAGGTTCAAGTCTTCTTTTACTTTTTTAATCTCACCAATATTATATCTATTCTCTTCATTTTGCAACCTTTGTAACATTTTTGTTTTTTCTTCAATCTCCTTATCTTTTGACTCCACTTGTGTAAAGCTTCCCCACTCTTTTGTAATAGAGCCACCACAGAACTGACCTGCCTTCCTCCACCTTCTTTTTTCTTCCAAACCTCTTTTAAAACCTTCTCACAATCTTCTTCCAGTGCCCAACTAGCTTCATACTTAAAACCTTTCCTTCTCCCCCAACTTCTTTTTTGTTGTTTCAGAATATGCATCAACAATGGTTTGTGATCTGAGGTTCTGGCTGCCAAGACCTCCACCCATGATTCTTTATATGCCTTAATCCAAGCAGGATTAGCTACTGCTCTGTCCAATCTTTCCTTGGTGAAAGAGTCACCTTGATGGGAGTTACTCCAAGTAAACTTTTCCCCTTTCCAACCAAGATCACATAGATTGCCCTCATGCATAACCTCCCTGAATTTTTCCATTTGGCCTTCTGGCCTTTCTTTCCCTCCCCATTTTTCATCATTAGTGAGGATCTCATTAAAGTTCCCCACTATGCACCATCCAATCTCATAATGGGGCTTGAAAGATTTCAGAAGATTCCAAGATTCCTGTCTTTTTACAGTTTCGGGGTCCCCATAGAAGCAGGTCAACAACCATCTCTTCTCTTCTTCATAATCTAGCCAAATATTTATATGCCTTTGTGAGTAATTAACAACTTCAGCTCTGACATAAGAATTCCAAAACAAGACCATTCCCCCTCCTTTCCCCACTGTCTCTACCACAAAACAACCTTCAAAACCAAGCTTTCTTTTTAAATTTTCAAAACTTATATTCATAGACTTAGTTTCCATTATGAAAACTAAGTGGGTTTATTTTTCTCTGCCATATTGCAGAGATCTTGAACTGTTCGAGGATTCCCCAATCCTCGACAGTTCCAACTAAGTATTTTCATAATAGTAGGCGGGGCTGAGTATCAGTCACCGCCTCTATTGTTGAAAGTTCCATCTCCTCTTCCTCCCTTCCCTATCTCCCTTTCTTTTTCAAAGTCACACATTCTCCTACTTCTTGTTCTACACTGCCTCTCTTTTTTTTAGTATTAAGGCCAACTTCTTCCTTCTTTCCTATTGCTCTAGCCTTCCTCTTCCCGCCACCTTTCTTTTTTTGCTGCTCCTCCACTTCTAGCCTCTTACTTCCTTCCTCCACCTCTGTCCCCATCTCAGTGTGTTCCAGAGTTTTATCACCAGGCATCTCCCTCTTATTCTCCTCTCCTCCTTCAACTCTCACCCCCTTTCTGTTTCCCTCCTTAGTTTTACTTTTTTCCCCATTTTCTTGGCTGTTTTCTGTTCCTCCCTCATGCCCTTCTATCTCCTTAGGAATATCAACCCCTCTAGCTTCATAACCTGCCCAACAGACCCTTCTCTCAATCTCTCTCTGCTTGTAAAAACTCTGGGCCTCATATTGGCTCATCTTTTCTTCTTCCCTTCTCCAACTACTCCCCTCCTCCTTTCTCCACGATCCCCCACTAGGCCCCCTGAATTTTTGAGTCTGTTTTGCCCTCAACCAGGTTCCATATTGTTCCTCATTGTCCTCACTCGTGGTCTTCTTACAACCTTCCTCTCCATGCACAAAACAGCCACACACAAAACAAATCTTGGGCATCTTTTCATAAGTGAAAGGAGCCCAGTAGCTACTCCCTCTCACTTTTACAGTTCTCCCCCTTGCTATGGGCTGAGTCAAGTCTAGGTGGATTTGTATTCTCAAATAGTTTCCCCACCCACTCCCATCCTCTTGCACTTCAACACTTTCTACCGTACCCACGGATCCACCTATTTTTTCAGCTTTTTCTTTTGTCATACAGGATAGAGGCAGGTCATGAACTCTCACCCAAAAGCTTTCTGAGTCAAAGTTAACACGGTCCAAAGGGGTATACCCTTCAAACTCCTTTAGAACCAACAATTGGTTGTCAAACAACCAAGGCCTCCCAGACCACACTCTCTCCTTGTCAGCTAAGGTCTCGACAATAATGGCAAATACATTGGATCTTACCTCAGTGAAAATGGCTGCCTTGCTTATCCTCCACACCTTAGCCAATGTTGTTTCCAGAACCTCTCTACTGATTGACCTCGACGAGCAAAACTTTCCCAGCAGGCTTCGTTGTTCTTTGTATACTAACTCAGACGGAGGATCATCATCGAGTTCGATGTCAGCTTGCTCCTCTTCCAACAGCTTAAGCCTCCTCCATTTCTCCTCCAGTGCTTCCATAGCTCTCAGCGCAGACCAGATGCTCCTCTCTGCCTATTTTCTAGCTCCACTCACCCCTTAAACCTCTCTGACCACCGTGACATAACCGTGCCCTCCTCTACACTACCTCTGTCCCCCACTGTGCCTCACCTTTTTCCCTCCACGAAACCGTTATAACAAACCTTTCCGTGCCACTAAAACGCACCACTCACACTTCACCTCTTTTTTCAGAGAGAAAAAAGAGAGAAGACTTGCTAACGTTACTATAGTGTGTTTGTATCTCTCTCTCTTTCTCTGTGTCTGTCTAACTCTTATCTATGCTATTTCTTCCTACCTTGTTCATTTTCTTCTTAAACCCTTCAAACCCAGTTTATAAATTACAAGCTTTAAGCTTGATTGATTCTTTTCAAACCCAGTTTTATTATTACAACCTTAAAACCCAATTTGTCGTTGAGGTGCCCGGAGTGCCGGATACAGTAGGATCTGCCTTGAGAAATACAAGCAAGGAGCCATGGTATTGGGATGAGTGGAGAAAGCACCCGATGCTGACGAATTAGCTCTGCCACGCCACTCCTGGCCTTGGCATCGCCCTTATTGCCATTGGCATCTACCTCGTCGGCAAACAAGTGTACGACATGCTCCATGCTCCTTCCTCTTCTCACCACAACCACTCTTCTCCATCAACTTCCTCTACTTCACACTAAAGGTCATTCTCTGGCCAGTTTTATGATTTCCTTCGGTTTTTTATTCAATCGTACTTATTTTTTACACCGACCTATTTACACTTATCTTTATGATTTCTCTTGCTCGTTGAAGAAGAATTGTTGTCCGGCTTTCTTCAGTACAAATCTGAAGCAAATTAAGAGAACAGACTAATGGAGAAAGAAAGAAAGAGAGAGAGAAATGAGAGAGATGATAGACCTTTGCACTGTCGGAGAAAGAAAAAAAGAGAGAAAGATGAGGGAAATGAGAGACTTTTGCATTGACACAATTAATGAAAAGAAGAGAGAGAGAGTAAATTACGGGGAAAACTGAAGTTAAAGGAAAAGTAAAGAAGGTTAATAGAAAAACAACAAAAAATGTTAGATAGCCACTTATACAATAGAGTGTAAATATATGTAGAATTGCTGACTTAATTTGCTTTTCGATAAGCATGAATTTATAGCCGTAAGAGTTTGCACCGATTACTTTTTAGTTAACTTTGTGCTATCAATTTGCAATAGGTAACTTTGAACCCTCCCCGTCTTTCTTCATCAACCAAGTGGAACAGTGACGTAAGGACAGGCTGGACTTCAAGTACATATGTAACAGATCAAAAGAGTTTTAGAATTTGATAGATCATATCAAACTACATTAGTGTATAAGTTTTCTTATATAAGATTTATATATAAAACAAAAATTTATAATTATTATGGCAAAGGAAAATGTTAAAATTAACTGAGTAGCTTGTGCAGTTGTTCATACAGGTAAGATATCAATAAATTCAAATTTGACTTGTATTCAATAAAAATTAAACCCATAAGATTTGACTATATATTTTTACTTGAATCCGACTCGATTACACCAATGTATGTATAATATCTATATTTTAAAGGCATGATTGGACACTATGAAAATTCTCAAAACTTCTCATAATTTCATTCACAAACATCACTTAAATAAAAATATATTTTTCAATTTTTAATTTTTAATTTTTTATGTAATCATTAGCTAATAATTATTTATATACAAAAATCAATACAACTTTTAAAAGACTCAAAATAAAAATAATATTAACAAATTAAACTTAAACAATTTTTTTAACTTTATAAGATTTTTATTCAAATTTTTCTCTATTATTTTCTAAAGGGTGGGACTACCCCCACTGGGGCTCTCACTAATGCATTTTGTCTTCTTTTTTTTCTTTACTGTTTTTACATGATTTTTTAACATATTTAAATATTTTATAAATTAAAAGAAATTCATAACATTGTTAAAAAAACATTTACTTAATCATGAAGTAAAAAAATACTAAAAAAAAAAAATTTCCCAGCAGGAAGCCTTTTTCCTTTTCTAAAACCTAATAATACATTTTCACTTCAACTATTTTTTTACTATTTAAAAAATTCTGAGATATTCGAAATGTCTAAACATAGCCCAAAACCTTACTCTAAGAGTCTAAACTCGCAAATTTACCATTCCAAGGGATGGTTTGCTTAATGACTAGGTGGTCAGCCGTTAATCGTGTAATGCTAAATATAAGTTTAAGTTATATAAGTCTTGTGTAAGTATTTTGAAAATAAAAATAAAAATCGAAATAATTGTCTTTTTGTTCCTATATAATTTTTAATCTGACATAAGATTTGTTCCATCGTACTTATTCGGTTTAGTTAAAAGAGTAGTAAATTTAATAAAAAAAAATATTTTAATCACAAAAAAATTTTAAAAATAAATTCATAAATGTACATGTCTTAATATGATACGTTAGATTGTAAAATTACTTTTATTGAATATAGTAATGTTATGCATACTACCAATATACAATTTTTAATATGCACACAAAATTTAAATTTATAAATTTAATATGCACACAAGTTGGGTACCGATTTTCAAAACATGAAAACTGATTTGGACCAAATTGAACCGAAGTATATATTTTTAAAATTTTTATATTATATAGAATCGTTTTATATTATTGATAATTAAAGACAGTGATATAACACCAATTACTCTACAGTTTGGCAACAACTTCATGTCATAAAAGATTTCTTTTCACTTTAATTTAAAATTATTGTCATATCAATAATTTAAAGTACATAGAAAATAATTATTTAATCCCTAGTTGTAGATAGATTGTGATATAGTTGTTATTATATCATTTGTCACTAATTAATATAATATAAAATTAATCTTATTACAGAAAATCAATCTTAGAAGTTTTAATAAAACATTTGATATAACATATAAATAATGATTTCATAACATAAAATTAATATAATATAAAATTTTAATCTTAAACGTGAATATTTATAATAAGTTATTAATATAAACTTACTCTTTCATTTTTACAGATAAACTTACTTTTGATATATATAAATATATATATATATATATTAAGGATAAATACATTTTTAGTATATTAAATTATAACATTTATTTTGATAAATAATTTTTTACACATTTGATCATATAAATTCATATAAAAAAATCTAAAACTTATATAAATTATAGTCAAATCCAATACTATACTATATAGTATTACTCCATGCATAATCAAGTATATAATAAGCTAAACACTAATATAAAAATATGTAATTAAACATCAGTTTAAGTCTAGTATATAAATAAATTAGACACTACTTACAAGTATAGAAATAAATCTAGTATAATAAGTTAATCTCACTAATTATACTATACTAAGTTAATCTAGCTAATATCTAATAAATTAGACACTACTTAGTACTTATACTATACTAGTATAGTTAGACATTGGTGAATTAATAGTTATTATTAATCGAACCGAATCATATCTATAAATTAAATTGAACCGAACCGGCTTGAAAAATTATAAATTTCAATTTCTGGGATGAATTGGTTCGTATGATTTTTAGATTTTCAAAATTGATTTATATCACTTCGATTTTAAAATTTGTCCAAAACTTGTCCAACTAAACTGATTACACCCCTAACTGCCACCAACTCTAAAATTCCTTTCCACGGAAGGGTAAAGGTACGTTTGGATATTGGAATGAATTGTAAATAATAATATTTTTTGAATCCTATTATGATGAATTTAACTTTTTAGGTTAAAATGTATTAAGTACATTGAGATGAGTTTAATTTTTTATATAGGAAGTTGAAAAAATAGTGAATTCTATCAAAAATTAATTTGAGATGAGTTAAATTTAGACTACGTGAAAGCGAAAATGTTTACAAGGCATTTTTTTTGAAGAAATGATAGAGCCACCGAAAACTTGTAGGTATAATTTGTGTCGATTTGTGTTTTTTAAGTGGATAAGGAAATGTTTTTTAATAATTTTGTGTTTTTTTAAAATTTTTAAAATTGTTTAAAGAAGTTTAAAAAATAATCGAAGAAAAAAGAAAGACAAAAAAAAAAAAAAAAACAATATGCTGTTCCGCATCCATTCGGTACCGAGTCTTCTGTTGCCCTAGCATTTCTTTGCCAAGTAGGAGGGGCAAAAATTTGGCGCCATTTTTTCACATTCTAATACATACCGCTTCCCTGACCTATTCCTCTCCTCCTCCTCCTCCTCCTCCTCCTCCTCTCTCTCTCTCTCTCTCTCTCTCCGAAGATCTGAAAAATGCAGCGCCAAAAATCGATACTCTCATTTTTTCAGAAACCTTCGTCGGAGACCAATGGCTCCGGTGCTGGAAATGCGATCGGATGCCGGCGAGTTCCGCAGTTTCCTTCTAAACAGGAGAAGCAGAAAGGTTCCGCTCTCAATCAGGCCATGAATCATGCTGCCATGGACTCGTCTTTTGAAATCAGGGGAGCCGACACACCGCCGGAGAAGGTGCCGCGGCAGGTTTTGCCGGTGAAGTTCGCTGCAAACGAGAACGACAGAGATTCTTCCCTGTTCTCGAGTATAATGCATAAGTTTGTGAAGGTTGATGATGGAGAAAAGGCTAGCGAGAGGTACTGTTTTAACTTGCTCGTAGTTGTTATTTGGAAAATTTAAGTTTTATTTGGCTGCATGGTTGAAAGAGTAGTGTAATTATTTATATCCACTCTAGTATCTGAGTTTAAGTGGATTTTGTATTGTCAACCTCTTTTACTGTGAAATATTACCTACCATCTGGCTGCTGAGAGAAATGAAAAGGAAATGTAAATATTATGGCTTACACTTCATGGTGTTGCTCGAGAAGTGTAAAGATTAGATTAACTCAGGCATTTTCCTTTTGAAGATATTAATTGATTATTCATTGTATAGTCAACTACAAAATGATGGCACTGATTAGAAGGTTATGTCAAAAGTAAATCAATGATCATTTCGAGCCTGCAGCTTTAAACTTATAAAGGAGAACATTTTGAAATATCTTGAGACATAGTTGAATGGCACATGTCTCTTACAACTTTATTCACAAATCTAGTAACTCAAGTTTTGAAATTCAAGCCTTATAGTTGTTAATGATGCCTGTAGCTTTATGATGTTGTCACATACACAAATTACGACATGGATAGCATATGTCATGACTAGTATAAACAACTGTCAGTCTCAGGTTTATACCTGACTGCAAAGTATCTGATATTATATCTGACTAACTTTGCACTTATATGCGCGTGTCACATCTTGTTGTAAGCTTTGTGTGAAATTTGCAGGAAGTTGGGTGATGGTGGTTTCTCTAATGTTTCTACAATATCTGGTAGATATGTTGAGCCGGAAGGATTGCATAAACAAGATATGGCTTCCCAACGTCCCAAAAAGGGTGATGTAGTCAATTCTAGTGGGATAGTTGATCAACGATGCGCCTTGCATATTGAAATTGATGACAGTATTCCTGGGCCTGAAACGCCTGGTATGAGACCTCTTGCTTCTCGTTTGAAGCGATTTCAAGAGGATATTCCAAAGTGTGGGGTTAAGAATGACACTTCCTTGATAGATTCGAGCAAAAGGCTGAAACTACTCCAGGATTCAACAGCTTTAAACAAGAATCATACAGAAGTATCTGATACAATGAGCAAGTTTGAGTGGCTTGACCCTGCTCGAATCAAAGATGCCAATGGGCGAAGGCCTGGTGATCCTCTTTATGACAAGAAGACACTTTATATACCACCAGATGCTTTGAAGAAAATGTCAGCATCTCAGAAACAATATTGGAGTGTCAAATGTCAATATATGGATGTTGTGCTTTTCTTTAAAGTGGTTAGTCAATGTTGCATCAAATCTTGATAATTTCATTGACAGCATATGTTTCTACCCATCCTTGTGCATTACAGCATGAATAGGCCTGAAAGTCATTTTATATTTAATTTTCTCTTTGTCAATCGATTTCTAATCAATGGCTACTAAGATGATGCAAACCCTCTTCTATTGGAGACTTGTTGGAAAGATTGAATGCTATAACATGACAGATGCACTGTGAGCAAAGCAATCCATTCTGGTCATGGGAAAAAAAATAACTTTTTCTTTTGTTCTATTTGCCTTTTTTTTTTTTTTTTTGGGACACAGAGGCCATTAGGTGGGCTTATTGTCTTGATGCTTCCTACATGAAGGTGACTGCAAGATTTATGGGTTATGGGATTAAATCCTCCTTCTGCCCTTAGGCTCGAGCGGCCTCCAATTGTCTAAAAGGAGAAATATTCTCATCCTAGTTTGGGTCATTGGAAGCTATCCATGTTTTATCTTTCTACATTTGAGAATTACACTAAAAAACTTGATTTAGATGTGCTGATTTGTTGCTGCAGTGATTTTTTTAATTATAATTTATGGTTTTGGAATGTATTTACCTAGTGTCTCAAATTGTGATACAGGGGAAGTTTTACGAGCTTTATGAACTAGATGCTGAAATTGGCCATAAGGAGCTTGATTGGAAAATGACATTTAGTGGTGTGGGGAAATGTCGGCAGGTGACTACACGTTGACATAATTTTGGTTCTTGTTTCCTTTTTCAATAGCTCACTTGAGCTAGTTTTTTGTCTATTGAAGCATGATTTTTTACTCGATAAAATCTCTCCTTTCTATCAGGTCGGTATATCTGAAAGTGGGATAGATGATGCTGTTCAAAAGCTTGTTGCTCGTGGGTAAGAGGGTGAACGGACTTGTAGTAGTCTTACCCTATCTGTGTATTCTTTGTTGAATTATGCCGTTTAAGGAAGAGTGAGGAAATTATTTGTTGCAATTTAGGTGTTCCTCTTGTATATTTCCTATGTACTTGCACTGCTCCTTTTGCATTTTTTTAGTAAAATATTTGATCACTTATTAGAAAAAAAACTGAAGGGTAAGGAAATTGTAATTGTCTCTACTTCTTATACCTACATTTTGTAGTTAAGTTCTTCTCTGGTAGAAGGCAGGTTGGTAAGCAAACTCCTGTTAAGGCTCTCTGTAAAGGGTAAAGCTCAGCATGTTTGCTGAAATGAAAATCTTTTACTGGGCATTTTCTGTGTTTTCATCCACTGCATCTGCTAATTTTACCCCCGCCCCACCAACACACCCACACACACACACACACACACACACACACACAGAGTTTATCACAAACACTTGTTTGATCTAGCCACAACTGTTGCTATTTCTGAGTTGTTGGTTTTGCTTTGTTCTTTCTGAAGATATAAAGTTGGACGAATAGAGCAGTTGGAGACATCTGATCAAGCAAAAGCCAGAGGTTCAAATTCTGTGAGTTATGCATGCTGCATGATGGGCGCTTCAAATGAATTCATTACAGTTTTATTTATTGGGTCTATGCGATGACACATGATATCTATCCTGTGTTTGCCACTTGTTACAATGGAACATAGTGTTTGGCTTTCTAGCCTTAACATTGATTGTTATCTATTTCCTCATCTGGTGCCAAAAAATTAGGTATCTGCTAATGAATGGTAAGTTTCTATGATAAAAGCTGTTAGCCACACCTAAAGACTGTTATGTTGTTAACATCAGTTTTTCTCTTGTTTATGGATGCACATAATATGAATTTTATATTTATACTTGTTGTACTCTGAAACTTTAATGTGTCAGTAGTACCTTTGAGTTCTTTTGCATCTTGTCTTTCTGGGTTTATAATTTTATATCGGTGCTTGAGTTAACATTAAGTTTCTTGGTTTGACTAAAAAAATTTGATTCAGGTAATTCCAAGAAAATTGGTTCAGGTAGTCACCCCATCAACCACGACTGATGGTAATATTGGGCCTGATGCTGTTCATCTTCTTGCAATAAAAGAGGTCTTCACTGTCACTACTTAATTATGTTCCCTTATATACTCACCCAATCTCAACCTTTGGGATATGTACTGAATTTATTTGCTGTTTGCATGACAGAATAAGCTTGTCATTTATCTTTCAGTACACATTTCTGAAATTGTTGTCTTAGTTCAAGCCCATCTTATGATCTCATCAGTAAAGATGGTCTGCCAGTGGGAAAAAGATTCTACCTCAAGAAATGTTTCTGTTTTATTTATTTATTTATTTTATCTCTATGCTTTGGGAAATTTTTTGTAGATTAGGCTTGGTTTATTATTGCATTAGAACAATGCACTGTGATTTTCTCCTTATTTGTCGCTTTTTTCATCTTTATGAGCACGTTGAAGTGACATATTTTTTTTCACCAGCACTGTTTATTGTATTTAATAAGGTAGTTAACTTTCATGCTCCTACATCATTTCCTGAAAAGGGTTCTGCTGCATGAACCACTAATGGTTCTATGTGCTTATCTTATGGCTATTACCAACCAGAAAAATTTGTTCTGATATTTTAACACTATTTTTTGTTGAATTTTGTTTGTAGGAGCATTCTAGCTTGGATAATGGTTCGATTGTATATGGCTTTGCTTTTGTGGATTGTGCTGCTTTAAAAATTTGGGTTGGTTCAATCAAGGATGATGCGTCCTGTGCTGCCCTTGGGGCTTTGCTGATGCAGGTATGGGTTAATGTACAATTTGCTTTTTGCAATATGTTTTTATGGATAACCATCAAATTTGAAAACTAAAGCTTAATTCTCTTGTCGGGGATTGGATTTTAGGTGTCGCCAAAAGAAGTTATATATGAGAGTAGAGGTGAGCATTCTTCCCCAACTCCAACATTTTTGGTTTGAGCAGAGTTCCAGAAATGGAACTTTTATGCGACAAGAATTTCATACTTTCGGCACTTAAATATTCAACTCCTGCAGGGCTGTCCAAGGAAGCTCAGAAAGCACTCAGAAAGTACTCATTAACAGGTCAGAATACTGATAACTTTTCTGAATGGAAGATTATAAACAAAAAGTTTACATTAAATGCTCAGAACCTACACATACTTTACAAGTATTGCATTGGTTTTTCACACGTTATGTCTATAACTATATCAGTTCAACCACTATGTGTGCAATACAAATACAACTTGGGAAGAACAACATTTTTAGCCAGAGTTCTGCAATATAATTGACATTGATTTCAACACACTGAATTTGAAATTAGGTTAGATTATGTATCTCGGTGGATTTATTCCGAGCTTTATGTATGAGAAAAAGGTTCAGCTTTGACTTCAGCATGGCAGATGCTTTGGCTACAGTGCTCTAAAACCTAGAGAGAATCATGAATTGTGTACGTGCAATTTCTAAATAGGAGAGATTGCAATTTGAAGTGACAAAAGTGGAATCAGAGCACGGATTTCAAACCAGAGATTTTATATTCAGTTATTGCAGAGCACAGTTTTGTCTGGGAGTTTATATTCAGTTATTTAAGATTTTATTATATACATGCAAGTTTATATGATAAGAAACCAAATAGTTACCTTATCATGAGTTTAGAATCTCCCAATAAGTAGGTTCAAATCATCAAGTTTTGCTTATCTTGCAGGTCCTGTTACACTGGAATTGAGTCCAGTGCAGCTGATTACAGATTTCTTGGAAGCTTCTGAAGTTAGAAATTTGGTGCAACAAAAGGGATACTTTAAAGGGTCTTCTACTTTGTGGAATCATGTCCTTGATAGTGTGATGCACCATGATATTGCCTTATCTGCTCTTGGTGGACTAATAAGTCATCTATCCAGGTTGATGGTAAGCTTACCTTTTCTTAAAGCATTAAGACTAAGGAAAATCTACTGCAAGGGTGTGTTGTTTATAGTAATTGACTTGACTTATAAAACAAAATTGCAGTTAGATGATGTCTTACGGAATGGAGACATACTGCCATATCAAGTTTATAGGGGATGCCTCAAAATGGATGGACAGACACTGGTCAATCTTGAGATTTTCAGTAATAATGCTGATGGTGGTCCATCAGGCAAGTTCATTAATCTCCTTATCTTTAAGAAACAGACTCTGGCATAATGCGTTCTATATTTTGCTTTCATTCTTAGTTATGTAACCCTTTAAAAGTTTCATGCTGATTGAATATCAGGTACTTTGTACAAATATCTTGATAATTGTATGACATCATCTGGTAAGCGGCTTTTAAGGAATTGGATCTGCCATCCGCTAAAAGATATTGAAGACATTAATAATAGGCTTAATGTGGTTGAGGATTTAGTTGCACGTTCAGAAATTATGTCGCTTGTTGCTCAATATCTTCACAAGCTTCCTGATTTAGAAAGGTTGCTTGGACGGATTAAAGCTAGTGTTCAGTCATCAGCTTCTCTTTTACTGCCTTCATTTGGAAAAAAAGTATTGAAACAGCGAGTAAGTCTTTTCTACATTTTTCTCGAATAATTAATAATATTTCCTGTTTGAAGGTTAATAGAATCACTTCTATTTTTATAGATGAAAATATCTGATGTTTTTAGCACGATACAGGTTAAAATGTTTGGGTCACTTGTGAAAGGCCTGCGTGTTGGATTTGATCTCTTAACACTAATACAGAATGAGGGGCATATAATCAAGTCTTTAGCAAAAGTATGTAGAATTCCAATGCTAAGTGGTAGTGATGGGCTGGACCAATTCCTTGCCCAATTTGAAGCAGCTGTAGAGAGCGAGTTCCCGAATTACCAGGTCTTGTATCTTTGATCCAATACATTTCTTTGTTCAAACCACCTTACTGTCTTGTGAATTGGCTTGTTTTCTGATCTGTTTAGCCAGTTGTGCATCAAATCTGTTCGGTATTTTCTAAAGCATTACAATCAGCACGAGTGCATTTCTCTTAATTTATTATCTTTGAGTGGTGATTTTAGTTTCTAGTGTTGTGGCTCACACTGTTTTCTTTGGTGCCAGAATCACAATATAATAGATTCGGATGCTGAAAGACTCTCCATTCTTATTGAGTTATTTATTGAAAAAGCTACTCAATGGGTTGAAGTCATTTATGCCATCAACTGTATCGATGTACTAAGATCTTTTGGAATCACTGCTACTTTATCATGCGGGGCGATGTCTAGACCTATTTTTTTGCCTCAATATGAAAATCTGACTATGGGGGAAGAAATGGGACCCACACTTAAAGTTAAAGGGCTATGGCATCCATTTGCCCTGGGAGAGAATGGAGGATTGCCTGTCCCAAATGACATTATCCTTGGTAAGGATATAGATGGTTACCATGCTCGAACTTTGCTATTGACTGGACCTAATATGGGTGGGAAATCAACTCTCTTGCGTGCAACATGTCTAGCTGTCATACTGGCACAGGTTCTTTTTCTCCCTCTGGGTAATTTATTTTGTTGTTTAAGACCTAGAAATGAATTAACATCTCATATTTTAAACCACTTGATGTTCTGTTTGCGGTCATCTCATTTACATTTGTTTATCTGCAATGACTTGCAGCTGGGCTGCTATGTGCCCTGTGAGTTGTGTGTTCTCTCGCTTGTGGATATTATCTTCACACGGCTTGGTGCTACTGATCGAATCATGACCGGGGAGAGTAAGTTTTCTCTAGCAAAAAGGAAAAATTATTAGTAGCAAAGTAACCATCAATTATTTTTTTGGAAAAAATAATTTAATTTACTGGTTGCTTCACTCTCCGTTATCTGAAGCCCCCTTGTTTTGTGCGAGAACTGAGAAGTTGGCATGCTGAACCATTTAACAGCCAAGTAATAAGGGAAGATAAAAATAAAACGAGAAAACAAAGAAAACAGTGTTAGTTCTGCATATCTATCCAAATTCAGAATTAGAAAATAAAAGGGGAAATGAAAAAGTGCATGCAGTACTTCACAATATAGTAATGGTGGCACCAGTGGAATGTGGGGGGATGTGGGTTTTGATGGTACAGTGGTCATAAAGCCTCTGCAGTCAGGTAGTAGGTGTTCCGGTAGATCCTGTCATGCCCTTCAGTGCTTGTATGCGGTGGTGTTACAGTGGTGGTTTTTGCTAGGTTTAATTGAAAAAACTGATGGAAGCTTAATTAATTACTCTCAGTAATATTTTGAATGACCCTTTCTAGTATGACCATCCAACACTTTTAAAACAAGATAACTTCTACTGGTAAGTTGATATTTGTGCTTCACAATAATTCATGCTGGAAAACTTAATCAATTGCTGAACTCAAGTGAAGTGGCTTGTACACATATAAATGGGCCATCACTTGACAGTCTTCTTACACCAAGTAAAATGTATGCTTGCTTCCTTTTACTGTATTACTAATTACAGTATTGGAAGTTAATGCTAAATCTCGTGTTCTAGCAAACACAATCTGACATGGATTGAAACTCAGTCTCAGACACACATCTACTTAGTTTGCATGTGATGGACTTCAAATATCAATCTTTTGTAGGTACCTTCTTCGTTGAGTGCATGGAAACAGCATCAGTTCTTCAAAATGCCACTCAAGATTCTTTGGTTATTCTTGACGAACTGGGTCGAGGAACAAGCACTTTTGATGGATACGCCATTGCATATGCGGTAAGACTTTTCTTTTTAACTAGTTTTTGCTGCCTTTGTTCTTCCTTTCATCCGCTCATTGCAGCTAGTGTATAAATTTCTAAATTCTAATAACGATATTCGAATATTTATTTTTTAAACTATTTTATAGATATTGCACTGCAGCAGTGTGTGTGTGTGTATATAAATGTATATATCTATGTATGTATGTATGCTTTACTGGTTGACCTGATATATATATATCTGCTCACGTCACATGTACTCTGTCACACTTTGATTGTGTACTTCCTGATCCATGTGGTCCAACGCATTAGATATTGAAATGTAAAAATCTCTGTACTGGTTTATTCTAAACTAGTGGTGGCAACTCTGAAAAAAAAAAGGGAAACATAAATATGACCTACTTTGAAAGAAAAACAAGTTTTAAGTACAAAAATTTTGCATTATTGACATAAGGAATATGGTACTTTCGAAGGCAGCGTTGAGAATGTTCTGAAAGAATAAACCAAAAAAAAGGAAAAACAAAAGAATGATCTAGGCCACTTATAATTTAGGGTAATTACCTACTATTAAGTTATTAACCTTTTTTTTCAGACGTATTGTATGTGCCGTGGTTCACTATGTTTTATTTTTAACATGTGTTGTCCATTTCAATGAAAATGAAACCAACCATGAATATCGTGCAGGTATTTCGCAATTTGATCGAAAAAGTAAACTGTCGACTGCTATTTGCTACACATTACCACCCACTTACAAAGGAATTTGCTTCTCATCCTCATGTCACCCTGCAACACATGGCCTGCACTTTCAAGTCGAAATCGGACTGCAACTCTAAAGGTGACCAGGAGTTGCTTTTTCTGTACCGGCTAACCTCTGGAGCATGCCCAGAGAGCTATGGATTGCAAGTGGCAACAATGGCCGGAATCCCGGAACAGGTGGTTGAAGCCGCATCAAAGGCTGGCCAAGTGATGAGAAAATCAGTTGGCGAAAGTTTCAGGTCATGCGAACGGAGATCAGAGTTCTCGACCCTACATGAAGAGTGGTTGAAGATGCTGATGGGTGTCTCTCAAACCGGAGATTGTAATTTTGACGACAGCGATGCTTTTGATACGCTGTTTTGCTTGTGGCATGAGCTAAAGAGCTCATATGGATCGCGTGGCATTTATGTGTCGAGTCTGTAAGCATCAACATCTCATAAGTTTTTAAGCCTGAATTTGTAATTTGAGGAAAGGGAAATGGCAGCCAAAGCATCTTTGACGTGTGTCGAATTTCCAACTTCCACTATGATCACTAACCGGAATGAAAAAAATTAGGAGTTATTAACGGTAGAAATCTTCAAACGTTCATTTTGGAACCAAACAAATGAATTGAAAATAAAAGGCGATTAAATAAAATAATAATAATAATTAAACCGACAACCTTTCTCCCTGTGTCCGCGTTAGTAAACAAACCCCTAAAAGGCTCATTTCATAACCACAAAGATTCCGAAAGTCTCTCCCTCCAAAACATCCGCTGTCCGTTCCTAACCGTTTTTTGAACTTCTGCAAATGTTTTTTCTTCTCTTAGCTTTCCCACTTTCTTCCTCTACTCACTATGGACATGGCAAGAGATCAGTATCAAGACACAGACGAAAACGACTCCACGCCGAGCCGAGAAACGAAGAAAGACCCGGCGGCCAGATCCAGAAGGAAAGATCTCGGAATCTCGTGCATGCTCAACACCGAATTGGGCGCTGTTCTGGCAGTGATCCGTCGTCCTCCTCTCGACCCAACTTCCCAATTCTTCGTTCCTGAGGAGAATGTCGATCCCACGATCCTACAATCCTTGAAATCGCTTCGAGCTCTCCTCTTCAATACCCAACAAGAATGGCGTACGGTCGATCCCTCTATCTATCTCACCCCATTCCTCCAAGTGATTCAAGGCGATGACATCCCAGCCGCCGCCACAGGTATCGCTCTTTCCGCCATTTTGAAAGTGCTTACGCTCGAAATCTTCGACGAGAAGACCCCGGGAGTGAAAGAAGGTATCAATTCCATTGTTATTGGGATCACGACCTGTCGGTTAGAGAAGATCGATTCGGCTTCTGAGGATGCCGTTATGCTGAAAATCTTACAGGTTCTAACCGGTGTTATGAAGCACCGCACCTCGGTTTTGCTCACCGATCACGCTGTCTGCACTGTCGTCAACACCTGCTTTCAGGTGGTGCAGCAATCAGCGAGCAGAGGGGATTTGCTTCAGCGCAGTGCGCGGTACACAATGCATGAACTAATCCAGATTATATTCTCCCGACTGCCCGAGATTGAGGTTAAGGAAGGGGAGGATTCAGAGTCTGAGTCGGATGGCCACGATGTTGACGTTGGTGGAAATTTGGATTCCGGGTATGGCGTTCGATGTGCAGTCGATATCTTTCACTTCTTGTGCTCTCTGCTAAATGTAGTTCAAGTGGTGGAGACGGAGAGTTCTAGTTTTCAAGCTGCGGACGAAGATGTGCAGCTTTTTGCTTTGGTTTTGATCAACTCCGCAATAGAATGGAGCGGAGATGAAATCGGGAGGCACCCGAAGCTTTTGAGGATGATCAGGGATGATCTATTTCACCATTTAATCCATTACGGAATGCGATCAAGCCCTCTTGTTTTGTCCATGATTTGCAGCACTGTTTTGAACATCTACCACTTTCTTCGCAGGTTAAAAATCCGATAGCTCAAAACTTAATTTTCTTAGATTTGAAACCAAGATCTTTTAGGAGAAGCCATAAATGTTTTTTTTTTTTTTTTGCAGGTTTATCCGTCTCCAACTCGAAGCCTTTTTTGTCTATGTATTGCTTAGAGTTGCCGCTCTTGGAAGCCCATTGCCACTCCAAGAAGTTGCACTTGAAGGAATTATAAATTTCTGCAGGCAACCAACGTTTATAATTGAAGCCTTTGTGAACTATGATTGTGATCCCCTTTGTCGAAGCATATTTGAGGACACCGGGAAGCTACTTTGCAAGAACACGTTTCCGGTGGCTGGCCCTGTGACTGCTTCACAGGTACAAGCCTTCGAAGGATTAGCAACCATGATTCACAACATTGCTGATAATATTGATAGAGAAGATGATTTGAGCCCTTTTGATCCGTACCCAGTTGAGATCACAGAGTATAGACCCTTTTGGGAGGAGAAATCCCAAGATGAACTCGAGTCTTGGGTGGAATTTGTAAGGGTAAGGAAAGCACAGAAAAAGAAAATATTGATTGCAGCAAACCATTTCAACAGAGATGAAAAGAAGGGATTGGATTACCTTAAACTATCCAAGTTGGTTTCTGATCCCCCAGATCCAAAAGCCCATGCTTTTTTCTTCCGCTATGCTCCTGGACTAGACAAGAACATGATTGGGGATTATCTTGGCGACCCCGATCAGTTTCACGTTCTCGTTCTTAAGGAATTCACGGATACCTTCAATTTTTCAGGCATGATTCTTGACACTGCTCTACGAACTTTTCTAGAGACTTTCCGATTGCCAGGAGAGTCCCAAAAGATACAGCGGATTCTAGAATCATTCTCAGAGAAATTTTATGATCAACAATCCTCAGATACTTTTGCAACCAAGGATGCAGTCTTCATTCTTTGCTACTCCCTTATTATGCTCAACACTGATCAACACAATCCGCAGGTAAGGAAGAAGATGACAGAAGAGGAGTTCATCAGGAACAATAGAGCAATCAATGGAGGGCAGGATCTTCCTCGGGAGTACCTTTCTGAGCTTTTTTGTTCTATTTCAAACAATGCTATCACCCTTTTTGGTCAGCCTGGCGTGCAAGTAGATATGAATCCAAGCAGATGGATTGAGCTGATGAATCGATCCAACTATACACAACCCTTGGTACTAAGTAATTTTGATCGTCGACTGGGAAGAGACATGTTTGCTTGCATTGCTGGGCCATCGGTTGCTTCTCTCTCTGCATTCTTTGAACATACTGATGAAGAAGAATTCCTACATGAATGCGTTGAAGTGCTGTTCTCAATTGCCAGTATAGCACAGTATGGATTGGAAGACACTCTAGATGAGCTCCTCGCCTCATTCTGCAAATACACTACACTGCTAAATCCTTATGCCTCTGCTGAAGAAACCTTATTTGTATTCAGCAATGATATAAAGCCAAAAATGGCCACACTAGCTGTTTTCACCATTGCCAATAACTTCGGGGAATCAATTCGTGGGGGATGGGGAAATATTGTGGACTGCTTATTGAAACTTAAAAGGCTAAAACTACTTCCCCAATCTGTCATTGAATTTGATACTACTTCCCCCTCTTCATCTGACATCCCAAAAGAATCTGAATCAGCCATAATCTTCCCTGCTCGCAATCCTAAATTTGGTAGCCGCCAGACTTCTAGCACAATTAGTCGATTTTCACATTTTCTATCTCTAGACAGTACGGAAGACTCTGTGTCCCTAAACATGAGTGAATTTGAACAGAATTTGAAGATCATTAAGCAGTGCCATATCGGGAATATCTTCAGCAATAGTTCAAACTTACCCGATGAAGCTTTGTTCAATCTTGGCCGCTCTCTAATATTTGCAGCTGCTGGAAAAGGACAAAAGTTCAGCACCCCCATTGAAGAAGAAGAAACAGTTGGATTCTGTTGGGATTTGGTGATTGCCATTGCTTTGGCCAATATTCAAAGGTTCCAGGAATTTTGGCCTAATTTTCATGATTATATGCTAGCAGTTGCTCAGTTTCCTATGTTCTCCCCCATTCCATTCGCAGAGAAGGCCATTATAGGCCTTTTCAAGGTATGTCTTAGGCTCCTTAGTACGTACCGACATGAGAAGTTCCCAGAGGAGCTCATTTTCAAGTCCATCAATTTAATGTGGAAGCTGGACAAAGAAATCCTGGACTCATGTTGTGAGTTGATAACACAATCAGCTAGCAAGATTCTTACAGAGTATCCTGCAAATTTGCAAACCCAATTGGGATGGAAATCAGTGCTTCATTTGCTATCAATCACTGGGCGGCACCCAGAAACCTATGATCAGGGAGTTGAGACATTGATCATGCTGTTGTCAGACGGGACCCATGTTTCCCGGACAAACTATGCTTACTGTATAGATTGTGCGTTTGGTTTTATTGCACTCAAGAACAGTCCATTGGATAAGAATTTGAAGATTCTGGACCTAATGGCGGATTCTGTGAATTTGTTGATCCAATGGTATAGGAATCAATTCTCAGAATCAGGGAACAGTTTTAGTGTTGCGAGCAATACAAGTAACTCCTCTATGGAGGACAATTCAAAAGGTATTGGCTCTTTAAACTTTGCCATGAATTTATTTCTTAAACTTGGGGAAGCACTTAGAAAGACCAGCTTAGCCCGGCGAGAAGAGATGAGAAACCATGCAATCCTATCTCTTAAAAGAAGCTTCACACTGGCTGAGGAATTGGATCTCACATCAACCAACTGTATTAATTGTTTTAACCTTGTCCTCTTTGCCATGGTTGATGATTTACATGAAAAGATGTTGGAATACTCAAGAAGGGAGAACTCAGAGAGGGAGATGAGAAGTATGGAAGGGACCCTAAAGATTTCAATGGAGCTCTTGACAGATGTGTACTTGCAGTTCTTGAAACAGATATCAGCGAGTCCTGGGTTTCGGACATTCTGGTTAGGGGTGTTAAGAAGAATGGATACTTGTGTGAAAGCAGATTTGGGAGAGTTTGGTAAATCAACAGTTCAAGAGCTAATTCCCGACCTTTTGAGAAAGATGATCACACAGATGAAGGAAAAGGAGATTTTAGCGCGGAAGGAAGGTGAGGATCTCTGGGAGATTACCTATATTCAGATACAATGGATAGCTCCATCACTCAAGGATGAACTATTTCCTGAAGAAATGTTTTAGTGAAAACAAAGTGATAAGACAGTTTGGGTAAAGTCTGAGTTATTGGCAGCAACAGAGTTGAAAGAATATTGCCCCTTTCCTTCTCCTTACAATTTTGGTTTTCGTTTGTATCTACTTTCTTTTTCCATTTTTCCCCCCATCAGACAATCAGAGGGATGTGACATGCCATGGTAGTCTTAATCCCACGTACACAACAGCCACTAAATTATTTTCCTGTGATACTTCAATTGCTCATATGCAACTGTCAATTACAAATCTTTCTTTTGGTAGATAAACGACTTGTTTGTGGGGAAGCTGTAGAATCAGACAGCATTTACTTGGAATCCATTAGCCACGAAAAATTTGGTCCCGTTGCTACCCTTGTCTTGATACAAAAGCCTCAAGATTTTAAAATATGCTCCTTTCTCCAAAATCCTTCTAGTAGATCTAGATGTCCGAGCTTGGTACTCAACTTCAATGCTAGACTGAGAGACCACTGCTTGCTTATTTGCACTCCAAGAGACCAAACAATTGCTAAGAAAAACACCAAACCCCTGAAGTAGAGTGCCTATCATGCGGGTTCTCAGCCCAATCCGAGTCACAAAAGTCTTGCAAAGTGATACCTCCCTTGGAGTAGAACAACCCATGGTCAACAGTGTGCTTGAGGAAGCGAATGACTCTTTTGATAGCAGACCAATGAGCAGTAGAGGGAGAGAGCATGTGCTGCCATAGTTGATTCACAGGGAAGGCAACATCAGGCCTAGTGTATTGGAGGGAGCCAACCACTTTCCGCTACTCAATAGGATCAGCTAGGGGTCACCATCATTGTAGGTGAAATTCCCAACGTACTCCTGTAAAATCACGAAATTGTCTACTAATTTCTTTGAACAAATTAATTAGATCTCAATATCTAGAATTTAAACGAATCAAAATACTAAAAGAGAATAAATAAATTTGTAAGACACAACGATTGGTTACGAAATGAAACCCTTTAAAGAACTTTTTAAAGGTAAAACCCTACGGGGTAGCCAAACCCAGGAAAGTTAATCTTATTATTTTAAGAATAATTACAAGCAATAATCAATTACAAAACCTTTGCAATCCGACTATCTTACTTGTCAAGACAAACGACCCGTTTGTCTTCTACTGCAGTAGCAGCCAGAACCTCTGGCGATCTTCAAATGTTACCTTTCCTCCTAGAACTCTAGGGGCTGAATTCCAATCATACAATCCTCCAAAACCGGAGCACGATTACACTTAAAAAGAGATCACAAATATGAAAATTCATTAAGGAATTTTCTCACCAAAATATGTACTAGAAAGTGCTCTAGAAAATATGTAGATCTGAATCTCTACTGATTCTAACCAATAGGATTTCTTAAATAGACAATCTGGAAAGAGTTCCAGTTGAACTAGGATTCTGCTGACTGATAGAATCTGTCGCAAGAATGTCTCCTGACGAATTGCTGGCATTTCGCGATAACTCACTTTTGCAGTGATTTATCTGTGTTCAGCTTCAGGTCTTGATAATTACAGACTCTTAAGAATTCGAAATTTATATAACTGACTTATCTAAACAACCTTATAATCCTCTAGATAAACTCAATGTTGTTAAAGATAAAGTCATCTCTTATTTTACATTCATTCAAATTTAATCAAATAATGATAAGATAAACCTTATCATTTAGTCATCTAAACCTAACCAATTTTTTCCTCTATAATCTCCCCCTTTGGCAGATTGGTGACAAAACCAACTTGATGAATTTCTTGCATCTACAATCTTCCCCTTTGGCGGATTGGTCACAAAACCAACTTGATGAATGTAGTGTGTACCTAAGACAAAAACAACCAGTAGACCAAGATCTCGTGAAGAAAATCTTAATACAGTAATGAAAAGAAATAACATAGAACATTCTTTGAAATTAGTATCAATAATAATCAAAGGTTAGAAGTAATGTAAACCTACAAAAAAAATGTTCTAGTCATCATCAATAACCATGTTCTGTACTTAGTTCTCCCTCTCCATATTCTGCAACTCCCCCTAAAGTATATAGTTCTCCCCCTCAATATTCTGCTTCTCCCCCTTTTTATTTTCAGCAAATTCATTAAACTCTCACTTACTCAAACTCTCCATAAATTTCACAATATCAAAATATTCCAATTTGCTCTTCCAATACTCCCCCTTTTTGTCACTAATCTGACAAGACACAAAATAGAATAAATATCACTTATGTGTACCAAGATGAAGACACTAAAAAAGACATAATGAACAACTCCCATGTATTTATTTTATATAAACCAAAATAAATAGAGATAACAAAAAATTTGAATTTTTTTTCTTTTTTTTTTATATAAAAAAATAAATAGGCAATAGGGCAAGTAACATGCCTAAATGCATCTTAGTTCAAAACATTGTGTAACTCACAAAACAAATTCAATAGAGTACACCCTCTTATTTGCAACAATCAATATGGATGTTCACTCCTCATAAGATCATCAATATCAAAGTTCATGTGAGTGTGTGAGTGAATATACTTATACCATAGCATATTTATGAACTATTTTTTTCAATATATTTTTTATATCTTTATTCATAAATGATTGCTTCTTATATATGCTCACAAGAATTTGTTGCTTCACCTTAAAAGTCAAACTTTATGCTAGGGCCTAGATACATGAGCATCTCCTTCAAACACTAGTTTGTACACCCCCTTTTTGTGTTCATGTTTGTTGCTCATCTTTTTCCATAATGATTAGAGCAATGATTTTTTCTATAAGAACTTAAGGTAGTAGATTCGTGTAGGGTTTTTGTCTTTTTCTGCAATGAATTAACACCGACTTTTTCTATATGTATCAACTCTTTGTGTTTGCCAAGATGAGAGCTCTTTATTGATATACTAGGTTCAACTAGTATTAGTCAATTTAAGGCATGAACTCCCTCTTTGATGAGCATCTCATTAAAAAAAAGTGAACTTTAAGTATAAAATGCATACATATAGATTCCTTACTGTGCATTGAAAATGAACTTTGCCAAGATAATCCATATGGTTAGTATGCACAAAGTGAATCATACAAAATAGAGAGATGCATAGGTTCAAAAATTTATTAAGTGAGAACACAAATGTTCAAACTTTGACATATCAAGCATGCACTTTCCTTAAAGAAAAGTTTTGAGCCAAATCAGAAAAAATTTTATATTATATTTTTTTATTTAAAACTGAAAAACAGAAACATAAAAGTAAAACAGAAAAATAAAATGCATGTCCTAAACTAATGCAATAATATAAAGAATGCAAGAATATGCAAGTAGTCCTATCAATTAATGTGACATAGCATTTTCTTTGACCACCCACTTTGCCTTAAATTTTGGCCTATTCTTTTTATCAACATCACTTTGTATGATATTTTCTTTATTTTGAAAGCAAAAATCTGCTAGTTCACCAAATTTGAGACTTAAAAAATTGATTTGTTGACTCATATCACAAACTTGATTCTCTAGACCATTTCCTTTCCTTTTTGGATTTCTTTCACCTCCATTTTTTTTTCACTTTATTTAAGTAAAGCAATTTGGCCTTATATGACCAACAACACCACAATAATGACAAGTGGGAATAAACTTACCTTGGTTGGGCTTCTTTATCATTGATCTATCATGTAAGACTCTTGGAGCATGAGTTTTAGACACGGCCTTCTTTGGAGCTTCCTCATCTTGATTTCTTTTAACAAAAATGATATCTTTTGATGAAGTGGCAGAGGATGACGAGTCTTTAAATTCTATACCTTGAGAAGTCATATACCCCAAACCCGTGCGATCACAACTAGATTTTTGAAAACTCAACATCTCTTCTAACTTCTATGTTATCGTTTTTTCTTGGCACTGTTGAAACTTTTCTAATTCTTTTTCTAATGCAGCCTTTTGATCGTTTAATATTGATACTTCAACACCAGAATTTTTTAATGTCTCAGAAAGATTGTTTTTCTCATTCTCCACAGCAGTAAATCTATTGTACAGCTTCTTGTTGAGTTTCTTTAATTTGATCACTTCCTCATATAGATCATTATAGGCTTCTTGTAGACTTAACTCATGATCATCCACAACTAGAGCAACCTCCGATACACTATCATCACCATCACTTTTAGATTTTGTTAGCCCAATATCAAAAAAATCATTAACAACAGTAAAAAAAGCCACAAAAGAATTGTCATCATCTGATGATATACTTGAAATTTCAGATTCTGAACTATCACTAAGTGTAACATTCAATGCTTTTCCTTTATTTTTCTTGAAATTTGGACATTCAATTCTTATGTGACCATAACCATAGTATTCATAATACTTTATTTTATCATTATTTTCAGATTTTTCCTTATTCTATTTTTCAGAATAATTTTTCTTTGCAGAAAATTCTTTACCTCTTTTTTGCTTTCCACTAGACTTTTTATTAAATATGAATTTTCTAAACTTTCTTGCTATGAGATCTATATCCTCATTGTTAACATTTTCTTCATCAGAAAAATCCTCATGATTTTCTTTTATAGTTTTTAAAGCAATGGACTTACCTTTTTTTGCTTAAGGAAGCGAAGATTCATATGTTTGTAAAGAATCTACTAGCTCTTCTACTCTTATTGCATCCAGATCTTTACTTTCTTCAATAGCAGTAACTTTGGGTCGAAATCTTTCAGGTAAAGATTTCAGAATCTTCCTCACGACTCTTGAATCCTCCACCTTCTCGTCGAGATTAAACCTAGAATTCACAATATCATTCAGTTTAGCATAAAAATAATTAAAATTCTCATCTTCAAACATTTTAATCTTTTCAAATTTAGAGGTTAGCATATGCAATTTTGAATTTTTTACTATTCTTATGCCTTCATGTGTAACCACCAAAATATCCCAAGCTTTTTTTAGCAATCTCACACATGAAGATTCTTTTAAATTCTTCGGGAGATACCGCCATGAAAATAACGTTAAGTCTTTTGCTATTCAAATTGCAATTGCTGATTTCATCTTTCGTCCAAGCATCTATAGATGTCTCGGGTTTAGTCCATCCTCGTTCAACCGAATGCCACACACGTTCATCCAAAGACTTGAGAAAAACCCTCATACGAATTTTCCAATAAGCATAGTTTTCCCCATCGAAGTATGGTGGAACTTATAATGACGTCGACATGATCTACAAGGGCACGAATCACATTCGAATGAGTGAACCACGCTCTGATGCCAATTGAAATTCCCAACGTACCACTGTAAAATCATGAAATTGTCTACCAATTTCCTTGAAAAAATTGATTATATCTCAATATCTAGAATTTAAACGAATCAAAATACTCAAAGAGAATAAACAAATTTGTAAGACACAACGATTGGATACAAAAGGAAACCTTTTAAAGAACTCTTTAAAGGTAAAACCCTATGGGACAGCCAAACCCAGGAAAGTCAATCTTATTATTTGAAGAACAATTATAAGCAATCATCAATTACAAAACCTTTGCAATTCGACTATCTTACATGCCAAAACAAACGACCCGTTTGTCCTCTACCGCAGTAGCAGTCAGAACCTCTGGCGATTTTCAAATGTTGCCTTTCCTCCTAGAACTCTAGGGGCTGAATTTCAATCACACAATCCTTCAAAACTGGAGCACGATCACATTTAAAGAGAGATCACAAATATGAAAATTCACTAAAAAAATTTCTCACCAAAATATGTACTAGAAAGTGCTCTAGAAAATATATAGATCTAAATCTCTACCGATCCTAACCAATAGGATCTCTTAAATAGACAATCTGTAAAGAGTTTCAGTTGAACTAGGATTCTGCTGACGGATAGAATCTGTCGCGAGAATGTCTCCTGACGAATTGCTGACATTTCGCGATAACTCTCTTCTGCAGTGATTTATTTGTGTTCAACTTCAGGTCTTGATAATTACAAACTCTTATGAATTTGAAATTCATATAACTGACTTATCTAAACAACTTTATAATCCTCTAAATAAACTCAATGTTGTTAAAGATAAAATCATCTCTTATTTTACATTCATCTAAATTTAATCAAATAATGATAAGATAAACCTTATCATTTAGTCATCTAATCCTGGCCAATTTTTTCCTCTACAGTAGGACATTTTGGGACATGAGGGGCAAGGAGATTGGGTTAGCTTGGCTTCAACCATGCGAGTGCGATGCAACAAATCTTGGATATACTTGGACTAACACAAACGAAGACCTGCAGTAGTGTGTGTGGCTTGAATGCCATGGACATAGTTCAAGAGGCCGAGATCTTTAAGGGAATGTTTGAAAATCATTTTCATCCCATCTCTTCTCATCTTATTTCCTTCCAAAATATCACTCAAACACAAACACTTTCAAACTAATCATTACAATTTTTTTAAACTAATCATTATAAGTTTCTCAAAATTTCAAATAAAAAATAATTCAACTTTTTTAAATCCCTAAACAAAAATAATATTAAAAAAATATATTCAAATAATATTTTAATTTTATTATTGAAGTCGATGCGTATTGGAGCTGATGTAGTTTTTGAACAAACTCTGTTAATAGTCTAGTTTGTTACATTTAGACTATGTTGTTAATTGGCCTATCTTGGAAGTTATTTGTTATTAATGCTGTATTATTTACATGGTGTCTATATAAACTTGGAACCTTGGAAGTGTAAATGGTAGAACATTAAGAATCAATCAAACAGATCGTTGATTGAAGTTTTATCCTTACAATTCTCAGTTTTGCCAATTGATTTCTAACAATTGGTATCAGAGCCTGTTCGATCTGAAAAAGGCTTTATGGCAGCTCTTGGTTCATCTACCACTAATCCAGTAATTGATGGTGAGAACTATGATTATTGGAGTATTAAGATGAAGACCTTGATCTTTGGGATGTTGTTGAAAGTGGAGTCTCTGCTACAGCAAAAGGAACTTCAGAGTTAACCCAAAACAAGATTGACAAGCAAAGAGATGCTAAAGCTTTGTTTACTCTACAACAAGCTATTAGTGAAGCAATCTTTCTAAGACTGATGAGAGCAACAACTTCAAAGCAGGCCTAAGAGATTTTGTTGTAGGTATTCCAAGGGAATTCAAAGATCAAGATCATCAAACTTCAAAACTTGAAAAGAGAAATGGAGAATCTCAAGATGAAGGACTTTGAGAATGCTACAGAGTATAGCACTAGAGTGATCGAGCTTGTGAATCAAATGAGAGTATATCAAGAAGATATTACTAAGCAAATGATTGTTCATAAATTCTTGATTAGCCTCACTGAAAAATATGATCACGTAGTGGCAGCTATTGAAGAATCCAAGGATTTGTCTACTTTAACCATTACAGAACTTATGGGATCTTTGTAGGCACATGAGCAGAAATTAAGTAGAAGGAGTGGAGAGTCTCTGGAGAATGCCTTCCAATCCAAAGTCAACCAGAAGAATCCAAAATCAAGCGACTACCAAAAAGAAGAATAAAAGTAAGTTCAAGGGTGAAACTTCTCAGAAGAAAGACAAATGGAAGGCTAAAAATGGTGAATATCCACCCTGCGGTACCTGTAAAAAGACCAATCATTTGGAGAAAGACTGTTTTCACAAAGGGAAGCCCCAATGTACAAACTATAAGAAGTTTGGTCATAGAGAAAAAGATTGTCGATATAAGGAAAAAGAGCATCAGGCTAACTATTCTGAAGAAGATCATGAGCATTTGTTCTTTACTTGCCAAGCTGCAGTAGAAGAAGTCAATGATAATACTTGGTTCATTGATAGTGGTTGTCGCAATCATATGGAAGTTCAGGGAGCATCTTCATTGACCTAGATCTTTATGTCAAAACTAAGGTCAAGATAGGGAATGGTGATCTAGTGGAGTCCAAAGGCAAAGGCACAATAGCTGTTCAAATAAAGAAAGGTACTAGATTCAGTAAAGATGTTCTTCTAGTTCCTTATTTAGAGCAAAATCTATTAAGTGTTGGTCAGATGATGCAACATGGATATTTTTTGCACTTTGAGAAAAATTTGTGTAGAATCTTTGATGAGAAACATGATGTGGAGATTGCTAAGGCAAACATGGGAGGAAGCAAAAATTTTCCCATTGTTAGGCACTGTCCTAAAGCTATGGCAGCTACAGTTGATGATTCAATAATTTGGCATCAAAGATTTGAGTATTACAACTATAGTGCCTTGAGGCATCTTAATCAGAAAGGTGTGATTAGTGACTTACCTCTAGTAGAAGCTAATAATGTTGTTTGTGAAGGATCTATGCTAGGAAAACAATATAGACAATCTTTTTCCTTTGGCGGTGCATGGAGAGCCACAAAACCTCTTGAGTTTGTTCACACTGATGAGTGTGGTCCAATGAGAACATCGTCTCAAAGCCAAAACAGGTACTTCATTATGTTTATAGATGATTTTTGGAGAATGACATGAGTTTATTTCTTCAAAGAAAATTCTGAAGTTTTTTGGATTTTTAAAAAGTATAAGCTATTAGTTGAGAATTAAAGTGGTTGTAAAATCAAGACTTTGATAAGTGACAAAGGTATTGAATTTAACTCAAAGAAATTTGATGATTTTTGTGAAGAAGAAGGGTTAGAACATCAATTGACCGTAGCTTACACTTCACAGCAAAATAGAGTTTCTGAAAGAAAAAATAGGACTGCAATGGAGATGGCCAGATCAATGATGCTAGAGAAATGACTTCCAAAAAGGTTCTGGGCAGAGGCTATTAACAAAACAATTTATTTGCTTAATAGAAGTCCAGCAAAAGTAGTTCCTAATCAAACTCCTATAGAGGTTTGAAGTGGTCAAAAACCTACTGCAAGTCATTTGAAGGTTTTTGGCTGCATTTGCTATATTCATGTACCTTCACAGAAAAAACACAAGCTTGAAGGAAAATCTAAGAAATGAGTTTCTCTTGGATATAGTACTCAATTAAAGGGTTATAAACTTTATAACTTGTAGTCAAAACAGCTTGTCATAAGTAGAGATGTCGAGTTTAATGAACAAGCCACTTGGAATTGGGATGAAGAAAAATGTCAAGTCAATCTGTTAATATACCAGAAATAAGAGAATCTCAGCTTCATATTCTAAAATTCAAAATGAAGGGAATGAAGGGTATGGAGATTTGCCAATGACTCCAACTTCATCACATGGATCAGAAGACAGACTTGATGAAGCTTTTCCAACAGAAAATTCTTCACCAGAATCTCCACCTAGAAGTTTAAGGTCCTTAAGTGAGGTTTATGAATCTTGCAATTACTCCTTTGTAGAATTTGAGAATTTTGCAGTGGCTGTAAAAGAAAAAATCTGGGCAAATGCAATGGAGAAGGAGATCAGAATGATAGAAAAAAAATGATATATGGGGAGCTGGTCTCATGTCCTAACAACAAAGAAGTTATTAGGGTTAAGTGGATTTTCAAAAGAAAGCTTAACTCTGATGGATCCTTAAAAAAATGCAAAGTAGGCCTTGTTGCTAAAAGCTATTCACAACAGTTAGGAATTGATTATAATGAGATTTTTGCACCAGTTGTAAGGTTAGATACAATTCGAACTCTTTGTGCACTTGTGGCTCAGAAAAGTTGAAATATTTTTCAACTTGATGTCAAGTCAACTTTTCTCAATGGGATTCTAGAAGAAGAAGTCTATGTTGATCAACCAGAAGGCTTTAAAAGAGAAGAAGTAAAAGTTTTCGATTGAAGAAGGCCTTATGTGGGTTTAAACAAGCACCTAAAGCATGGTATGAAAAAATAGACAATTATTTAAGTGATCAAGGCTTTAGTAGAAGCATGAGTGAGCCCACACTATATGAAAATCAAGGATAAAGCTTTGCTTATAGTTTCATTGTATGTTGATAATTTGATTTTCACTGGAAATAACTTAGAAGTGATAGAAGATTTCAAGCAAGATATGATAAGAACCTTCGAAATGAGTGACTTGGGGCTAATACATTACTTTCTTGAAATGGAAGTTTGTCAAGAAGGGAGCATCTTCATATCACAGAGAAAATATGCAGAAGACTTGTTGAAGAAACTCAAAATGTTAGGATGCAAAACAGTGGTAACACCTTTGGTTGCAAATGAAAAGCTGAAAAATGAAGATGGGGTTAAGAAAGCAGATGCTTCAGCTTACAAGAGTTTGGTTGGCAGTTTGCTATACTTAACTGCCACTTGACCTAACATTATGTATGCTACTAGTTTGCTATCCAGGTTAATCCAAAGTCCAAGCCAAATTCATTATGGTTCTGCTAAAAGAGTTCTTAGATATGTGTAGGATAATATGGATTTCGACATATGGTTCCAATCATATTCCCACTCAAAATTAACTGGCTTTAGTGACAGTGATTAGGCTAGCTCAGTTGATTACATGAGAAGCACTTCAGGATTTTGTTTTAATCTGGGATCAGGAGTGTTTTCCTGGGGATCAAAGCAGCAAGCTACTGTTGCTCAGTCAACTGCAGAAGCTAAGTATGTTGTAGCTGCTGGAGCTGTGAATCAAGCTATTTGGTTGAACAGAATTCTTGAAGATATGGGAGAAAAACTGCAAGGTCCAATGGAGATCTATTGTGAGAATAAATCTGCCATTACTATGGCTAAGAATCCAGTTTATCATAGTTGAATTAAACACATTGCAATCAAGTACCATTTCTTAAGAGAGAGAAGTTGAAGCAAGAGGAGAAGTTGAACATAGATTAGTTTAAGGGAAATGTTGTTTGAGTTTAGAAATAAGAGAATTTATCTCAATAGGTGTAGTGCATGTAACAAGTATATCATCCACATAGATTAGTAAAAAAATTTGAACATTGTCTTGAATGAAAGCGAACAAAGAAGTTCGATCATAGAGGCTTGAAACTCAAGTTCCACATATGGCCTTATGAAACTTGCGCACAAAGTCAAGTTTAGAGCCATCAATAAACCCTTGTCGTTGTTTCATAAAAACATCCACCATAAAAGTTCCATGTAAGAAGGCATTAGAGACATCAAGTTGCAGAATTTTCCACTGAAACTTAATAGCCATGGTAAGGATAATACGAATAATGGAGGCTTTGACTACTGGACTAAAGGTGTCATGGTAATCAATACCACACTTTTGTGGTCAAAACCTTTGGCAACCAAGCGTACTTTGAACCTGCTAATGGAACCATCAGATCATTGTTTAATTTTATAAACCCATTTGTTGTAAATAATATTCTGATTAAGAAGTCAAGGGTAGAGGCTCCAAGTTCCATTGGAGATGAGAGCCTCAAACTCCTGTATCATGGCTACCAACCAATGAAAATCAATTATTGCCATAGAGAATCTGGTTGGCTCAACTTCAGAGAGGTTAGAATGGAGACAAGTGAGAGGATAGCAAGTGGCATAATATAAATGATAATCAGGGAAGGTTTTGGGTCGAAGTGAACCTGTATATGACCCGGTTTGCATAGGATGAGAGGGTATAGGGGCCAAAGCAATGGAGGTAACATTAGTCAAGGGTATGTGAGTATAAGCATCATGAGGAGGCAAAGAAGATGGGTGGAGAGTGTTGTTGCTGGGCGTAGTGAGGGGCTAGGGGTAGAAGGCTTAAAGGAGGGGGAGGTAAGGTCGGGTTCTAGGGGCTCAAGACTACCTACATATGCAGTAGGTAAATGGTCATGTGCAGTCATAGGAAGAGAAGAAGTGTTACTTACTGAGTAGAGGAAAGTACGATCAAAGGTAGCATTGATCTTGGAAGGCAGGTTTAGCCATGCAAGTTAACAATGCATGTTCCTTAGCAGGAAAAGACTTCTCATAAAAAAAAACATGTCGAGACAGATGAACTTTAGTTGTAATGGGATCAAGGTAGTAGTAACCAGCATAAATATAACCTTAGATATTGCAAGCTTTGGACCTATAGTCAAGTTTATGAGCTGCATATGGTTGAAGAAATGGGAAGCACTTGCATCCAAGTACACACAATATAGAGTAATTTGGTGGTTTGAGAAACAATTTTTGATAGAAAGTTTGCTTATCAATGACTAGTGAGGACAATCTGTTGATAACATACACTAAAGTCAAGAAAACATCAACCTAGTATTTATTGGACAGACCTGAGTGAGCAAGGAGGGTAAGACCAGTTTTAATTATATGTCTAAGTTTTCTTTCAAAAAAATCATTTTGTTGTGAGGTGTGAGGACATGACCTTCTATGAACTATGCCGTGATGGGTCAAGAAGGATTGAAACTGAAAGGAACTATGCCCTCACCCCATCATATTGAACTTTATGGATTTTTTTAGCAAAATTGGTTTTCAACAAGGGTTTTGAATTTGATACAACATTTATAAGTTGCAGCTTTGAATTGAAGAGGATACAACAAAGTATAATAGGATAAGTCATAGATGAATACAATATATTATTTACAGCCTCCAAAGAAGGTAATGGGAGAAGTCCAGAGATCAGTATGGATGAGTTCTACAGGAGATTATGCGATTCATGTGGACTGTTTGAAGGGTAACCTTTTACTTTTTCCAATTTGACAAGAATCACAAGAAAACTCATTGTGAAATGAGGAATGTAGAGAGTAGAGGAACCAGTGTTTTGAATGTTGAGACCAGCTCTATTACCAATAGAAAATGTTTCATGACATTGGTAAGGCTTTGAATGGTGACGTTTTGAAGTTGCATTGGTAGACCATGGCTGACATTTAAACTCTTGATTAGATTGTCCTACCATTGCAACCAGTTGTAGAGGAGGATGGCGCCCTTGATACGAATAGTCCAAACGGTAAAAGCAGTCCAAGGCTTGATGATTTGATCTGCCACAAATCTAACATGGGGCCTTGGTGGTGTTACTATTGTTTGGGAGATGCTGCTGCAAATGTTAAGGGCTACCAAAAGATTTGGAGTTCCCATTTCTTGGTGAAAATCGAGAGTTGTTCTGTATTTTTGTCCCTTATTGTGAAAATTATGAGAGTTGCCACAAGGAAGATACTTATTTGATGAAGAGAAACCTTGTTTTTACACAATTAATGCAAAGTTGGAGGGATCTTGCACTGCAGCCTGTTGTTGCTGCAAAAACATTTCATGGTTGAGTAGTTCCTCTTGGAAATCAGCAAAAGACAATGAGTTGTCTCGAGTAGCTAACGAGATTGAGGTTACAAAGGAATGGAAAGAGGTATGAAGGCCACCAATGATGAAAGAAATAAGTTCTTCATCATCAGTAAGCTTCCTTATTGTTGCAAACTAGTTTGCAAGAGACTTGGCTTCTTGTAGATATTCAGAGCAAGATTTACTACCTTGAGAGAGATACTGAAGTTGTCTCTTTAAATGTTGGTCCTTTTTCACCCAAACTGCATGTATTGACTTGAGGATCTCTTTGCCTTGTTCATCAGCAAGAAATGATGAGGGTTTGGCTTGGAACTATCCAAAATGCCCATCATGTCGTGACTTCTCAGAATAGGAACCATCTGAGACCTGCTCTAGAGATAGTTGCCACGATCAAACTTTAAACCAGAAAACTATGTAAAGGAGGGAAAATAGTAGGAGCATGAGATGTCATTTGAGCATAGTAGAGGAGTGGAGAGGGGCCGGTTGTGCTCTGATACCATTAAAAATTTTATACCATAATAGTTTATCAACTTGATCAAAACCATGAATTGTATCTCATTATATAGAGCTGTATAGAGTACAAGTAATGGAAGTATACTGTCTTAAGATTTGCAATATAATACTATTCATGGAAACAAAACACGTAGTAGAATATAAGATGAAAGGAAATACATAACTTGCTATACTATGAAGATACTCAAGATCTTGGTAGTTGACCATTATGATCTATAGATGATTGAGTTGATATGATGTATGGTTGTTTCCATATAGGTTGCCCTTCACACTGTTTAGGAGATAATCTAACAGGGAACATTTTAAAAGCTATTACTACTAGTACTATTTACAGGAAATAGTATATAAAAATACTTCCCCGTGTAGTTAGGTTTCTATAAGATTGTCATTGACTCAACCTCTTAGGAATCATCCCTAGCTAGGTTTCCAAAAGGTAATTTATTAGTCACTTTACACCTTAGAGCATTCTTGCAGGATATGCTTCACGTTCTAAATAGAGTAAGGCCACTTAGATAGGTTCGCATAATCTAAGTTTAAGGTTTACAATATTCTATTTTAATGTTCTAAAGCTTTTACAATAACAAGACCTAAAAAATGTTTTACCTGTCCTTATTTGCACTCCTCAAATAAACTGGCATCCATAACCTTTCTTCCAAGTAGTACTCATTTTACTGCATCAAACCATGCCTTATAAGCGTTTGCATCATTATTTTTTGCACCCGAATTCTTACCTTCTTACAAACTTCATCTTCTACAAATAGCACTTCATCATTGCTCTCAATAAATCAAATGATCAAATGTTTTCCAAACAAGAGATTGGGAATAAGTTTTCCAAGAAACCAAACATATATATCAAGCTGCCCAAGGGGTGGCCATGATCATTGGCTACCCTGCGGTGATTAGATGATGTAACAGACATTTAAAATTGAATTTCTTGGAAGATAAGAATTAGGGTGATAAAGGGAGTTGGATCTTCTAGAGTTTATTTAACGTAGATGGTATGAATATAGATGAACCAATATTCATGTAGATGGTAATATGATCAAGCTGGATGGCTTTTGTAAAGCTAGCAACAAAGCAATATTATGATTGACCTATCATCCAACTCTGTTTTTATTTAATTTTCCAATGATTTACGGAAAACATAGCATAACAGGAAAAGTAGGTTGCAGTTCAATGCTTTGAGATCTTCTATGTAAAGATTTTCATGGCCCATAAAAGTCTCATATTGTAGGTAGTACATGATTATGTCGATGGAGATTCCTCAATAGTAACTTAGTGTGGATTGGCAATGGCAGTGGTGGAAGAAGAAGGGGTTTCAAAGGTTTTAGTGGGGGCAAAAAGTTTTACTTTCGGACATTCATTTAGTTTTGGTAAGAGACACACTTTCAACTTTGGTTCTCGAAAACCAAGTATTATTTTTACAGAGGTTGATTTCTTTGAAAATTGTGATGGAGGTGGCAATAGAATGAGCATTGGTGGCGGTGGTGGTGGGCTTGGTGGTGCTGTTGGAAACCCACATAAGAAAATAGAGAAAAAGTCTCATCATGATAGTGTTGGAATTTGTGGAAGCAGTGGAGGTGACCGTGTTGGTTGAGAGACTGGTGGTGACAGTGGTGTTGGAGGAGGCGCAAGTGGTGGTTCAAGTGAAGGAGTTGGAGTTGGCATAAAGTATTTGGAAAGGGTTTTGAGGAGTATTAGGAGCTGGTGGATCTAGTGGAGACGGTGAAGGTGGCGGAGGTATTGGCAAAGGGATTGATGGAGGAACAAGATGTGGAATGGGAGATGGTGGTGCTAGTGGAGGAGGAGTTGGCGAAGGTATTAGCAAAGGAATTGGTGGTGGAGGAGTAAGTGGTGGGATTGGCAAATGATTCAGTGGAGTAATTGGTGGTGGCGTTGGTAATGGATTTGCTAGAGGAAGAGGGAAAGGAATTGGAGGTGGTGGCAGTAGTGTTAAAGGTGGTAGTAGTGGTGGCGGGATTGGCGGAGAAGGTGCTGGTTTTGGAAGAGGCATTGGTAGTGGCGAAGGAGGAGGGATTGATGGAGTTGGATGAGAATGATTTTGTGGTAGTATAGATGATCATGATGGAGGCATTGACGATGGAAGAGGATTGTTGGGTGGTGGAACCAGATTTGGTGGTGGTGGTATTAACGGTCAAAGCTAATAACACTTTTAACGTGGTTGTAGTAAAGAAATCTTGAAGTATAGTTAACTCTAACTAGGGATGAGTCGAACCGTTCACTCTTGCGCCTAATGTTGTCCATAGAAAATATCTCCTTATGCATGGATGGTGTTCTTGATTCATATGTTGCTTGGATTTCTTACGCCTATTCATTCATTACATGGTGCAATACCACCCATGCAATGACTGACAGTCATTTTGTTATAAATTTATGGTCATGTTGACTAAGGCTCCATTGAAGATCATATGCAAGTATGTAACTTCTCGTCCAACTATTGAGTACATTGGATTCAAGTTTTGTGTCAAAACTTAGTAGAAAGATGGAGATATGAAATGTGTCTCAGATAATGATACATCTACTATTTTTTTTACACTTATTTTACAACTCATTTTAAATTAATCAATGTAATTTTGTTTTCTCATTAAAAAATAATTTTGATTTTACATAACTTTATTTTAAGTAGAGTTATAAAATAATTGTAAACCAATCGTAAATTTATTCGTACTACAATATTTTATTTTAGAGCTAATTACTAAAAGAGTTCACTAAAATAGTCCTTGTGATTTGTCTCTATGAAAAATTGGTTCTTATCATTTTACTCTTTATATTTTTGGTTTGTAAATTGCTATATACACAAATATATTACACAAAAGTAAATTTATAAACTGACGTGATTTCATATAATCCGTTAAATCTATTATACACTAAAAGTAACTTTATAATTAATTTGATGTACTGCATCAAGTTTCGTCAGTTTATAGATTCATTTTTGTGTAATCCTTTTATAACTAAAGTATTTCTCTTTTAGTTTTGGTCAAATTAATTCTTCTATAAGTACTATTCTCTTAGTCATCTGTTAAAAGTTCGAAGTCAGTACTAATAAATATTTGACACTTGTATATCATATTTTAAAAATTAAGATATACATAAATAATACAAAATAAAATAATCGTTTAAAAATTAAAAAACTTCTAAAAAAATTTAATTTAAATTGAATATCATTTTTAAGATTTAATCTCAATTTTAAAGTTCTAAAAATATTTAAACAAAAGTCTACGATCTGAATTTAAAGATTTGTTTTTCTAAATAAAGGCACAAACTTCTAATAAGCCTATGTCGGTGTCAAAAAATAATACAACTCATAAGAAAAGCATATTTATTCATTTTAAAATGAAATTTTTTTGTTAGAAGTTTGTTTGTCATATATTTTTTTAATGTTAATAGAGAAATAGAATTAGTAGTCGTATGCAAGAGTTATATAATCATTTTTAAAAAAATAAATAAATATAAATTTTATAAAAAGATTAATTTTTTAATAATAAATTTTATTCTTTTTTAAAATAATTATATAATACTTATTTACTCTACAGTTATGAATAACATTTCTCTTATTGATAATGGCCTTAGAAGCCGAATGGCTCATGCAACGCATATCCAGATTGATGAGCCTTTTTTAACTGTTATAAGCAAGTTTTTACCCAAAAAAATCTCGTTATTCAATCCATTATCATATATATAGAGTCTTAACTGGGCCAGAATTGATTCTGCTGGGCCGAAGTTAGAGCAAACAGTGTTTTAGGAAACATGTTGTCAAGAACAAATTTATTTGTAAGTTACTAAGTTTGTTTGTAAACATAATATCACTTATATCCATAAAAAAGAATCTTAAAGTTATAAATTTATTTATATAAGATGATGCACGTTAACAAATTTCTCATCTCAAATATAAAATTTTCATCTCATCATTATAACTTTTGCAAATGCTCATATAAAATATAATAAATTATTTAACTTTTTCTTAACTTTTTCAAATTTCAAAACAATAATAATATTAAAATATAATATTTTAATATTTCATCTTAAAATACAAAATTCTCAGTGATCAAGCAGAACCTAAAAGTATTATACTTGTTTATGTAAGTTGACGTACACAAACAACATGTTTGGCGTGTTATGAATATAATTGGATGGATCTCATAGTAAAGTAGTGTGTCACATACCACCCTTTTATACAGTACAACTCTATTTTTTATTTAAATTAATAGATCTAACTTTTTTTTAAAATAATTGCACAATATTTACACATTCCAAAATTATATATAGTAGTATTACTCCTTTTTTATTTTTTTAATCTAAACTAATGTGGCAAACTTACTTTATATTTGGTGAGTCAATATTAAAGAGGCGTGTTAATAAATTTATTTTTAAATAAATATTTACAAATTTATTTATTGACACAAGATTTAACTCATCGCTATATATATATATATATATATATATATATAGAAACAACCACTTTATTTAGTATAAAAGAATGGAGCATGCTAGAGGCTAGAGCCACTGCTGGGGCTCCCGCTAGGTTTAAATTTTTTTTTTTTTACATCATTTTTTAATATTTAAAAATATTTTAAAAAAATTCACAATAATAGTAAACAATTTTTATGGCTAATGCGATCTCAATTACAAACATGATGTATTTACCAACCGACTTATAAATGGCAAAACTCATTAATCACATCACCAATTGGGTAACGCCCTTAATTTGCCTATATATTGATCTTGCTTGAGAGTTTGTTTCAGAATATAAGGCAGAGTCGTACGTCGATTACTAAAGCCTGCCATTCATGATATATATGGAGTTTGGCTTTACATGCCATGCTTCTGAATGCAAGACAAAATGGATTATTACATGGTGGTTTAAACTCATGTACTGGTTGCCATTTTCGGTGATCATATGAAACGGGTGCGCCCATATATGTACGTAGGACATGAGTTCTTTTTGGTGTTGGCTTTCTCAGCTTGAGGCGTAGGACTTCAAGAGCAGCCTGTTTTTTTTTTTTTTGATGGAAAGATGCTTCATAGTATTCATTCATAAACGAAGTTACAACTGTGACTTATCAATACAGGAAAACCAGACTATAAGTCAACTAACGCAACTGCTCAGGAGTTTCCCCGCCAACAAATTTCTTTGTGACGAACATTGTCTACAACTTCTACACCTTCTCTCCAGACCGCAGTCGACAGAGAAAGCGCTCTGTCAACCAGAGCTAAAACAACCTTTCTTCCGAAGAAGAGAGGTACACCACGCTCCATCCTCCCCAGGAGGAGGAGTACAACCACACTCTCTCCTCCCAAGGAGGAAGAGTACTAACACCTACCTTCCTCCAAAAGAGGAGTAGGACAAACACCCAACATCCTTCAAAAGAGGAGTGAGACATTAGACTATTTTTATTTAAACAAAACCTAAAACAGACTGAAAACAAAGACAAAAAAAAAAATGGGCTGTAATCACAAAAAGAGCCGGACACCGTGGGCCCAACCCAAACAAAGATTCAGCTGTTTGCAAGTGGGAAGGACCGGCCCCTTAGGGTTTCATCTCTATCAATCTCGCCGCCCCCTTCCTTTTTTTCCTTTTTTCATCTGTTTGCTACTACCTACGCCCGAGCTCCATCCCGTTTCTCTGCATACCGTCGCCCACCACGAGTGAACTGCATCCACCCCCTTAGGTTGAGTCGCAAGCCCATCCCTGCACGCCGAGAACCTCTAGCTCTGAAACACTGCCACCACCGACAGTAATCGTCTAGCTCTAAAACGCTGCCACCACCAACAGCGAGAAATCTTCACCCTCGACTGCAACCCAGCCACCATTTCGGCGGCACAGCCCAGCAACCTCTGTTTTCCTAAGCGGAAGCAGAGCACCATAGATGGACCACGCCCCTCACTTCAAGGATCTCCAGCTCCATCAACGCTGCCACCCAGCCACCATTTCGGCGGCACAGCAACAGAGTTATTTTCTCACCCACGGCGTGATTGATTCGTGGCGGGATAGTCTTTAAAATGAATCCTTTGGGGGAATGGACGTGAGCCACAGTGCAACAGCCAGGCAAACAGGTCCCTTAAGCCTCCATAACTGCAACCATTGAAGCCCTTATTCTCAAGCACCTAAACAAAGCAAAAACCAAAAAAACTGGAGAAAAACCGGTAAAGAACAAGGAAATAACAGGGAAGGTGGGAGGGAGGGAGGAGCCGAGGCTCCCACCTCCCTCGAGTTTACTTTTCTGTTTTGGGTTCTAGAGAGAAGTGAGAGTCTCTCTCTCTAATCCCTGGGCCTTGATTAGATCACATAATTCCCTACATTAAGAGCAGCCTGTTTTGAATCTACTGTTTTCTAGCACACCTCAAAGAGTTTTGACTTTCCAGCCCACCAAAGGTTGAATTCGAGAAAAGCATACGAAGGTCAGATATGTACAAGGGCGAGTTTGGAATCAACTTAAACTTGTATAGATTTTAGAATATCTTGCTCCTAAAAAACTGGTAATTTCACTTGTTTCATTACAATGTCCACAAATCTGGATCAAGATCCTAGCTTCAAGCGAGAAAGAAACAAACATACAAATTAAGTTTGACCTTGAGAAATTTACGCGTTGACAATAATAAATATTAAATTGTTAGATCTATTTCTTATCCTTGATTATCTTTCTCACATGAGACTGCCGAGTTTAGGAAAGAACTTGAGAAATGGTTTTTGGATCATCAAATTATGATCTTCTTTGCTCCAATATACAAGGCTGATCTCCTTTTTAATTTTTTTAAAGCTAACTATACCTTAATTTTATTGAATACCCTTATTTATAGCGGAGAAAAACTGTGAATATCATTATAGCTAGATACTTGGAATTACATATAATCCTAAAATTTAAAACTTGGATACCTGGAATTACATTTAATCCTAAAATTTAAAACCAAGTATCAAAATCTACTATAACACATACACAAGGCTGATCATGGTTAGAGGTGTAACCAGTTCGGTCCAATCAGATTTTGAACAAAATTTAGGATCGAATCGGTATATATTAATTTTACATTTTCAAAAACTGATTACGCACATATTATCCTATAACCAGTACATTCGATTTTACCGATTCCAGTCCGGTTTTTATGTTTTAATATATTAAGTATATTAGTATTACTAATGTATTTATCAAAAGAAATATATTGAGAATTTATTAGGCAATAAAATGTATTTAATATATATATTATATTTAAAACATATGATTAAATAAATATTCATGTTTAAGATTAAAATGTTATGTTATAAATTATAATATATTATTTCATGCATAATTATATATATTATATATAAAATATATTATATATAATATTAAATTTTAATAAAATATATATATATATATATATATATATATAATATGTAAACCGGTCCGGTCTAATATTAAAAAATGTAAAATCGATTCCGGGCTAGATTGGACTGACTTTTAAAATGAAGAAATCGATTTCATATTGAACTAATCGAAAATCGAACCGGACCACCCAGTTTTTCAATTTATTTTTACATCCCTAATCATGGCATTAGTTTTTGTTCATTTCTTTGATCCCTTGGTCCTCTGCCAAAAACAAATGCTCGATTTAAATATTCTCAGTAAGTACTTTTTTCACAGGTTTGCTGCCAAACAATCCCTAACTCTCGCCAGCTTATACGGCATTTTCTACGGCTTCAAGGAAATGCTTTGTAAGTCTGACTCTTTTGGACGGTGGATTGGATATAGGTGGTTGCAAAATCTTCCACATGATATCAGTGTATCTATGTTGTTTAACAGAGGTAATGGAGGCCACGTATGTTCCCATTTTAGGGGCTAATTAATCTGGCATTATTAAAGTATTTATATGGAGGTGGATTTGTTGGACTTGAATTGCATTATATCATATATAATATATTATATTCAATTAATGTGTGCAGTTGAAGCAACAGTATTTTGGAAAATGGTCTTAACAAGGAATAAGTGGAAAGAGATGATTTGAGAGATGTTTTGACTCAAAAGTACTTCATCAATTAATCACAAAAATAATAATAATAAAACTCATGGAGATCGAGAACTACAGGTGGATCAAAGAAAGGGCAGGCCATCACCCAACAAAAAACTGAAAACCTCCCTTTTAAGGTTAAGTTTGGTATCTAAAAATTTTTATTTCATTATAAATTTTTTTTTAAAATTTTTATATAAAATATAATAAATAATTTAATTTTTTCTTAAAATTTTTAAATATCAAAATATTAATAATATTAAAATATTAAATCTTAAAACTCAAAATTCTCTACTACCAAACCGAACCTTAATAACCCCTTTTGCCTAAAAGAATTATATTAACCATTTATTTAAAAATTAATTAAAAAATTTAAGTTTGGGTTAAATAATTTACTCAAAATTAATTTAATCCCAGTAACTAAATTTATCTTAAAATTTTGGCTCTAATATAAATATATAAATAGAATTTGAAAAATAACTTATAACGTATCATATTTTTTATTTTCCATTTAGTGCAATTTTTTAAGTTTACCTTGTAAAAATAGAGGGAAAATCCAAAAACAAAAAAAAAGAAAGGAAGAAATGTGACGCAACTTTTTATAAAGAAGAATAATATTGGTATATACAGTTGTAAAGTGCACAAGTGTCGAGCAATCGTTTTGAAAAATAGTAGATTAACTATTAAAAAATTATTTTTTTCAAGTGATTGGTCCCTTATTTACTTATTTTTTTAAAAATTATTGTGAGACGCTTATGCAATACATGATTGCAAATATCATTTCTCTACGAAGAAACTATTTAATTTGTAGGTGTCACATGTAAAGTCAATCAATCGGCTGCTGAGGGCACCACATGATCAAGAGTTTGATAACTATTGCCCGATCGACCATGTTAATTAATTAGCTTGATTAAGACACTATTGGTTGTCAATTATGCAGCGCATGCCATGCAAAGTTTTCAAATGACTAGGAAGTAGGATCAATCGACTGAATTTTCTTCTAAATGCAATAAGAAAATTTGTATATATTCATGATCATCATTTTAACCATCATTCTTTGGCCACCGCAGTACCCTAATATATAAGAAGACAAAAGTTCATTAATAAATTGTTGGCATATAATAAAATGATGAGATGATGATGTTTAAAAAGATGATAAAAAAAACATATTACTGATCTAATAATACAGGGAACCTAAATAGGAAACTAGTTATTGGTAATGTAATGTGGAACAATATATCTAGTCGCCTCGACATCGAAGGAAATATTTTTTTTCTTTGCATTATAATTACAACAAGTTGTGTGGTCATTTCTATTATCAAGTAACAAAAGAAGTACTACTACTAGTCTAAGATCGATTGACCCAAACTAGCTTAATTTGTTTTCTAATCAAGCAAAGCCCGCCCCATCATATAGAGCAGGAAGAATGAGATTATGAGCCAACTATTTCAGTGTGAATTAATGATACTTTTGTAATTTAACCAATATTGAAAAGCCCCCGCGCGCGCTGATACATGATCAATATCTCCTGCATGTTTCAAACATCTTCTAGGAGCTTTCTCCAAATAAGGGTTGGACATGAGGCTTGCTGGTATGTCATCCATGATCACTAGAATTTATTTTTTTAAGTTTTTTTTTTATTCTATTGTTATGTACATTTTTTTCCATATTTTGTCACCCAGATTTGAATTAGTTGGCAAGGCATGCAATGATTGAGGCCGCCACTGAAATGACTGAAAAAGCTGGTGCATGATTAACCACCAAACTACAGAACCCAATAAGTGATTACGTTTCAAATTTGAATAGATTTTATCTTTTTGATGTGTTGCACAACATGACCACGATCACACATTCGAAGTAGCTAGCTTAGGTAATGCCTCCCCCGGCCGGCCCTGATCTCCAAATTAGCTAGCTAACTGAGGGAGGTTCATATGGCAGTAGTGTAGTCGCACACTCTGATTTGAACACTCCATTTTGAAAGTTTTGTGGAAGTAAGTTGTTTTTTAGCTAGCTATATACTTGTTTTTTAGGAAGTGGGTACCCAAATTCACAAATGTTCGTTGTTTTATTCATTTTCCATTGATTCTGTCTTTGAAGTTACTTGTAATAATTTTCATTATCATGATAACTTCTGAAGTAGAGATCCATCGATTCAATATCTCTTGTCAATCGAATGTATGTATATGATCAGTCCAATAGACTGATCGATCTAGAGTTCTTACTGTAAGTAAAATCCATAATTAATTAAGCGAATTGCAGCCAATTGTACGAGCACACTAGGCACAGCAGCCAAATAATTAATAACCAATGCCCCTTTCTTTTCTAAAATAAACATTCTAAGGGTAGGTTTCACTACAAGAAAAACGGGATTTTGGTTGCGAATACTATTTTTGTTGCAATAAATTGGCTACAAAAATCTATTTTTTTGTAGTGAATTTGGATGTTAAGAAGTGTTGAGGAGAGTTGTGAATAGTAATAAAAAGTATGTGAAAAATAATAATAAAGTAATGAATAGTAATAAAAAGTAGATAAAAAATAATAAATAGTAATAAAAATAAGTGAAAAGTAATAATAAAGTAATAAATAGTAGTGAAAAGTGTTGAGGAGGGTTGAGTTACTCTCCGTACCCAAAGGCACCCTAAAACTCATATTTGCAAGCTTATACTTCTGTAGGGTGAAAATAAGATAAGATTTTTCTTTTCGTTAATTCGTAGCTTAAAAGGTCTAAGACTCTAATATTGCCGCATGTTGTGGCTGAGAACAAACGTCCAAAATACAGTACTCCCAATTATACATACATGACGCGTAATGCTGTCTCCCTCTTCTTGGCGGCATGCATGCTAACTGAGGGAGGTTTTATATGAATGTAGAGACACCTCATCCATTTGAACTCTATGAACCGACGTTCCTTTAATTTGGAGGATTTGAGGAAGCGACATTTTACATTTTGTCTTTTAATTTGGTAAGTGGGTACCCATGCATGCATGATTTCAATCCATTGATTCTGCCTGACAACTTGTTTACGATCGATAATTTCATGACCACGATCGATACCCCGAAGTTGAGATGATGATTTAATCCATCTTATTAGTTTTTTGTCGGATATATGGGAGTCCTCTATATCTAAAAACTGTTGAGACCAGTCAAAATCCACAAGCTAATCAATCAAGGGAGACAGCTAGCTGCTCGCCCATTGGACACATCATATATACGAGACCATATATGGGTCAATATATTATAGCCAATATATATTTCCCGGCCAGTACGAGGGACACTAGGCAAATTAAGGCAATCATCATCTCTAAATATTAATGCAAGGTTATCTATGAGAGAGATATATTTATATTATTAGAAAATCCTTCTTTTTTAATTATTCAATCCAGAATCGCTGTTAAATCCTTCCTCTCTTGAGTTGTTATGATCATAGGTATTAGGGTCAAAAGTACTACTCATGTCGCTAGAATATTAGCTACAAGAGTCAAAACTACAAAAGCCACATGATATATTTACCTCCATTTTTATTCATGAATAAAATGGAGGTAAATATACATCTTCGATGGTGTGCATTTAAAATATTAGTACTTGATCTTTTGGGTGGGGGGTGGTGGGCCGGGGCAGTGACAAAATCAATAATATTGCATGGCGGCTTCAACTACATCTCAATCTGTGGTGAACAAATCATAGAAGGATCAATGGAGATGCCACGTACATATATATATTGATCAACAAGGAACGCGTAGATAGCGCCAACTCATGTATGTACTATTTATCAAGATTTTATGATATGTTAGCTAGCTAGCTATCTAGCAATTAAAGAATTATAATAATGATCTTATAATAAATAATTATAGACAATTAATATATAAATAAATATTATTGGTTTGGGTTTTTGAAGCATTTTTCTAATGGTGATATTATGCATGATGCCGCGCGCGGCTAACTAAATGCAGCATGTGTGTGTGTGTGTGTGTGTGTGTATATATATATATATAATATGTGGCTCTGCATGCATGCATAACGTCAAATATTACTGACAAGAATAACTATAATATATTATATATATATACACAGAGAGAGAGAGAGAGAGAGAGAGAGAGAGAGAGAGAGAGAGGCATATAAATAATGATCATTGCCTGCTCGGCCTTAATTTGCCAACCTAAGTGCAACTTCATTAATTTGCTTAATTAGTTAATTCAAGTCTTAACATATTATATATATATATATGTGTATATATATGCATGTGTACGTACCATCCACGTACATTTACAATTTTGATAACACGATAAATTTGCATCTTCAACAATATTGCTGGTCGTATCGATCTATGGTGTAAAAATACTAACAATATTTTATCACATTCAGATTTATATATATATATAACATACTATATATAATGAATTTAAGATGATACATTTATAAATAGTAAATATTGATGTGGCATAATTGAATTGAAAAACAATGATTGTGATATAAACAAATTGAGTACTTCTACACTCACCGAAAGCCATCTCGAATAAAGCTCCCGAACAATGCATTTTATTTTATTTATTTTTTATAAATCTTTTTAATCATCATAAACATTTAAAAATAAAATTCATTATATTATTTTAAAAAAAATTTCTTAATCACTAAGTTAAAAAACCAAGAAAGTGAAATCGGAACACAAATTCAGGACACTTTTTCGGTAGATAAAGTGTTTCCGAAGCAAATTGGGTGGTGCTACTTTCAAAGAGGGACTAGGCCATGATCGAGAGAGTCACAGGTAAAAATTTTTACCTTTTTTTTTCAAACATTTTTTAAAACTCAGTAAATATTTTTTAAAAAATTAAAATTTATAAATTTATTGAAAACCACTTACTTAATTATTAAATTAAAATTAGAAAAAATAATAATAAATAAATAAAAACTTAATCGCTGCGGTGAACCATCGGATAAGCATTTTTCAAACAAATTATTTGCCCGACCTACAGATCAGAGCAAGTACTTGTACTAAAGGCAAATGCATGCAGTATGGGCGGCCATACGTATACGTAAGATCCATGCATGAATATATATATATATATACTAGGTGAAAGCAACGTGCAATGCACGTTTGCTTAGTTTAAATTTAATTTTTTTTTGTTAAAAATTAATTTTTTATTAATAAAAACGTAATATCTTTGGTTAATTATATAACTAACGATGTAATGTATATATAATTAATAAATAATTATACATTGTGATATATTATAAAAGAATAACATTAATAGAATCTATAGTATGGTCCTATAAATAAACATCGTCCATAGTTTTATAAAAGTAACTTGAGATAATTTTAATTCTAAGATGACAATCCAACATTTTCCTCATATTGCATTACTTCAATAGAGAGGACATTAAAATGCCTATATTTTTTCTCATTCAGTTTCTCTGGATCTATATAAACTTTAATCTTCCAAATTTTTTTTGATAATTTATCTGCAACGCTTTTAAATTATAGTCGATGCTCCTATAAAATAAATTTTGAATAGCAGTTTAATCAATAATAATTTCTACTTATCATTTCTACACATCATACTTATTTTATTTATTTTTTATAATAAGTAAAATAACTTAATAGTTTAATAAAAATAAAATAAAATAATAAATAATATTAAAATATATAAAATATATGATATGAAATGATAAGTAACATTTTTTGTGAATTAAACAAATAATAACATTATTATTGAGATTATATATATCATTTATAAAATAAAGATAGTAATTAGCACAAAGTACAAAAGAATAAAAAATCTTTAGGCTTAAAGAAAAGTATTAAAAGAAAATTTTTAAATGGAAATTGTCACGTTCATTAATGGATCCATAATTATTCTCTTTAATGGACGAAGAAATTAATATGTTTTTGTCTAGCTTTACTTATGTGCATTTTTAACACATTTTACAAGTGCTTATTTTTCTTGGAGAACGAAGTTCTTTTATTAGTATTCGAATTTTTTTTTCAACATCCTTTTACGTGCTTTTTTTTTCTTGGACACTGAAGTTTTTTTTTAATTAGCATTTAAAAATTTTATATTTAAAATTATATTTACAGTTGTTGAATATTATTTTAAAAAAATTTAATAAAAAATTTAATTTTTGAATAATAAATTTTACTTAAAAAAAAAGAAATGCAGTACTAATTTCTATGGAAAAATATAGTTACAAGCACAATTGTGCACTAATCTGTGCACCAATATGATTTGATTGGTCAAAAAGTAGATTTTATTGAAAACAGTATTAATTTAAATTTTAAGTATGAATAAATCAGTATTGGTACACAGATTAGTGCGTAACTGTATTTGTATGTAGAAAAACTCAATTTCTATTGTCTGCAAGTAATTTGCTTTTAAAAACAGTAAAAATTGTACCAACGACGCATTAAATGCCATTTAAGGTCTTCAATAACTGAACCCAGCTCAGCTGTAATCTGCTGTATTTTTCATTCATAATGCAGAGAGACAGACTATGACACATTTATACTAATTTCACTACTGCTCATAGCTTACGCTTTCTGTCGAAATGATAAGGGTGCTTCCGTCATTCAACTCGTCTGGACTCCGAAAGGATCAAACCTGCCGAGAAGTAGCAAACCCAAGAGTATTAATAAGTTAAAAATTAAAATACTTGGAGAAACAAATACTCTCCGGCCAACACGAAGTTGCTACTTGTAAAATTATTTATTGTGTTAAAGATTTAAATTGATAGAAAAATATAAAATTAATTATTTGTATTATATATATTTTTATCACTCATCTTTAAGCGTGCGCTAGACTGCCTTCAATGATTAGAGATTAAAAAAAAATTTGTAAATAGAAGTAAAATAATTTGAATTATAATATTTTATTTAAATTTTAAGAAATAAGAAAGTAAAAATTAAAAAAAATTATTATCAAATTTTTAATATTATATTTATTTAAGATTTGAAAAAAATTAAATTATTTTTTAGATTTTATATAGAAGTTTGAAAAAGTTATAATAATATATAAATGATTAAATGAAAAAATTGAATATTTGAAATATAAAAATGTTTGTATTTAAGATTTTGAATGATATTTGAAAATGAGACGAGACGAGATAGAATGAAATGAAACCTCTTCCAATGTGTGACCCAATACATAAAATATTTGATTAAATATGTTAGAGTATTGAGCCATGATTTAAATTCAGAATATTTATTTTGATACAATGTAATATTATTAATAAAATAAATATATTTAATTATTTTTATTATATTTTTAATAGTTACCTTTAAAACCTCTCGAGACAGCTACGTGAAGACAAGTTGAATCAAGACCCTCATCTTCTAAACCCACCAACCAGGAGTGATTCAAAAGGATCTTCACCACATCCAGGTGCCCATTACTGCAAGCCACAAAAAATGGACTTTGGTTTTCAGCGTTAAGTTTACAAGCTGCCCGGGGATTCGTCTCCAATAGCAGCTTTAAGACCTGAGTTTGACCGTGACGACAAGCTTCATGGAGTGGAGTCTCTAACTTAGCATTCTCTGCCTTGCCGAACATGGGGCGCAGCTTCAAAACTTCCTTCACCAACTCAGTGTGTCCCAATCTTGATGCCCAGTGTATTACCGTGTTCCTTGATTCAACTGTTCTTTGATCGTGAAAATCTTCATTCTCGCAAACCAAATTGATGAAAGTGTTTTTATTGTTTCTTGCGACGGCCATCATTAGTCTTGGATCCATTTTTGTAAGCTGCTAAGACTATTGTTTCTTCTTCTTCAATCACTGTTCCTTCGTTTCCACTTCTTTGCAGACCAAGAACCGAAAGCCCTATTCCAACTGCTAAACTTTTCACTTGCCAAAGCGACGTCATGGGTCATCTAGTTTTCCCTCTCGCTCTATCTACTCGGCTCCTATTTCGTAACCAACAATAACCCATAGAACAAACCTACCTTTCTGTCCAAAGCTCCTATGGAAACCCAGCCGCTTGCCACCACCCTGCTGTGTCGCGGTGAGCATCCCTCTGATCTTTCTCTATTTTCATTCTCCCTCTGTTTCTCCTATCTCTCAGTCGCCACCGACGCTTCCAGCTACCATCACTCGACGTTGCAACTAAGCCCTTTTGTTTGCAAACTCGCATATGTAAAATTACGAGCAAATAAAAGAAAAACTAAGGCATAAAATGAATTTATACATCAATGCCACCTGCTTCTCTGCAAACCAATTTCTCTGGTTTTCTGCAAACCAGTTTAGAGTCTGGGTTCTTATATAGTCTTTTGTTAAGCAGATGTTTGACTGCTTGGAAAACTGAGAAACTAAACTCTTTGTATTCGGTTCCATGACGTTTTGATTTCCAAGGAATTAAAGAGTCTTGAACTAAGAAGCTGTATTTACCAGTTTTACCGTATATGGATATGAAGCGTTAACTTTTTGACCATATGGATGGCGTTAACTTTAACAGAAAACAACAAAAACTGTTAAAACAAGAAAAAAAACAACAAAAACTGTTAAAACAAGAAAAATCTGTTAGATAGACACTTTTTATATATAAAGATATATATATAATATGCAAGTTTTTTTTATTTTTTTTTCACCTTACGATGAATTGGCAAAGTTTTATTTACCGTGGTCCGTGATCATGATATATACATATATACATCACGGTCGACGTTATTGCTTCATTATTAACCAATTACGTATACTAGCTCATGATGTCATGTATATATCTTTGTAACCCCTTTTTTTTTTTTTTTGGCGGGGGGTGCATGCAGGAAGGGCCGGGTTGAACCCACCACTAGAGTGAATTTTGCGAGATTAAGATGGGATTCCTCATTTTTGTGAAAGAATTTTAAGATTCCAGATAAATCAGTCTTCATCGTCTGCTAGCTGTTCTGTCACCTAGTAGCTAGCTTGGTATTAAGTTTCATATATAAAACCATCCATGATGCAGATTGCAGAGATGCAATATGATAGATGAATGGCTCGTTAATGAAGTCACGCCAAGTTAACCAAAAAAAAAAGTAAACTAAAAGACAACTAGAATTAGAAATTAGCGGAGTGCTGATCATCTTAATTTATTTTTTTCTTTCCCAGCACCAAGATGAAAGAAAACTCATGATCAGCATTTATATATCTTCTCTTCTTTCTTTTCTTTTTTTTTTCCTTTAATTTCTTTAATTGGATTAAAAATAAAAACAACTATACATATATATTTATATATTCTTAATCTGCTTATTTATATAGAGCACATGCAAGTACATGATCCTTGAGGCAGCCGCTTTTAAGGGTTGGTTTAGATTTAAAAATGAAATGAGATAGTTTCAGATGAAAATTAAAAATTAAATAAAATATTGTTAGAATATTATTTTTTTAAAATTTAAAAAAATTGAATTGTTTATTATATTTAATAATGACATAAAATAAGATGAAATAATCTTTGAATTCAAAGGAGAACGAGCCCTAAATATAATGTTCGTGTCTGCTTGTTCTAGCTGATCTGATTCGTGAAACCGATGTGGCCGTCATAATTAATAACTGACTCCTGTAATTAAACAATAAACTTCAAGGTCAATCTGAAAAAATATATATATATAATCTTAATATTCATGTAATATTGCTTATTCTGGCCAGCATGAAAAACGGGTCCGCATTATCCAAATAGTTTGGCTTCGGAAAATTCTACCACTGAAAGTCTTTGCCATTATTAATTAGAAATCTAGCTCGAAATTATTCGAAACCGTCATGATTCTACAGACGACGATCGAGTCTAATTTTATAAACAACTCTTGTTTTATTCCTCTACAGCTCGTGATATGAAGGGGAAAAGTAATTCCGTAATGGAAGGCTATCATGGCAGCTGGTAATAATATTGACATTCCATGCATGCATTTCAACATATAAAGTCCCAAATATATAAGACAGAATTTAATTTTTCAAATAAATTATTTTATATCTGTTCCATCTCTTTCGATCCATTCCTTCCTCCCAAACAATATTATATATATATATATATATATATATATATATATATATGTATATATCTTAGAAGAAAGGAAAGTTGGATGAAAGATGTTTCCTCTAATATATATATTTTCAGTTCATTATCTTTTTGTTTCCTCTAATTCCTCGAGACAAATGCATGGCTTCTTCTGTTTTCAAATACTTCCACTTGAATAACTATATAGTGGGTTAATGCATGGACTTGTGAAAGGTATTTTTAGTTTCTACGGCTTTTCCTTTCCTGGAGTACGCTTAAATGAAAACAAAGAAAAAGACTTAATTGAAATTAATATTATCTGCGTCATTTTAGCTAGCTTGTCAAATTTCCCTTATCCATTCGTCACAGTTGTATCATTCTCCACTATATTTGCCTATAAATGCATAACAAATGCATCCTTTACTCTCGCCAATCCCCTCTTATCTCTCTCTCTCTCTCATCTCTCTCTCCACTTAATAATTTTGCTTGTGGCCACTATGGGCACTCCTAACGAGCCTGAACACCCGGTAAGCTTTGCTCCCCCTAGAGGCTTTTCTACCGTCTTGAAATCGGATCTGAAAGAAACTTTCTTCCCCGACGATCCGTTCCAGCAATTCAAAAATGAAACACCCTCTCGCTGTGCCAAAAAAGCCATACGATACTTCGTCCCGATCTTCGAATGGCTTCCCAAATATAATTTACGTTTACTCCGATATGATCTTCTGGCGGGCATCACCATTACTAGCCTTGCCATCCCTCAAGGAATCAGTTACGCCAAACTCGCATCCCTTCCTCCCATCATTGGCCTCTGTACGTAAGACCTATATATATATATATATATATATTTATATATTTGTTTAACTGGTTCAAGATCATGCAGTGGAAATTAATTTAGTTCTTCTCATAAAAAAAAAACTGATAGATTTTGGCTATTAATTTCTTGTAGATTCTAGCTTTGTTCCGCCTCTCATATACGCTATTTTCGGGAACTCGAAGCATATTGCAGTGGGAACCGTAGCTGCATGCTCATTGCTCCTGCAGTCGACCATTTCAGATGTGGTATCGCCAAAAGATGATCCGGCATTGTATATCCACTTATTTTTTACAACAACTTTCATCACTGGTATCTTTCAGACAGCTCTAGGTTTTCTGAGGTAAGAATAGAGAGAAGAAGAGGGACTGTTTCAAGGTTTTTTTTAAGGACTATTTCAAGTCTGTACAGAAAAATATATATATTATAATTACCTAGACGGTGGCCGTTGATAACAAGTTAAAGATGATTTCTGCAGGTTGGGAATTTTAGTGGATTTTTTATCGCATTCGACGATAACTGGTTTTATGGGAGGGACGGCGATAATTATCTGCCTGCAACAGTTAAAGGGATTTTTTGGAATGCATCATTTCACGACTAAAACAGACGTCATATCTGTAGTGCATGCAATCTTCAAGAACAGAAATGAGGTTTGTACGCAAAAACAAAACAAAAGTAAAAGAATTAATCTTGTCTGTTTTTTTCCCTTCATCCAAACAGGTCTTGAGGGCCTTGTATCTGGTTGGGTCCCACGCGCATGAACTCATGAATTCGTGTAGTGGTTTGTTACCTGAAATGACAATAATAAATAAGCATACAGTATTTCCAATAAGGAATTCTAGATAGCTTTTCTTAAAATAAGGTTTTCATATAGATCACGTGAAAATTCTCTTAGATATAAGCCATGTGTAACACAAAGTTGCATGTCGATCGTTATTGGAAAAATTCTTTTTGAAAGGTGTACTAGAGAATTAATTAGATACAATATAAAATGAATCCTGTACGTAGCATTTGTATAACTTGTTGTTCATATGAGTTTTTCGGATAAGATTAAATGCTCAAGAAATATTGAAGGAATCTGGATCCGTTATATATATATATATATATATTTTTTAAAGAAAATTAAGTCTTTATAAGTACTAGATTTCATAAATTAAATACCTTAGATGGTGAGTTTTTTGTAATATTTTATTTATCTTGTGTTCATTTTTCTAATCTGTTATCATTTGAGTCAATGATACACAAATATAAAAGGTAATGAATTAAACTATTTTTTATAGTTGTGATCTATCTAAGGCGGCTAAAGTACTACTACAGGCTACAGCTCTAATTTCTATGATATTTTAATTTTACTGTTTCTGATGTTGTAATATCATTAGAGAAATGTTACTCACAAATAATAAAAGGATATGGAATCATTTTGTCGTTGTAGCTGGATATCGATCTCGATCTCTAGTGACAGCCCTAGCCATGTTCCATACTAGTGTAACATGATGTTCTTTTGGAAAAAATGAAGAATTAAACACGAGCGCCATTAATAAACATGAGTTAGTGGTCTTATAAAAAATGATGATGATGGTTATTTTTCTTTGACAGTGGAGGTGGCAGAGTGCAGTGGTCGGTGTGACTTTCCTTTGTTTCCTTCAAACAACTAGATACGTGGTAATGCTCTCTCTCTCTCTCTCTCTCTCTCTCTCTCTCTCTCTCTCTCACACACACACACACACACACAAAAGAGACTTTGTAATATATAGCATTGACATTCAAGCATAAATTTGCAGAGAAAAAAGAACCCAAAGCTATTTTGGGTGTCGGCCATAGCTCCAATGGTGACCGTCGTGGTTGGATGTTTGTTTGCTTATTTCGCTCATGCGGAGGACCATGGTATTCAAATTGTAAGGGCCCTACTTTTTCTTATTTTTATCAACTCTATTTTTTGTTTTAATATTATCCTTTCAGTGATACAGTTAGAGTATATGTTTCTCTCTCTCTCTCTCTCTCTCTCTCTCTCTCTCTCTCTCTCTCTCTCTCTATATATATATATATATATATAAATGATTTTTTTTAAAATTTTTACCTTTTACTTCCCCTTTATATGTTAGGTGGGACATTTGAAGAAAGGAATAAACCCTCCTTCAATCAATTTGCTAAACTTTGATTCTAAATATCTACCAACGTTAATAAAAGCGGGGATCACAACTGGCCTTATAGCTATGGCCGTAAGTACTCTGATCTCTTCTATAAATTAATATAATTTCATTTAAGGGTATATATATATATTTATAAGTAAAAATAATTCATGCAGGAAGGAATAGCAATTGGAAGAAGCTTTGCCATTATGAACAATGAACAAGTTGATGGGAACAAGGAGATGATAGCCTTTGGCTTGATGAACATTGTTGGGTCTTTCACTTCATGCTACTTGACAACTGGTGTGAAATTATTATACATACTTATTCGATCATTTTCTTTTAATTTTTGGTGAAATTTTATATTTATTCAGAAATTTTACCCCAAAAAAAAAAGTTGTACGTTTAAATTAATTTATGCGCTCATGCAGGACCATTTTCGAAAACTGCTGTAAATTTCAATGCCGGATGTAAGACTGCTATGTCAAACGTAGTGATGGCGATTGGCATGGGGCTGACGCTGCTGTTCTTGGCTCCTCTCTTTAGTTACACCCCTCTGGTTGCTTTGTCTGCCATTATAATGTCTGCCATGCTTGGACTCATCAACTATGAAGAGGCTTATCACCTCTTCAAGGTCGACAAGTTCGATTTTATCATTTGCATGGCTGCCTTCTTCGGTGTTGCATTCGTAAGCATGGATGTTGGCCTCATTCTCTCGGTAAGTTTTTAGAATTGAAGAATAGAATTGTTTTAACCACAAAGAGATTTTACAAAAATAAACTTACAAATTAACTGGACTTAATGTAATACGTTAGATTGTAAATCTACCTTTATTAATATAAAGTAGATCTAACGTATCATATAAAGTCTTATCAATTTATGAGTTTACTTTTATAAGATCTATTTATAATTGTAATACTTTTCATTCAAGAATATAAAACACTTTATTATCCCTTGAAATTTCTAGTTTATTGTGTCTTGTTTAGTTGCTAATTGAGGGTCATCATGAACTCTTTTTTTTTTTTTAATAAAAAGAATAATTTTATTGCTCAACAAGTCTTACAACATCTCCTGGGATAGAATTGATTAAATACAAAATGGAATTTCTTCCATACCTATAAGATCCTCTTCTAGAGATAAAGCTTCCCGAGCAAGAATATGAGCTGCTTGATTGCTTAGGGTAGGTAATTTGGAAGTAATATGATAATTTTGAACTTGAGATAAAAGTTTAAAATATTATTTTTTAATATTATTATTATTTTGAGATTTGAAAAAGTTGAATTGAAATTTAAAAAAATTAAATTGTTTATTATATTTTATATGAAAATTTGAAAAAATTGTAATGATAAGATGAGAATAATTTTGTATCTCATCTTACTTCCAAACCTGTCAAAGCAAAGCTTTGGTGTCTTCAATTAACAAACCTGCTTGGCTCCAATCTGTAGTCGATAGATTATTCACAACTTGCAAAGCATCTCCTTCCAATATGAGTGAATGAATGCCCATGTCATAATGAACTAATTAAGTAATTAATTAGACAGTGATCAGTATTTTCCAAAGTTAATCCATTAGTTCTCTGGATAAAGTATCAAACAAAAAGTATCTTAATTAATAGTAATTTATTATTGAGTTCCGTGTATAAATTGTTCTTTCAGGTTGGACTTAGTCTAATTAGAGCACTCGTATACATGGCAAGGCCTTCCACTTGCAAGCTTGGAAAAGTTGCCAACTCAAGTATGTATCGTGACATTGAGCAGTATCCAGATTCAACGAATATCCTGGGCATCCTACTTCTACAACTTGGTTCCCCTATTTACTTTGCCAATTCCACCTACCTCAGAGAAAAGTACGTAATTCATGTTTATATCTATTAATAATATGTAGTTCATGTCAACTTGTAACACACCCACACACTCTCTACAGTACCTTCAAAAGGGTATGGTTCAATTTATGAATTGGTCTGCTTTGATTTTGAGTAGGATCTTGATGTGGACTCGAGAGGAACAGGCAATTTCAATTTCTGAAGGAAGCAGCCTTGAGCATGTTTTATTAGATTTGACAGGTACGGAGAACTTCGCCACCATATCAAGAATAGTTTATAATATAATTTAAAATCGAAAAATTATATTTGTAATTTGAGATATTGAAGAAAATATAGTGTCTTTCGCTTATATGATAAGATTTAATTTTATTATTATTATTTATTTTATAACTTTAATTATGGATTAACAATGACTTGTATGTGGATCAATTGAAATGTGTTTGTCTCTGTATATAGGGGTTACATCTATTGACATGACGGGCATCGAAACGTTAATTGAAATACGCAAAACCTTGCAAGCATTTGACATTAAGGTAAACATACCACGAGCACCACTCGTTATAAATAATTAAGACAGATTTAGAGAGAGAAAATTAAAGAAAAGTACTCAATAATTAATTGAAGCTAGATTATTTATTTATTTATTCATCCATATTTTCCAGATGGCAATCATAAACCCAAGGATTAGGGTTATGGAGAAGATGATAGCCTCGAAATTCGTAGACACCATTGGGAAGGAGTATTTCTTCTTGTCTATAGATGAGGCAATTGAAGCATCTAGTTTTTCGCTTCGCGAGTCGAAACTGCAAAGCAGACGTAACTCCTCAGAAGACTCCTCTTGTATACGGTGCTAGAGGTTATTTAGGCCGGTTAATTAGTGTAAAAGGGTTTCCTTTTGTTTTGTTTTTTTTTTAATTTCCTGTAAAATTAGAAGTTTGAGGCGCGCTACTCATGTATAATTACGTACTCGTCTGCAGAAATACAAATGCATGTACTAAAAGTTATGTTAATTGAAAAGTACTAAATAGTACTGTTGTTGGTATATTTTTATGTATTTTAATTTTTTTTCTTTTTATAAAATGATTAAAAAGGTTTTTTTTTTGTAAATTTGTGTTTTTTAAAAGATAATTAAAAATGTATAAAACATATTTAGATTAAAAAAAAAGTAAAATTACAGTAGGGGCACAATAAAAACTTGACGACAAGTAAAAATACCATGTACAAAATATAAACAAGTTTGTCGTGACTTCATCCTAAATAGCAAAAACATTTTAAAAAAGAGTTTTGATAAGTACAAATAAAATCGTGTATTAATTTGCGTATCAATACTGATTTATTCGTATTTAAAATTTAAATTAACATTGTTTTCAATAAAATCTATTTTTTGACCAATCATATTAAATTTGTATATATATTAGTGTGCAGTTGTGCTTGCAACTATATTTTTCCTTTAAAAAATAAGAAAATAGACGTATTAAAAAAGAGTTTTGTTACATATAAGCAAAATCGCGTATTAATTTGCGTACCAATACTGATTACTTCATATTCAAAATTTAAATTAGCATTGTTTTCAATAAAATCTACTTTTTGACCAATCACATTATATTTATGTACATATTAGTGTACAGTTGTGCTTGTAACTAAATTTTTCCATTAAAAAAACTACCTGCTCAGTCCTTTAAATAAACAAAAAATCATTAACGAAATTACTTCTTTTTTTTAAGAATTAACGAAATTACTTGGGTAATAAAATTAGTGACAAAAAAGAAGTGATTCTTTCAAAAATCATTATATCATGAATGTAAATCGTTTAAAATGACTCTCTTATCCCTTGCGGCTTTTGAGTTTTAAGTAGGCTTCTGAGTGGGCCTGGGGAACCGGGCTCCTGCTTCCATCCATAATCCATTGTCCAGATACAACTGGGCTCCGGCTTCTATTTTCTGCCAAACCTCGACAATCACCCCGCGTTCCATTTTCCTTTCGTCCCTTCCAGAATCCATGAACAGACAGGTGACTCGCTGAGCTTAATTCGAAATTTGCGAATTAGTTGAGTTAGCTTTTTCGTTTCCTTGAAAGCGAAAGGCAATGTCATCGGTGACGCTTCGAGTTTCATTTTCTCTTCATTTCCTCAGTTCTCTCAGCGCCCGAACAGAGGCGGTATCGTACCTCTATTTATTCTCCATGTTTTTTTTAATGCTTGAATTAGAATCATTAGGTGCTTTGAAAGTGTTTGGCACCTTTTTTCTTATTTGGAGCATGTGCTAATTGTTTTCTTAATCGTGTGTATTAGTGTGGCAATTTCGCGGACTCTCAAACCTGAAATCAAGGTATTCATCTTCAATGCGTTTTTAGTTAATGTATTATTGGCACCTCTTCCTTGACGTCAAGTCTGTTAAATAATGACGTTTTGATCGAAGAAGTTAATCTGTATTTTTTTCAGTACGCAAAATACGTTTCTGTGTTGGCTACCTAAAGTACTTCGGTACATTTATTTTTAACTCTGTATCTCATTGGATAGGATGGTAAGTGCAAAGCAACTTAAAGATCATGGTATGCTTTTGTAGCAGTGTGCCAATGTTCAATAAAACTCCTTTTTCCGATTACAGATTGCCGCATCACTTAGATTGTGCCTTTGTTTCACACTGCTGTCATTTGGTTAAGCGTAATATTTGCATTTACTATACTTCGATGCAACAAGCGTGAACATTAGACAATATGGTTCGTAACTTATGATTCCGCACCATATATCAGACTCTAGGTATATGTTACGAACCAAATTCAAACCATATGCATACTCCAACGAAAAATGATATATCCTCCATCCACATCCCACTCTTATCCTATTGTCACACTGTGTTACTTGACATTACTTATCAACCTCAGAATATGTTATTTGAAGGGGGAAAAAAAATTGATCTAATGGTTGACAAATGATGTCATGTCAGCACAGTGTGATGAGAGTGGAATAAGAATGTAATATACAACACTACTACAATTGGAGTAGTCGAGGTTACAATTGGAGCCTTTTGGATTCATCCTCCTAGGCACTATTGGATCTCTTTCACCACTCTTTCCCTCCTATACTCAATATGGCATATGCTACAATCTCCCCACCTTAAATATCCAACATTCTTATCATGCCATTTAGTTATGGGTGGCACAGCTCAACACTTCTAGATGGGAATTGGCTTTGATATCATCTGTAATGGCCCAAAAAAAGTCGAAGTCACATTTGAGCTTGTACTCTAAAATGACTAATCAAGGTCACAATTAAAACTTCTCAAATTCTTTATAAACTACAACAACTTCTCCCTCCCAAGCAAAGTGAGATTTCATTCACCTCAATTTCCCTCCTTTACTTTATCCTAGGTATTACATTAGGGATACAAAAAGGCAGGTTCTTACTCATTGACCGTAATTTTATTTCAGCATGCGAGATGTGTTGGCTCCACATATATCCTTGTTCCTACGAGTAAGTGTTCTGTTTTCATTGTCAGCTTGAAATTCAGGTGACTTGGTAGGAATAAATGATAGTTTTGTTTTCAGAGAGGAGAAGATCTAGAAATTACAAGGAAGTTATTGCATTAGCAAAACTTGTGTGATGACAAGAGGTAGTTATCAACATACAATGCAAATGGTAGTTGAAGATTGTTCACAATGTTTGGTGTGTGTAGGTGTCTGACAACAAGAGGCAATTACCCTCTCAACATACGATTCATGGTTTTAATGTGTTTTGATATTAAATTATTGTAACTTGAGTGTTTCTACCTGCATAGTATTTCAACCTTAGCGCTTAAGTGGTTGAAGAGAATTTATTGTTCACAATGGCTTCTAACTTGTGTGCTTCTGTCCACATGTTGTATTTTTGTGTGTGCATGTGTGCGTTGCTTCATTTTATTTTATTTTTTTGATTGGCATTGGGTGTTCGGGAATAGCATCCCGACTAATCCCAAGGGTGTACAAACCCTCGGCAAGGAATTTTCTGCAAGTGTACTTCGGGCAATTTAAGGGAAAAGTCTCCCAGTCCGATGGGCCCTAGAGATTGTTTGCACCCGAGGAGATTTGAGCCTTAGACCTAGGGGGAGCTTCAACCATTCAGTTTTGCATCAAACTTGTTGGAGATTGTAGAAATCATAACCATAACTTTTGCAGCTTGATCTGAGAATGGCATTTGTCTATCCTTTCCAGCCAACTGGAAAATTTGTAACTTTTACTAGGACCTCCTCTTTTTCACTTATATCTCTCACCACTCATACCCTTACTCTTCTCCACTCTCGTTCCTGTTTACAAGGACAATGCCATTTGTATAATCAGCATCCTCCTCACTACAACATATAGACACCCCCTAAAACATTTATGTGGGAGGAAGATTAATCAAGTCAACAGATTTGCTTCCCTGTGCATCAGATTGCTCCAGTAAAATTGAAGTTGTAGAATCACCACAAGCAACTAAATTTGTACCTCGTGCATGGGGAACCATCTTCATGGGGAAAATGATAAGGCTTCAGCAAGCAATGGTGAAAATCAGGTGTTTACCCC